>JAUBOD010000225.1:468057-478577 GCA_032353885.1 Nothura maculosa | reverse complement strand
AAATCTAGATCAGGAAGACACAGACCTCCAGAGGCTGCTAAGAGAAGTGTAAAACCTTTTCCCAGAACCACCTCCAAAGTTTGCGTGTTAGGACTGCAAGGAAATAATTCTCTCAGCAGAGAAGAAAAGTGATAAAATTTCTGTACATTAAAGAGACTTTAAAGGACATTATCAGATAGTTAAAGAATGTTATTGCTTGCAATTTATTTTGTTTGGAAATCCATCAAGAAAAGTCTTATTGGTCTTTTCAAAAGTCTATTTGAAACAGTTACAGCCCTTCCTGAAAAAGGCAACAGGCCATTTTTCTCTTTAAAAGAGACAAATAAGGGTCTGTATTTACATGCTTATATTCCTTCCTAGGCCAAGGAAATACAGCCCTTTATGCGTGAACTTGAATTCTCCTAAAGGGCCTCTGGCACACACCACATCATGCATAAAGGAGAACTTGCATTTGCAGCTTTCCCCAAACATCACTTTTAATAATTGTTCTTGTCGAGCGCTAAGGGATCTCTAATGACCAGTGTGCAAGTCTCATTAGTGCTAAGCTACACCCAGGAAAGCAAAGGCCTGGAAGGCTGTTTCTGGAGCAGCAGATGCTCTACCTGTGTTTTCTCTGAGGAAAGCCTCATTGCTTCCATGAGCTTCTCCATCTGGTGGCCCTGCTCCAGCGCGTTGCGCAGGACGTCCTCCGTGCTGACGAGCCGGTGCTGCAGCCGGATCACTTCCGACTCCGACGACGGGTCGATTAGGGAGTACCGTCTCTGATCCGTTACGGATTTTTCCTTGTCCTTCACACAGCAAGGTGACAAGAAGTGCGCGTTACATTTAAAAATAACTAAGGAGGTTACAAATGCTCAGTAACCAATACAATCATATTTCAAATTCAACAGCAGATGGGGTCCGAGCGCAGCTCTGAGAGCAAAGGCGGCAAACAGCAACTCCAATTTGTTCCAAGCTGAGTTCAACTATTCACATCTCAGCCACTGGAGGACACTGAGTACACAGGAATTAGAGGACACTTTTTATCCCTTTTCTGACCAAAGAATAAGCTATGTGGGGTAAGAGAGACTTCTAGTTTCTTCCAACAGTTTTTTCTTTATTTAGCTAAGGATCCAAGTCCCATGGGAACAGTCCCCTGAAGCCCTCTTGGCTCGTGCTCAATGATCCCAGAGCATCATGGAGCCCTCCCAAGCCCAAGGTCAGGAGGATTTGCTCACCAGCACCACCAGCTTCTCCCGCAGCCCTTTGATATCATCCTTGAGCTTCTGCTCCTTGAGGCGCCACTCAGCCTTGTGCACTTCCCGGCTCAGGTCACGCTCGGGCCCCGGCGAGTGCCGGTTCGCCTCCAGCAGCAGGGCTCTCAGCTCGTTCAGGCTCCTGCAGCAAGCAGCACATGAGGACAAGGGTTTGCAACAACATCTCACCATGCTCCCGTCCACCCTAATCCACAGAAAGACCCATCTGTAAACCTGACCCAATTCCCACCACCCTGGAGGCTGCCGGTTTAGGGAGCCTTGAGCACGAGCCTGGGACACGCAGCCACCAGTCTGACCTCTCCTTCTTGAGCAGCTCCTGGCTGATGAGCACCAGTTGCCCCGAAGCATCATGTGTTTTCTTGCTCAAGGCTTCCAGGTCGTTCTCCAACCTCTTCTTCTCCTTTAACGCTGAATCTGCCTTCTTCTCCGCACTTTTGCATTTGTTTTCCAAAGCTGAGAGATGCAATGGACATAGGGAAGAAAGATCTTTGAGTTCTTAACTTGCCTTCCCACCCCGCTTCCTTCCTTCTCTAGGTGCCAGCCTAGCCCCACTTTGCCCAGTTCATCTCCACAGCTGTGCATAGTGGGCACAGAGGCTTAGCAACACTCTGTGTTTGGCCATTTTTAAGGGAGATCTCAGAATCTTCAGACCTGGCATTTATTTATTTCTCTATTCCTAGCTACGAGGGACACACATGGAGATACTGACTTTCCATCAGCGTTGGATTAGGGGAACTTACCACTTACTTGGGCCCTTAGAGCTTCGGTCTGGGAGACCAGCGATGACACCTCCTTGTCTCTCTTGCTCAGCTTGTCTTGGAGATCTTCAGGAAAATGAAAAGAGGGAAGAGACCAAGATGAGAAGTTTGGAAAAAAGCCTCTGGCAAGTCAGGAAGACACTGACTGTGTGGCAAGGCAGACCATCCAGGCATTAGGAGGCAAGGTATATAACTATATCAGACAGATATAACACATGCAGGTGAAAACAAAAACCTTCCAAGAATTAATATAGTTACAATTAATTAAATCACAGAAAGGGGCTTTCAGCACATTTCCTCATGCTACCTACCATGCTGAAAGACATTTTAAAGGACATTTTCATGCACAAAGAGAGCCCTAGACTTGAAGCATGAGATTTTTATGCCCAGGTCTGAGTTGGTCATATTGAATACGTCCTGTCCATTTTTTATTCAGAGTGCAAATTATGTGCACATGGACTGAGGGGTCACTTCAAGAGCAGCGACTATTAGTAGGTAAAGAGGGAACAAGACTCGGTTCTTTCACTACTCTTAAATCACTGTCAATCAAAATGAAGTTTGATGGAACATGTGTCACCCTGTACCTGCAAAGACAGCAGTCAGACAGACTGAAGGAGGGCAAGGTACCTCTGCCTGAACGCATAAGCAGCTGGGGCAACACTCAACTAACTGGAGTCTCTATTAAATGAAATTTAAACCCCAAAAACCTCCATTTAAACTGCTTCATCCTTGGCAGGCAGTAAAAGAGGCTTTGCAGGGAACAGGCTCCTCAGAGGTGAATAACTGACAAAAAAAAGCTATGTCATTGCAAGCCACATGCTATCCAAAAATAGAAGTGACAAGCTTAGTACTTTAAAGATCACCTTTGTGATCTACACAGGCAAGGTTTTTTTTTTACTTGCTAAAAAAAATGAAACCCTTAAGGAAGAAAGGAAGAATAAGGAAATACAATATAGCCTCACAGAAATGAGCACAGGGAAATTTGATCTGGAAGCACCTTAAAAAGTCTTGGAATAGCCCTGAACTCTTCAGGGACAACCAAAAAATCATTCTCAATGCTCATCAGTTCTGCTGCTGCTCAGACTATGGCTTTCCCTTTTTAGGGAAGCCTCAAAGCCCCTTTACACAAATTTTCCAGTGTATAAACTCAGGACTTCATTGCAAAGACAGACTTGATCTATAGCAAGTTCAGTAAGAAAGTAACCTCCATTATTTTAACCAGTGATGATATCTGCTATTAGTAGCTTTCCCTCCAAAGGAAATGACCAGATTTCACCTGGATGGAAGTGACCATTCCCTCAGATCTGCTTCCACCCCATGCCATTATCATGGTGAGAATGAAACACCAAAAGAAAAACATCCTTCTTGTATTTGCTGATCTTAGAGTGGAGAAAAATCCAGGCTACAAATGTCACCTGGCGAACTAAAGCACTGAAATGATTTCCTAAGTCCCTTTGCCAGGGCTGTCGGTCCAAGGGCAGGGAGGTGGAGGAAGAGAAGGTGCATGTGTCACTAGAACTGCAAATTCTAGTTCTGCAAGACAAAGACAAGAAAGTTTCCTACCTTCCATAGTCTGCTTCATCTTTATCTTTTCTTCTGAAATATCATTAGTGTCAATCATCTGAAATAAATTAAGATATCAGACATATATCAGTCCTTTACACAGAGCTGCAAAGAAAAGTCACCAACCGTGGACTGGAGTCCTGTCCAAAGTGGTAGGTGTGGAACCAGCAGCCAAGTTATGATGCTTTTGCATTTTGAGAGTTAAAGGAACATCCATCCTGGAGGAAAACAAAGGCTTTTGAGGGATCATTTCTACAGTGAAGCATAACTGAAGGCGAACAGGTATCATCCAAATACCCCCACACAACAGCCTGTGGGGCCTCAGAAAGGGCAAGAAGACCATTCTGCTTTAAAGTAAAGAGAAATGGCATAAAACCAAAGTAAGGTGGAGCTCCATGGGGCAGGAGCCCCAAGAGCAGTGTGAAAATCTGTGTGTGCTCTCAGGCACTCTGTGCTCCCAGTGGCGCCAGTATCAGTTCCATATTCATACCGACTGCTCGGACACGCATCAGAAGCACCAGCCATCATCCAGTTGGTATTCCTGCTATCTGCATCCCTGCCCACTTGGAAATCCTATATTGCACTGTTCTAAAGCCAGTGCAAGTGACGTTCCAAGCGAATCCCAAGCAGCTTAGAGACTTGTGAATATTGCACAAGGGAGATCTGCTCCTTCCCAGGAAACATTACAACTCTGCTCCAAATGTCACCCTGGAAAAGGAAGCTTCTTCTCTAAACAAAAATTCAGGTATACATGATTGCCTAAAAGCCCACTTCCTAGTTTCCAGAATTAATCTCAAGACAGGTCTAGATCAGCAATGGTCACGAAGTTTCAGTACATGATCAATTCTTGTCTCACGCCACTGCTAACTCCAGACTCCTAAGATGACAGCAGGGATCAGGAATGAAGCTTCCCAGAGCAGAGGCTCCAGTTCAGCATTTGGAGCACACTCACATCCAGATGCCCTCAGTGGGACCTCACCATAGATCTGATACTTCCACTACTGAAAGCATCAGGTCAGTCTCTAGGAGCTCAGATGGGCTGCAAGATAGATAAATATTTGCTAACTTGAACACAAGCAGGAGCAAACACAAAGAGGGAATTCAATGTCTGGTGCACTTTTGGTAAGGAAAGCTAACTGCTACCTGGAAACACATTTATGGTCCTCATTTGAAGACCCAGGAAAAAATAATATTGTTTGCAAGACATTTGTTTAAAAACATGTAGATAGTTAATACTGCAGGTGCATTAAATAACATAAGACATTTAAATAGAGTTTATGATAGTCAAGAGTTTTCACCTATGCATTTCTCTGCCATTTTCTTGATTTGAATATAAACACAATTAAATTACTTCAAGACTTGCTAGTTCTAGTTGACTACCAAGGAAATCTGAGAGCGTTCTCATTTAAAGGGCATTTATCTCATGAAATAAACCTCCACTTTATTCCTTTGCATGCAACACACTAGGGTTGCTGCACCTCTTTGGAGGACAACCACTGTATTGTCAAAATGATGCTTTTTTAGCTAAGAATGCTGCTTGCTCAGGGTGAAAGCCCGTCCCTGCCAAACCACTTCAATGGCCCCATTCTGCTGCCACAGCAGTAACAAGACCTCAAACCCAAATGTGGCTCAGTTGCTTCTCTTGCTTCTTATTTCTTCCAACTGTGCCACTGCATTGGCTTACGAACCCAGGAACACACCCTCAGCATGGAGAAGCAGTGCAGAAAAATCAATGCTATAAATGGAAGGTAAAAAGCAGTCAGATAATTTGAAGCACAGAAGCCTCAATAAATAGCCCAAAAGAGCATCTTCTCCTGGAAAGGGTACTAACAGTGACAAGATAAATAAGCAAAATGACCCAGAAGTCATACATTTGCATGCTGAGAAGGATGCAGGGACTCCATGGACTGCAGTTTGTTCTCTAAGACAAGCACTTTTTCCTGCAGTCTGTGGATCTCCTGTTTGCTGTGAGCTTCTGTTTTCTGTAGTGTTTCATAGTCCAACATCTTCTTCTCAGCCAAAGAAATCTGATCTTTCAAGAAAGCTATTGCTTGTGTTTGATCTTTATATTCACTATGAAGCTTCTCCAGTTCATGCACCCTCAGCTCAGCATCTCGACATTTGTCCTTCATATCCTGGAGTTCCAGGAGGTGCTGATTGCTTTTAGTTTCCAGTTGCATTTTCCAGTTGCTGTTGCTTTTCTCCACTTCATCCACAGCCTCCTGCAGCTTCAGTTTCAGGCTCTCTTTCTCCTTTATGTGCACAGCCATCTCAATGTCATGTTTTGCTTTCAGGTTCTCCATCTCAAGCTGGTGCTCCATCTTTATACTTTCCACCACTGCTTTCAGTTCCACAATCTCCTTATGCTGGGTATCAGGCCCTGTGTTCAAAGTGGCCTTGAGGTCCTCCAGAGACTTCTGATGATCAGACGCCAGCGTGTCTAGCTTGGACTTCCAGTTGTCCATCAGCCCCATGTTCTCATTAGTGGCTTGTTGGACCTTATGCTTGAGGTCAACTATCTCCTGCGAGTACTTCTCGTTGGTGGCCTTCAGCTTCTCCATCTCCTGCTGATACTTCTTCAATGTCTTTTCATACTTCTCCTTCAGCTGGCTGCTCTCCTTCTGGTGCTCCTTGTTGGCAGACAGCAGTTGGTCCCGCAGACGAAGAGCCTCAGACTGCAAGCCGAGGTTGTGCTCGGGGGTCTCTGCTTGGTGAGAGCTTCTCAGGCACTGCCGGAGCTCGTCCACCTCGCTGCGCCTGAGGCTCAGCTCCTCCTCCAGCTGCAGGATCCGGGACTGCTCTGCTACCGTGGTCAACTGCAACAGCATAGAGAAGACAAAAATCAGTCCCTGCCCCTCACTGATGTGTCCTTCCTTATAGTAAACATGCTGCAGTGGATATATAACCAAAGCACATTAGTTAAAGTTTAAATAAAAAGGGAAAGGAAACCCAAGACCCTCTAGTCTGAGTACACTTTTGCACCAGGGTAACAATCACTGATTAACTCTAGCAGTTACAGTTTTGTGCCAATTGCAATTCATTTTGCAAACACAAACCCTTCATTGTCAGCAGAGGAAACAAACATCTTTGAAACAGCTCCTAAAGTTTTACCTAGAGTGGAACAGCAGCAGCTTATTAGAAATAACATCCTGACAGACCATTATATTTTCCAGACTAGGCATCTGGCCAGATGATGCACAGAGGAAATGCGACTGCACATGCAGGAGCATCACAAGCACTGAGATCAGCATCAAGCAAATCATGTTTCCTTTATTGCTCAGCAATCCTCAGCCTACAGACACCTTTTCTGCATTCTGGCCTGTTTACCCTGGTGTAAAAAGGAAAAGGGATTTTACATGGGTGCTTGTTGGACTTTATTAGCAAAGTAAAAATAACACAGTGGAATAGAAGATGCACAGCAATGAATTGGGCCATGGTTAACATGGAGCATCTGGCTATGGATTGCTTGCTTTCAATCCAGATGTAACCTCACAGGGCTGAACTTCCCGCAAGCGTTGGTGAGCCCAGGGTGGCTGAGGCTACAGATTTAGAATAAGAGATTAGAGTGGATGAAGTGTTAAGGAAAGGAAAAAAATAGAAGAAGCAAAGAACCCAAGCAGATCTTCACACAAATCATCAATTCCATTTTGTTTCAATTGACATTTCTCCCAATAACAATCAGCTCAGGAGGCCAAGTTTTGATTTTAAATTAGGGTAGGAGCGGTGAGTTGTAACATTTATCCCTTTGGGAAAACTGGCAATTGCAATGTTATCTCCTTTTACAGTGTGGGGGCCCTCTGGGCTACCCTGGCAGGGTGCAGGTATTGCTCAGGCACGTCCACTGAACGATGAACCATGAAGCGCTCATGTGTCAGATGGTGGCATGGGGCAGGGAAGCAAACTCAGTCTAAGAAACAAGTCCCCACGCAAGAAGCAAAAGCAGAAGTTATGCAGCACTGCTACTTCCAGGAGGGAGAGCAAATCAAAACCAAACTAAAAATCAGGGCAGCCTAAATTCAAGGCAAAACCAAATCAATCCCACAAACCAAAATAAAAGGAAACCCAAAGCAAGTGTCATGAGCATCAACGCGGGGGGCAAGCAGGCTGCTCTGCAGGCAGGTAAGTGGGGTTTGGATTACCCTGGAGTCCTCTAATTCTTTGAGGAGCTTCTCAGCCTGTGCCTTCTCGAACAGCAGGCTCTGCTCGAGCTCCCGTATTCGGGCATGCTCCAGCTGCGTCTGAGTCTGCTCGCACAGAGAGAAAAGAACAACAGGGGGATGGAGGGAACGGGGAAGAGAGAAAGAAGGAGAGAGAGGGAAAGAGAGAAGGCTGCAACATCATCTGCAGTGTACAAGACAAGGAAAGGCAGTTCACAACAGAAGGAGACTAAAAGATCCAAACAAACAAGAAAAATACATCCAGACAGAAAACTACAGGATTTTCCTCAGTACTCAGAGTGGCTGCTCACAAGACAGCAGCATCCGTGAGCTGGGAACACGGACCACAGTTGCTTCAGTGTCCTCTTCCATCAAGCCTAAGTGAAGATACTCCCTAAAAGCAGACTTGGCCCTACCCAAGCTGCAGATCACCAATAAAAGGTGCTTGCACCAGGGAAGAGACTGCAAAGGCCTTGCAGTGGTTCTTCACTTCCCTCCTCCACGAGGACCACGTTCAATAGCATGGACATTCTCATTCCCTTTCCACTCTGGAGACAGTGTGAGCCCGGCCCTTGGTGATGAAAGTAGGTTCTGCTGCACCCAGTATGTTGCTAAAATCAAAACAATGCACCATACTGAAGGCAAATGAAAGGAACTGAGTTACTAAACTGCTGCATAAGTCAAGGCTTTAGGTCTGAACAGGATTGCCATGAAGTTCAAAGCAATTTTCAAACAGAATTACTCCTATTTTTTTAAACAGGTGAATAAACTAAGCACCAGCCTGCTCCAAAGCAAAGTCTGATTTCCACAGCATTGATTTGTGGTCCCTTCCCACTTTGAGCAGAAGTACCATCTAGTTGTACCGAGGGCTCTGCAACAACAATTGTAATACCCTAGAATTATATAACAGTTGAGGACAGTAGGGATCTGTGCAGACCATCTAGACCAGCCACCTCAAGCAGGGTAACCTAGAGCACACTGCACAGGATTGCATCCGGACAGGTTCTGAATATCCCTGGAGAAAGAGACTCTGCAATGTGTCTAGGCGCTCTGCTCCAGTGCTCTACACCCTTTCTGTCAAGAAGCTTTTTCTCATTTTCAGGCAGAACTTTCTGTATTTCAATTTGTGGCCGTTCCCTCTTCTTTTGTTGATGGCCACCACTGAAGAGAGTCTGTCCATGTCCTCCTGACAGCCTCTCCCTGCTTGTGAACAAGAAACCTAACCTGCAGCCTCCCCACAAGTAAAATTGCTCACTCAAAATAGATCTTAAAAACCCATTTAATCTGTTTGAAACCACACCTGGCCAGATCAACTGCCTGCTAGAGCTCAGCTTTGTCCAGCACTCCCAGTACAGCCCTAGCCTAGCCTCAAACTAAAGCTGCAGCATGCACTTGGTTGGTACAAGTTACATAATGTGACAACTCTACCATGAGCAGGCATCCCAAAAGGATGTGTAGAAGCAGCATCTCTGTGCTGGGAGATGGCAGGTCTCAGAGGCGCTGATTCGTTCAGCTGAACAGCTCTGAGGGACACTGCCTGCCATGCAGAATACCCGAGAGCCCAGGCTTTTTCTAAAACCTACATGTGACTGTTAGAAACACCCCATGGGATTTAGCCTAGCCTTCAGGAGAAGGCCTTGATCCAGGAGTCATGGAGAAGATGCTTTTCTGAGCATCATGGCCAAGAACATCCATTTCCCAGGAACAGGCTCAGCAACATGAAAGAGCACTTACTCCACCAATATCCTATGTGAGATTTCTCTGCAAGGGAATTACTCGCTTATGGAAATCCTAACTGTCTCCAAAAGAAGCCAGTAAGATGTGAATAAACTCCATCAAGTCAATCATTCAGTTTGGGCAACACAATTTCCAGTTTGCACAAAAAATGTTCGCTGCAACAATATTGCATTAAGTAACAGTGCTTCCAAAAATGAGAGCCATTAACAAGACACTGCAGGGGCAGCAACTGAGCAATCTGATCATTTCCATCATGGAACAACATTTCATAATGCATTCACCTCCAGTCAGATTTTAACACGGGTTGGCATCTCACGGTAACATTCAAAGTCAGGCTGCCTCGCTGGGATTATTTCTACACAGCTCCTAGAATCATTAGCAGTGGCTGAGTAACACAGCAAGGAACAATTTTCAGTTAACCTCACTGTGTTCAAGAGCAGGCCCACAGCCACCATTACAGTGTGCAGAGTTAAGCACAGAAATTACTGAAATGAGACTGTACATGCAATTCTGAGCTTAGACCCTCCCATGATGGTGGGAGCACTAGGAATTACCTCCAGATCCCCCTTCGTAATGGATTCCTCCTCGACACGGAACTGCAAGTCCTCCACTTTCCTGGAGAAAAGAAGGGGAAAACACATAAAGAACAATCAGTAACACCCAGATGAGCAACCTATTAGCAATTATTAGCTAAGTGGCTAATTGCATACGAACCTGCTCTGCACAAAATGGCTCGAGAGGAGACAGACATAGACAATTTCAGACAGGCTTGTGCATTGCAAACATTTGCTTTCACACCAGGTACGTACTCCCGGATGTGCTGTTTATACTGCACCATTTCTCAGCGAGCACAACTGTGTTCCTTGATTCTCACATCCCAACCACCCAGTTCCACCATGTTACTTAGTCCCTCTTATTCTACGGATGAGCACTGGGCAAGTCCTGCATCTTATGCACGAGGTCCATACAAAACAAGCCAAAGGAATGAGAGCCTCTGTCATCCTGCCAGGCAGTGGGCAATGCTTCATGCTTCCAGAGTGGAAATGGGG
>JAUBOD010000225.1:431825-452307 GCA_032353885.1 Nothura maculosa | reverse complement strand
CTTTTTTTTAACTGGCAGGGCGAGTCAATTGGTCTGTACCTAATAAAACACGAACTTGGGCAGATGAAGCAATCTGCAGCCCTTGTAAGCTGTCCCTGCAGGAATGCTGCCATGCCAAGACTCAGAACATTACCTGTCCCTGCCCATGTCACCAGTGTGACCACACTGCAAGGGGCAGAGTGCCCCAGCGAGCGCCCAGCAACGTGCAGCTCTGCAATGAGGATAACAAGCCAAAAAGTTTTGGGAGAAGCTCTGCTCCCCGCCAGCCTGGGCAGGGCTTCAGCACAGCCCCTTGCACAGGGAACCTCGGACAATCCCATGAGCAGGGGTCCTCAAGGGTAAGGGTAAGACAAGCTGTCAGGGGGAAAGTCCTGCTGCTGCCAGCCAACAGGAACAATATGTGGATTTTATTGCAGCAAGGATTATGCAAGAGCTTACAAGACACAGGAGCTCAGCGAGTGCTCCCCGCTCAGCTTGGTTCAACACAGAGATGCTGAGAGGGATGCGAACTCAGCTGGGATGTCAGATGCTGCATCCGTTCAAAATGCAGCTGTACTTGGGACACAGGTGAAAAGAATAACAAACTTGCCCATTCCCCCAACTTCTCACATGGGAGATGGAGAGTATCAGGGCATCATTCCTGCAATCAGGCCCCTATATGCTTGGCCTTTTTGCTTTAACCCCTTGCTCTCATTTCCCTCATGTGAGTGTCTCAGTGTGCAGGGCTGCATCACCTCTACTCACGGTGCTGGTCAGACTAGAGCTCTGTGCTTAGAAGGGAGAGAAAAGGACACTACAGAGCATCAGATGAAATGGAAACTTGAGGCTTAATCCTTGCGGACCCAGCAGCTGGTCTGCCAGGACACAAGGAGATGCAGTCTGTTGGATTCCCAGGAGCTGCTGGTGGCACAGGGGGACATGCAGCTCCATTCGGCAGCACACAGCCGCCCAGGGCGCTGGTGTGTCCCATGGGAGAAGGCTGGGATGTCTGCTGTGTACGCAGAGCTTGGCTACCAGAAAACCTCCCCTATTCCCAAATCCCCACGCAGGAACTGGAGCTTATCGCAACAGTTTGGATTACGTAAAAACGATGAAGCAGTTGCTTTTTCCAAGATGTAGCACACAAGGACAAGGCCGGAGGATCTGGGAATGGGGGCTGTTGGAGGAAGCAAAACCTCACAGGCAAGTGCTGAAATCCCGAGAGGTTTCTGGTCTGCTTGAACGCAGCAACTGAAAGCTGAAAACCTGGGACCGTCATTGCCAATGTTACAGGGCATAAACCTAACTGCCTGGCACAGGGTTTTGCCATCGACCCGTTCGGACACGTATTTGTCTCCACGAGCAGCTGGGAAGGGCCCTGAGCCTCCAACCGCAGCGCTGAACAAAGAGTTTCTGTTAAAGGTCTCATGCAAGAGGCCGACTGGTACGAAATCCGCTCGCTGCAGCAGGGACGAGCCCTCGTGTGCCTGCTGGAGACGGCAGGGACAGAGGAGCCAGGATCCTACGGAGCTTTGCTGGATTAGACAGCAATTGGGCTAGCCATAAGTTTAAAAAGAAACAAACTGAACAGGCAAATAATGGTATGCTTTAGAGTGGTACTTCTTTTTCTGGGAAAATAATAAAAAGGCCCACAATCTACAGGTGCTTTAGGTTTGACAGAAGAAAAAAAAAGAGCCCTTGTGCTTTCCTGCCCACTCTGTATCAAACCTCAGTCTCTAGACTTGAGCCACAAGCTCCATTTGAGAAGCTAGGGCTGTGCCAAAGCAATCCCTGGCATAAGGCTGATAAAACCGACTTGATTCTTAAATAACCAAGGACAAAATTGCTTCAATTAGGGAACTCTTCACTTAGAAGCATCACTCAGTATAGCTTATTTTAAGTAGAGGGGAAGTTTTCCTCATTTATATAAACCTGAAGATTTGACAGGTTCCTCTGTTTCCAAATCCAAACCTGGTCACCCTGCTCAGGCCATGGCACCTACAGTACTTAAGAGGAGAGGGTGCATTAGAAAACACCCCCAGCTAGCACAGTACTGTGGTATCCTGTAAAACAGCTCAGAGCAGGAACAGTACCTGGGAAGAGATGCACCTACAGGGATGACTCCAACCACATGCAGGGATCTGCCTCCGAAGAGCCCAAACACTGCACCATAGAGCACTGGGAAACTTGCTCATGAGTCACCTTGCTCCACTCCCACCATGGGCTCTGCTTCTTGTTAATCCAGGGCAAAGCTCTCTTCTTAAACTCTTCTCTTTGTAAAACGAGCAGAAAGAAGAACACTTGGGAACGAGCTCTGTCCAAATCCCATCTCGCAGCCGGCGCGCGCAGTTGTCCCTGATTTCAGAAGCTGTGGGAATTCCCTAAGTAGCCACAGGGTCTAGGGGATCGCTCGCAGGGACACGAGGACAGCTGCTCTCAGCAAGCTGATCGGGTGACAAAAAGAAAGAAAAGGGGCAGATACAGATCTTTAACGAGACATTTATAAATGATTTCCCAGACGCAGCGCTGGGAGCAGCAGTCTTGGGACACCTTATCTTGAGCTGCAAGAAAGCAGCCAAGCAAAGCACAGTGCTCTCCCTTGACCAGAAAAGGGATTAAGCCCTGAGGTTTTGGACTCTATTTGAAATTTCACAGCTTTGGTGTAGGATTTTTGCCCAGGGATCGCTCACACACAAAGCCCGCTCAGACGGGCTCCGCTGCCATCCCTACCCAGCTACATTAGCCCAATGAAACGAGCAGCCAGCCAAGCAGCACATTGCTCAAGCAGGTGTGCACAGAAAGGCCAGTGACTTAGTCACATGGAAACGATGGCATTAGCTCACTGCCAGTGCTATTGAGAAGCAAAGGTACCAGAAAATAGCCTGGTTTTCTCCCCCAAGAGAGTAATTAGGTGATGGTCTGATGGAGCTGGTGCAGAGGATCACCAGTTCCAAAGTGCAAAGTCTCACTCATTAAGGGGGCATAATAAAAGTGTTGTGCTGCTGTACGTGCAACACTTGGGGTATTTACTACCTGGACATCACCTGAACACGCAGCAGCAGGACCAGGTCTAGCAATCCAGGGAAAAGAAGGTTAAATCAGCAGAGCAGAGAGAGTCTAGCTCAGATTTTGATGCCTAGTCAGACTGCCTGGTCATAGAGTCCTGCTTTTCACCTAGAGTGTGAAACTCATGTGCTATATAGCAGTGGCTGCTTGAAGGCACATGGGGACTGCAGTCTCCTCCTCTCCACACAAGCATCTGCGTATTTATCTTTTCAATGAGATGTCCTCTCTACTAAACAAGCTTACATAGAGGTTTAGTGCCAGGAGCAGCCAAATTCAGCTTCCATCTGAGCCTCTCCACTCAGAGCAGGTCCCATTCAGCTCTCATTAGCACCAAGGATGAGCACGTAACATGCTCTTCACAGCAGCTTCTTTGCAGGAGCTCACAGCGTTGCAGGCTGCTGCCTCATGTCCTGTCTTACAGCTTCTTTGGAGGGAAAAGTGCAAAAAAAGAAGTAAAAACAAACGTGTAATAGAAAAGAGGGGCCTGTTTTCTGGGGAAGCTTGGATAACAGCAAAGTGAGACCCCTGTTAAAAGAACCCCTGGGATGCCACCAGCACAAAAGGCAAGCAACACGCTGTTCATCTTGCTCATCATTTCTTTATGGTAGAAAAACTACATCAATTCACCTATACCTTCCTTTGGAACCTCTCTCACTGGCCTCGGAGGGGCATTTCAAGAAGCCTTCAGCGAACTCCCCAGGTGCCAGGGGAATTGCAGCAGAGGCCAAGGCTCTCTTGACTTCCAAACTAACGTGCATGCAACCCTAGGGCTAGACTGAAACACAGTCCTGGTTCACTCCCCCTGCAGCCATTCATTTTGCAGCCCTATGTCCATGTCTGGGCAATTTGTCTCCTGAGAAGGATGCACAACCGCTTGGCTGCGCACGGGCCCGGGCTGCGCTGAGCAGGGGTTTTTGTTCCACCTAATCTCATAAAAAGGATTTTGGAGAGCAGATTAGCATTGAGGCATCTGCTTTATTCCAAATATCTGGCTTAAAAAAAGCTAAACATCCAGATGAAAAGATAAGGAGATATATAGGAACGAAAATAAACAAGTTATTTATTTGCAATAAATACCCTTTTTCAGGAGGGAAGAAGGGGGTAATCAAAATGCACTCCTGCAAATGCGAGCTATGATACAAAAATCCAAACCAAATAGTTTTAATATCTCAGTGACCCCATGAAATGATCCACTAAGCACTTCCAGGACACAAGTGCTGGGCCTCTGCTTCCAGGTTCTACACAACAAGCTTAGTGCACAGCGTTTTATCTCTGACTAGTGCTCAACATTACGTAGCAATAGTTTGATGCCACTTTGATCCTACAGATTCTCCTCCAAAACCCATCTATGCCAAGGGGAAATCTTTCCTTAGACTTCAGTGAATATTGGCTAAGGTCTTCTAATGATTAACCCTCCCTCGCTGTAGCTGTGGGATCACTGACACCACCAGCTATGCTGAGCAGGACTTGGTTCATTATATACAAACTCCTTAACGGTTCCATCTAACTCCACAGTGAGAGCATGGAACATTAAGGATTAAGTGTATCAAATCCTGCTAAGAGCATCCAACAATTAAGACAATTAAAGTCATCTCTAGATGTCACCTGTGAAGCCGATTAGATGGAGGGTGATTTCAGGCCCTTTTGTGTTGTTCAGGGTACATCAGGTCACTCTCCTTTCACCTTCCAGGGAAATCCTGCTCCGCCCTCACGCCCAGAAGCATCTGGCTTCTCTCTGTCATCAGCAACTTTTCCTCTGGGTAGCCCGTACAGATGCATTATTTTCCTTCAGATATTCAATAACCTCCTGAAGAGCTGATTGCCTGTGTGCAAGTGCATGACGTAGCAGTTTCTACTTGTACATAAGCTGCTGCTATTGCAACAGCTGGGTGTGTTGATATTGGAGCAGTCGGGCACTTGATCTCAAACGATTCTCCTTGTTACCCTGTCCCCCGAAATTCCCCAGCAGCTAAAGATGCTGGGAATGCTGCCCAAGAAACTCATTACAAGAAAGCAAGGCCCAAAATTAAACTTTACAGATGGAATGCATTTCCAGGAATGGCCATTAACCAAATTTGAGGAACACCCATTCACGCTTGCAACCCAGATTTTATTGAGGACCAGACTCAGATCTGAGAGCTGACAACAGTCATTGTCCCAGGAGGCCTGAGACAAAATGGCAAAAGGAAGTGTTTGCTAGAAAAGCAGCAGCCTCTGGGCCCCTTGGCAGGGGGGCTTTTCTTGCAATTTGTCAGTGCACAGCACCCCAAGTTAATATTAATCAAGAGCCACAAGCCTTTGTATAGACAAGAATTAGCTCCTTATGCCCATGTCAGTCAATCAACTGCTCCGGACACCACGGTCCCATTCCTTTTGTTGCAGACCAAACAGTAGTTTAGTGTCTTTCCTATTAATTCTCACTTGCAAATAAATGCTGCTGGCAAACCTCAGCACATTCTCCTGCAGCTTAACAGGAAAAACTTATGCTAAAATAATGCTAAATTATCACTGATTACTTGAGAATAACCTACCCAAGGCATCTCTTCTTGCCTAGGCAGAAATTCCTTATCAGAAACTTATTTCCTCTATCTATTTTATTGCAAAATAAATTCAGAGGCAACAAAAATACTTCTTTTAAGAAGTATATTCTTCTTTTTAGAAGTATTTTTTGAACTGCTGTGTGTCCAATTGACACTGACAAAAGTCTGAGAATCTTTAGGGGTCAAATAACTTATTTCCAAGTTAATTTACCAGGACATTGCTGTTAATCCTCCTGCAGGTAAGAAGAATGAAGATTTCACACTGAGGAAGAGTGTAACAATAACCCCACAGAGAAGCTAAGGTGGGAGTGGCGAGACCTATACTCCTCGAGCAGAATTCACGCAAGTGAAGCTCATTAATGGTGATAGAGCCTGCACAAAGACTCGTTTCTCCATGTAGAAATGCCAAGTCTCTGAAACCAGAAAAAAAATCCACCAAAGCTGGTTCCATTGGAGAAAAAAAAAAAAGCATGCTTCATGCATACAAGTATAATAACTGTAATATACATATATATATAATAGTAAATTCAAAAATTCCCAGAAGGCTCAAATTTTGAAATTTGTAGAGAAGAAAGCTCACATTCCCTGTAGGCTGGTGGTATCCATCACCAAGAAATCATCTCCAAGACCCAATTTTCTATTCACCAAGCAGATAATGTGCACGAGACAGCGGAAAAGGACCCTATCACACAACCAACCCAAGAAAATGAGGAGGCAGAAGCCAGGTGTGATGAGCTACCCTCTAGCTAACATCACTCAAAGTTATAAACCCTCTTTGCTACTTGCTTACCCTAGTGAGTCAGGCATCTATTGCTCTTTAACGGCCTCGTGAGCAGCACAATCCACTTAGTTTTTAGTGAATGGAAGCAAACAAATTTACAAAGTTGAATTCCATGCCAGGAAATAATAACAGTCCTGTGCATTATTCCCAATGACAAACAAGTGCACGCTCATTTATATGAAAATTAGACGGCATTCCCAGTCTCCTGGCAAAGCTCTTGTGCAGCTTAACTATCGAAGCAATCTCTGGCACTAATGTTGGGCACCAGCTGAAAAGCAGTTTTGATATCCAGTCAACAGGCCTAAATAGGGTATTTGGGTCATGGGTTTTTGCACCTGCCCTGCAGAAAGACAGGATCCAGCTGTAAATCTGCAAATCCAGGCAGGGTGCAGCCTCTTTAAGGCTTGTAGAAAATGAGACCCGTTAGAGCTCTTGAGTGCAATGCTGACATTCCCATTACGCAGATCTGTCTGCAAACACCTTTCCCTTTTGCTATGATTTTTTAATCAAAGAGAAAATTTAAGAACTATAAAAAGCTCTGGAAATGGAGCTAGCAGACAGGAAAAGGGATGAAATGAAAGAAGTGGAACTTACCCTTTCCCATCACTCACCTGTGCTACAACTTCACCATCCTCGGTCTCTATGGAAACTCAAAGTCATCTCATGGATTGCAAGGGAAAAGGATATATCCACATGCCCAGATTGCCCCATTTTGGATACCTACATTTTCAATCTGTATCAATCATCTTTTTTTTGTTGTTGTTGTTACATAATATATGAGTTGTCAGCAAGGCACAGATATGTCTCATAAGGCGCATCTGCCTTGCCTGGGAAGGAAGCATCAGGCAAGACCACAAGATGCTTGTCCTTCCATGGACAGTGCTGGAGAGAAGAGAACAACTAGATGAAAGCACCTTTGTGCACTTCAGACTAGGTGCAAAACACATCTCACTTGCACTCTTGCAGACAAGACCAACCAGCTAATAGGAAGGCAACAGAAAGTAAAGAAGGTTTCCAAGCAGCCTCCACTTGGAAAATTCATTGGCATCTAATGGCTTTCTAAAAACACTCAGGTACCACTGGATCACCTAATCTGAAAGATGCAATGTAGAGATGACCTTTTCCAAGCTGGCCCTGGGCTACCAGGACCAAGAGCCAACAGACCTCACAGTGCTATGTTTTAATTCTGCTCTTTGTTAGTTACCAGGCTTTCTTTTGCAAATGCATCTCAAGCTTTGGGGATTTCCATGCTCCCCACAAAGGGAGTGAGTTCAAACAGAGCAATGGTGCTGCCCTGTATTTACTAACCCAAAACTCCCTGGATAACTTCTACCAAGCCACAAGGTGCAGCTCAGTCACCAAATGCCAAAGAAAATGAAATAGTCCCTTTCGGCACGAGTTCCTGGAAAGAGGCAGATTGCAGAAAAGTAACACGTGAGTGCAGAAAAATGCAGTATTATCAGATCCCCCTGGAGTCAGACTCCCACGAACTCCGTATTTATGGAAACGGTTCACAGACCCCATGCGAATGTGCAGAGGCAGCCAAGAGCAGCCCGTGGGGTCTGCAGGGCTCCTCAGACGCCTCACACACATGGAGCTTTTTAACATCTGCTGTTGAGATTGATACCCAGGGTAGGCCTGGTGACCTCCTCCTGAGCAGGAGCAGCTACCAGGGCTGCCACGGATCAGCCTGGCTCTTAGGGGCTGGGATATGAGAGGATGCATCCAAGTAGGAGAGCAGAGCCAGCAGAGAGGGAGCTCCCTAACACGCCCAAACGTGACCTGTTCCAGGAAGGACATCCCCACATAGAGCCACAGGAGCAATCTGAGGTCTTTGTCCCTCCCCAGCTCTGTTTGTGATCAGAAGGTACCTGCAAATAACTCCCTGCCACACATGCACTTATAAAGTCAGCAGGAAGTGCCTGGAGATTTGCAGCTGGCAGCTAAAAATAAATCCCTGCACTAGAGTCCTTCAGGTTCATGAGATCACAGCCAAGTGCAAGGGGGAACAATGGGAAGTGCAAGGGGACTACAAGACAACTTCACAATAAACATGCTGATAAACCCTATCCTAAATTTCCTCTGCCAATTTGAGCTTCCCTCCCAGCAAAGAGATAAGGAAGCTTTCAATGTCCTCGATTTAGATGCTAAATTGACTCTTTCTGATACTGAAAACTACTCAAACCTTATGGAGGTTTGAACCTCCATAGGCTTGAACATAGGAGGGTGTTCATGACACCAGCACACATTTCCCAGTGCAACAGAAATAACCAAATAACCACCTCCGTATTAGCCTCGCAAGAGGCAGCATCAATGGATGACTTGTTTCTGCAGTATCTTAAACACAGAAGAATTTGCCTTAATGCAACAAAAAACAATCACTGGGCAGCGTTATCCCCATGGTAAAAATACTGCAGTGCCAGCACACGGCCTGGCTGCTTCTGCCAAATACTAATTATTATTGGGATGAAACAGAGCGAGATTATGAGGCATGGGGGTAGTGGCACAGATCATGATGGGACTAGAGAGAGCGGGGACAGATTAAGAGGAAGCCAGGAATGTTCAAGAGAAAAAAATCCTAATCAAAAAGTCAGGGGAAAAAAGGTGCTAAACAGAAAGCATCATTAATTCTTTTGAAGTGTTAATTACATTGCATAGCTTATGTATACCCTGGATATAGATAGACCAGAAAGCATATGTGTCTAGGTATCATTATTCATGTCACAGTCCTTCAAACAATTCTGTTCAAACAAATGCACTAATCTGAGGCAACTAGCACAGAATGAATCACTAAGTGCTTGGTTCTTGTTCTTACATCTCCACAGATCAGAAGCACTGGCTATAGGAAGTTGCTTGAGGTGGCCAGGGATGAGGCTCTCATTTACTTCATTATCCCCAGCTCTTCAAATATTACTGCCTTTATAGCCACACGTGCCCTCCCTGAAATGTCTCGCAAGAGGACATCACATTTGGGCACCACATCTGGACACCCCTACCATCTACATAACACTTCATCAGCTCCAATTCTGCCCATATTTGAGTCCCAGACTATGCATCCAGCAACCCCATGGTTTGCAGCAGTTCAATTGCTAGAGCAGCCTCACACACGTGCAAGTGAAAAGGGGGGCTGCACCATTATCAGCAGCAAACACCAAAGGACTCATCTGTCCTCCACCCACTGCACAACCTGTTTGGGAGAAGGGACATTTATTCACCCCATTACGCTTGCTTTGATCCATGGTCACGGTCCATCTATGGACAGAGAGGGAATTTCACCCCCTGCTGAACACTGGCACCGTTGGACCATTTGCCTTCAGGAGGGGTGATCACCTGGGTGATCTCTTGCCCACG
The DNA here is from genome assembly GCA_032353885.1 of Nothura maculosa. Lineage (NCBI taxonomy): Eukaryota > Metazoa > Chordata > Aves > Tinamiformes > Tinamidae > Nothura > Nothura maculosa. The sequence continues at coordinate 442,590 of JAUBOD010000225.1, read as the reverse complement.
GGTGTCCTTACCTTCCTTTGAAGCTGCAGTGACAGCAGCTGCAGTCGTCCCCGCTGCCCGTCCCACGGGGCTGGAGTGCTTGCCAGCCCTGCCAGGGATTTTAAGCCCGCTTGGCTTCAGCATGTTTGTGGTCTCCTGTATCTCAGGCTAGTAAATGACAGTGCCAAAAAGTTGTCCCAGTGTCACGGATCAGGCTTCTCGATGATGGACCCTTCCTTCCATTGTCACAGACCTGGAAAAAGAGCAGAGCATAAGGAAATCAGAATGTGCTGGAAGCACCGATGCAGCTTCTCCAAAGCAGTGCCCATCTCCCCAGGCACATCCTGAAGGATCAGGCCAGTTGCCTTAGTCTTATTTTTCTGCACTCCTTAAACTATGATGATAATTTCCTTTTGTCTCCTATTTTAATGTCACATTCTTGATCCCTGACATAGAAGGCTCATTTTCATTCTGAATCAAAGCTGACATCTTCCCAAACCACCCAATGAAAACTGAAACTCAGATTGGGATTTAAGCGACTAAAATTGTTGATTCCTTTTAATCTCCAAAGGCTCAGCTCATGCATCCGTCAGGACCCAGTTCTACTCCTCTAGGAGAACATCACTGTGGCCTTCACCAAACAGATACTACAACGCTTCCCACTTGAGTTTTACTGCAGGCCCTCATTTTCACAAGACGCCTGATGGTTTGAAAAGACCACACTGGAGTAAGACACAACCAGGGTCCCAGATGGGGCTTTAAGCTCCTCCCCTTACTTCAGATAAGAGGTGTCTGATCCCATGGATTTGCAATAAAACTGAAAATCAGCTTTCTGAAGTCCAAGTATGGCTTTACCAATAGTTCTTTAGTGAGGTCGCATAACAGTCTCTTCCTGGTAGGCAACAGGAATAAACCCACCAAATTCCTTGCAAGCAAGTTGCATTAATTAGTACATAGGTCCTCAAGCAAAGAAGGTTTCATAAAAGAAAAATAAAAGAAAGGAAATGACTAAGGATCTCAAGAAAAGGAAAAAAAAGAGAAAAAAAAAGCATAAACATTGCTGATGACAAAGAAATGATTAAGAAGGAGAAGAAAATAAAAAAGGAGATTTAAAACATTCCAAAAGGAAACCACATTTGGCTGACTGAGCGACCGGGACACAGATGGAAGAAGGTGACCATGATGCAAGCCAGGGACAGTGCTGACATTAAGGGCAAAGGGAACTGGAAGAGAAGAACATCGAGGAAGAGCTGGGAGATGGGAGGATGCCCGGATCCGTTCCCAGGCCGAGGCGGGAGATGGGACGTAGTATTGGGAATCAGGGAACAAGCACAGCAGGGCCTTGCAGATGCTGAGGGAGCAGGGCAGGAAGTGATTAAGGCCTGAGTCAGGATTTCAGGCTGGATCCCAGCGCGGACGGGTTGGCCGCGCTCCAGGGAAAGCTGCAAGCAGACACCGAGGAGGGGAAACCGCAGGGAGAATTCCAGAGGCGCATTGCTGCGGGCTCGCGCATATTCGAGACACCAAAAAGTGTTTGGGCAACTGAGTCACTCATCCCACAGCAGCTTAGAGACACACAGGAGGAGGGACCCAAAGTCAGAGACTGGGGAGAGCCCCAGTGAAAACCCAAGGGTCTGAACCCTTTCTCTTTCCCAATAAAGTACTCCCAAAACCCAGAATGGCTTCAGGCACCTCCAGCCTGCAACATCTGGCGAGGATTTATCACGTACAGAAGCCAAGGCTGTTTGCAAGAAGCTGGCTTCTCAAATCACATCACAGAAACAACAAACAAGAACAACTGGTCTTGCTGAAGCAGAGAGAAAACAGCCCAAGCTCCAGCCAGCGAGGACTGGGCGCTGCCACAGAGCTGAACTTAAGGCTGTCTGCAAATCCCAGCCCTGTTTAACAAAACCCAGGGAGAAATCATCACCTGGGAATGAGAAGCTTTGCTCAGCCTCGCTGCATTCCTGCTCGTAGAGCCACCAAGGACCTTCTGCCTTCCCTCATCACTCTCATCCACCTCTATCACCTTCACTCTGATGTTTTTTCCTCATGAGCTGTGGAGCTTCTTGCAGCATTTGGGCTAAAGAAGCTGGGATGCCAGGTCTTCCAGATAAGACACAAGAGTTGGGTTGAACCCCCAGCCATGATTCAGGTTCACATTAGGGAAAAAAAAAAAAGAATAAAACAAGAGAGGTTTGAGCAGGGTGTGAGGGAAGAGAAAGATATTGAAGTTTTGCAGCCCTCTCAGAGTCTCTTGATGCAGAGATTTGCAGCAAGGATCAAGCCTCGGGAAGGCAGTTTGTTTAGATGGCTGCTCTGGTTTGCTGCTTATCTCCACAGGGACAGTAATGTTGGGGTCAGGGCTCTCAGCTGTCCAATTCCTGAAGTTCGGCTAGCCACATGGCTCCCAGGATATTGTTCTGCTCCTTCTCGGGATACTGGATTTTATTTTTAAGCAGAGAGAGAGAGAAATAAACACAAGTGCCCTGTGATTGCAAAAGGATTTCTGCCAGGAACCTCTGTGCAAACGCATTTGCCTTCAGTACATTGGTGCCAAAAACCAAGGGAATAACAAGGTTGCCAATTAAACTGCTCACCAAGCCAAGAGCTGCTTTTATTCCAGCCTGTAGTGACCATACACAGTGCACTGCCATAGACACTGGGGCCTCCATGCCATGCATGATACTCAAGGAACTTCTCCAGTGCCACCCCAAGCACACTCATCTATCCTGCTCCAGGTATATTCACTACATACATTTATTAAAAAGTTCAATATGGGTTAACTCCAAGTTTCGTTTTGATTTTCAAGGGCCACAGAGGGATCCAAGCCTGCAAACGGGGACCTTAGTGCCTGCACACGTCCTGCATCGCACGAGGAAGTGACAGTGAGCTCATGTAAAGCTTCTTGACTACAAAGGCAGCTTGTCAGAAATACACACCTAGAAGTTAATATCTGGGCAGTTTTTAAAAGGGATGTCGAGCGTAAAAACTATGTTGCTGAAGGTAACAGATATGAAATACACTTTCTCATTTGCAATATTATATTTGCAATACCTTCTACCAAAAATGAAAAAAAAATCCATCTCGCTCTGTGGATCCTCTGGGACCATCAGCCTGGACTATTTTGCTTCTCTTCTTCTTCTCCCAAGATGACACACACTACAGAGATTTTCTCAATCTCTGCTGGATTCTTCCCACAATCTTTTCATAGCGGGATGAATGGCTCTGTGTGTTCCCACAACCAAGAAAAACATCCCAGGAATGCACAATATCAAAGTCTGCTAAAAATGACCCAAACAGACTGTTCTCTGACTTCCCATCAGAAAGCGGGACAGCTGAATCCAAGCCCCTGAGCAGGATTTGCTTGCAGGCAAAGAGGAAGGTAAACAGTTCTCAACCAAGCAGAGACACAGCTCCAAAAACTAACCTTACACTTGAAACCTGATGGTGCCTCAACCACTTGTTGAATGGGACAGGAGGATGACACAAAACAGACTAAATTATATGGTGGTTACAGTGTTGTGGTGGGATTCCTTATTTCATTAAATACACAGCCTAAAAGGTCAGTGCCAAAACTTAGGTTTCTAAAATTCTAACTCCACAATTAAGGCACATATCTTCACAGGACCAGGGTCCAAAAGAAAAATAACTCTAAGGAAAATTAGTTACTAAACTCAAGCCAATCAAGGTTGCATGGAAGGTAGCAATAAAGACTACACAGCGGAGCAATAAAAATCATTTTTCATTGTTGCTTAGTTTTGAAATGTTTTCTTTTTTTCATTTTAAACACAAGCTCAGCCCAAGCAAATAGTGACAATGACTTTTAAGACATTTATTTGGGTAGAAAAAGGTTTGCACAATAGTCTTTCTGTTTTCAACTACGTCCACCTAAGACACTCTTCAAAAGGAACCACCTGTGTCCTCACTTAACAAGCATTTTCCTCATGCCAGTAATAAGGATGGAGAATCCCAGGGGTTTATACAAACCCCCAGGGGAGCACATCTGCAAGCGGGAAGATGTGAAAAGTTTCTGTCATTTTGAGGGCTATCCTAAGAACATGAGGTGGGGCTCTACCCAAGCTCACACGCTGCGTTTGGGGACAAAAGTGCAATTTTCAGCAGGTTTCTGCCAACTGAAAGCAGCACTGCTGTGTCCCAGGGCAGCTCTGCAAATGTGGGAGCAGACAACAATACCTGGAGTCTAATATAGCCCGAGAATAAAATGCTAGTGAGGATTTCAGCCTGCCAGCAGCCGGAGAAGTGATGCGTCTTGAGCTTGCTTCAATGGGCCCAGAGAATGAAGGCAAAAGCTTCTAGTGCAACTGGCTTAAAAGAAAATGGTATTTCTGAAGTTACATAAATCATTGCCTTCCTTGTTCCTGAGCATTCTGGTGTATTTTCCCCTTTTTTGACTAGTTCTATACACTGCTCAAGCAAAAACAGTATTAAAATGCATACTAAAATAGTGACATGCTACTGTGTTCAAATATATATAACTGCCTGCACTTGGTTATGGCATAATAATATTTTGTGCTCAACTCTTATGATCCATACAGGACTGTCCAAGCTGCAAGGTTGGCATAGGAGTCTAAAAACTGCCTTTTGCTGTGAAAACAAAATCCCGGAACTAGACTCAAACCCTTCAGCCTTTTGTGGAAAATACAGGCTATGAATCCAGCTAAAATAATGATTGAAATCTGATAAAACCACAGCTCTGCTGACAGAGGAAAAGCCAACACAAACCAACACTGGAAGCAAAGAACAACTAGATTTGTGATTCCTTGGGGTGCTCCGCTGCTCCGAGGGGATCACACCAACACTCCTCACTTCCCAGATTAGTTCCCTTCTCACTTCCCAGATTAGTTCCCTTCTCACTTCCCAGATTAGTTCCCTTCTCATAAGCCATCAGCAGCTTCTCTCTGAAGCACAAACGGATTAGGATTAAATCTTTTGATTTAATCAAAGCAGGAGGGAAATAGAATGTGCTCTTTCTCAATTAATGCCAGGCCTCTCTAACGGGAAAACTTGTCCTTCTGCCAGAAGGAAAGGAGGAGGCTGAATATCTCTGGAATGCAAGAAAGGAGCGCATCACCCCCATGGAAAGCAAAAGACACCCAATATCTTCTGGCACCCAGGATTTTCCCCCTTACACTTCAAGGATTCGCAGAGGCTCCATTGAGCACTGCTGTTACTAAACAGTTTCACCTATATATCAGAAATATTTTTAACTTCAAAAACACCTGTGTTTATTCTCCTTATTCCAGTTTTGCAGTAATTAGCACAGAACACAAAAGGAAAGCCTAGAGGCCTTGTCTGTTTTATGCTGAATTTTTATTTAAATCTAGTTCTAACCACTAGGACAGACTGATCACCCTGTGATTTAGGCATAAAAAGACTGTCAAAGGCTGAGCATACAGACCCGTCCCACTGCACCCTGTAGCTCAAACCACAGTACAAAACCTGAGGCTAAGTAGAAAATAAATAAATAAAAAACACAAAAGGCACTCAATAAATCACCATAAACAAACCAGGGAGTAATTATGGGCTTGCTGATGAGCTCCTGCTCCCAGGGTGGCAAAGTGCCTGCTGAAGACAGGCACTGTGGATAACGCTGTTATTAACAGCACCATACTAACTGGGAAGCACAACTAGCTCATTTGGGGGGAAAAATCCTGTGGATGGTCTCACTGTGTCCACTCACTGGTGGAAACTGGTCCCAGTTTCTACTCACTGGTGTCCAGCCCTGGGGCGGGAGGCAACGTCCAGGCGGGATGAAACAGGGACATGGGTCCGAACAGGGAAGGTTCTTAAGCAATTCAGGAGTCTTTGACAACATCCTTGTTTTCCCATTCACTGAAAACATTTGGTACTTGTCATAAGCAGTAACTAAAGGAAGGGGGACATCCACGATAGCAGGCAGAGCTCAGAAAGGCAATGACACATAAACACATTCCATTAAAATGACTTTGGGTTTTGTCACAACTACCACACAAACAGTTCCTGCAGTGAAGCCCAGGCCTGGCTACAGCTCAGCCATGCTCCATGCTCCGGAGGAGGCTGCAAAGACTCCAAACCCACGGAGGCTCCCAGGAAATGCTGTGCTACATGGAGCAGGCCAAGAAGCCCAGCCCTGTTATTCACAGGGGCACAGATGTGCAACCCAAAATGTGCTCCAAGGTCTTCCCAGGCCTCGGGCAGCCTCTGTGCCAGATGTTATGAGTTAGCTCCTCTCCTTCCTTCCCTCAAGGCAGCTCTTCCCGACAACTCCACACTCAGAGCTCTCCAAGCAAACTGGGGCACAGCAGGAGGGAGCCTGGCAGAGAAATATCAATGCTGAAACGTGGCACTGACAGTCAGGGCTCCCACACATAGCAGTGCAATCCTTGTGCTGCACCAAGAGTCACAGCAAGGGACTGACCCTGTGAAAAGGAGCCCTGGAATCTCACGTGTCACAGGACACAGATCAACCCTCCGCGCTCCGATATGTCCTGGGCTCATCTTAACAGTCTCCACACATCTCTGCTCGTTCCTTTGCTCCTCACAGAAATGGGTTGCTTCGATATCTTGGGTGGTGTTCATCTACACTGTACTGTGGGCGAGACTATAACTTTTATTTTCCAAAGAAACCAAGACAAGATCTTACTCAGCCAAACAAGCATGAGGTAGTTACAGCCCAAGTACATTATAATGCAGAGTGCTGAGGCAAAGTCTCCAAAGCAGATGGGTCCTTTTTTCCAACCAAAAAGGAAGAATAAAAGCTGCGCTGCCACCTCTCCGAACAGGAGCAGCCTCCAAGTTCCAGTGCCCACTTGGCCTGTGGGAATCCGAGCAGCCACTTTGCAGGAGGCCCCACATGGTCACACAGCAGCTTCAGGAACCTGGTGGCCTTTGCTCCTTCATATAGCATGTACAGACTGTCTCACATCCTGTTTGAAACACACTCCTATTTTCTTATTCCAGATGAGGAGACTCATGGTAGAGACTCCTGCTCTTTAAGGCTGGGGAATAGTATTTGGGCCATGCTGTCCATCATTAAAACTCCGTTAGCAATGGCTAGTGGATTATCTGTTAGCAAATCCCCAAACTTGCCAGCTGGGAAATTCCAGAGAAATAAAGTTCTCGCTCAAGGTTGCAGAGTGCCCTACTCCAGTTTGCAGGGCAAGGAATTCACAGTTATAAAACAAATAGCTAAATATAGCAAAGCAGCCTCTAATCACTGAGATAGGCATCACAAAGGGGGCTGACAAGAAGCACTGAGATAGGATCACACACAATGGCTAAACACGAGGCTAAAAAAGCCCATTTAATACTAGTCATGGCCTAACTGCTTCTCCATCTCCTTTGCTAGGGAGGTTTATTCCACAGCCTGGACAGATTCGGCATCCAGGGGACTTTGCAGGTCACAACTGGAAGCATTTGCAGTGAGTGGGAAAGTCCTGCTGCTTTTGGTGCCCACCAGAATTATTGACAAGTTTCCAAGCATTAATTAGCGGACAGAAAACTTTTCAGATGCAAAAAACAAAGCAGAGAGATAAGTCAGAGGAGGAAGAGAAGAGCACATAGCCCAAAGAGAGGATTTGTTAGTGATTATTCCAAAAGCAGGAGCAAGCAGGAGCATGGGTTTCTGTTCCCTCTCTGCCCCGAGGATGTGCTGGTAAAAGAAGTAGCACTGTTGAACCAGTCTGTTAGCATAAAAAGGGCACATAACAAGGACTTTGTGATGGACAAAAATCAAGAAATTGCAATGAGAAACAAAACCATCACGGGGAAGATTCTTGCACCTATGACTACCATGTTAGTGCAAACTCAGCTCAACTGCTCAGGGAGGCTGGAGGACCTCCTCACTATCTAAATTATAAATATATGTACACACACACATATATATACACATATATATAACATCTGCAGACTTGTCTTGAATGACACAGACTGACAAGGGCTTAACCTGGGGCACAGAGGGACAGGAAAAGCTCTTGAGCTTTCCGCTACCACAAATTTTTGGGTGTTCCTTGAAGTGCTACCAACATCCATACAGACTTTTAAACTACATGACTTAATCATTCACATTTGGATTAATTTAGACCGAGAGATGTCACACAACCAACATGACGTTATTTGCAGAACTTTTTAGAGGAACTGGATGGGGGAGCACAGGAGTATTATAAAGCACTGAAGTTACAAGACCCAAATATTCAACATCCACAGAGCCTTCCATGCACAGATCTCAAGGGAGGTCAGAACTGTAACACCCACTTTGTACTCAGCAGAAAGAGAATGATCCAGTTTTCCCAAGATCTCTCAATAACCCGGCGTCAGAGTTAAACTGTCACCAAGCTCTGCTCAGCCCCACTCTCTTAATACCTAGTACATCAAAGCACTTGGGAAAGCACTGAAGTGTTCACTCTCTAAGCATACACTATAAATATATATTTTTAAATAATCAGCTAGCTTTTCCAGGCATAAATGGAGCTATCAAGTGAATCACCATCAGAGGTGACAGCATTCATGTACACAAACTGCAAAAGCCCTTTGTGCTTCATCACAAGCCCTATCTAGGGCTATCCTATCAGTAAACAGGGCTCCTATCTATCAGGATCTATCAGTAAACACTGGCATAATAAAAATAAACCTCCAAAATAAAATCCAGAGTGTGATTTCAGCCCTGCTCCAAGCTGACATCATGTTTGATTGCAATAATGACATGTGACAAAGCTCCGTTTTGTTTCTTCACACATCTTTCCTTGCTATGTCTGGGACAGTTGTGGTATTTTCTAGATACCCTGTTACTCTTAAAAAGGAGCTAACAAAAGTAGTTTCCAAACAAAGTCTGGTGCAGAAATATCGTCTTTTTTTCAGAAAATGGGGTTTCTCTATTTTTTTTTCCAGGGAAAGCAGCAAGCCTCAATTTAAGGTGCCAGACTCAGAGTCACATGCAATGAAGTCATCTTTTCAGTGGCAGCTACAGCAAGAGCTACTGCACACTAATAAAGAGCGCAAGAAATTAAATCCATTATACAGAATTTGTCTGCTCGCTTACAAGAGCTAAGCAAAACACAAGACACAGACAGGATGCACTGGGCCTCACCGGAGCACTGGGAAGCATCCTGGGAGCCATGGAAAGGCTCCATGCATCAATGCCACGGAAGCACCGTGTCCTCTTCCCTCCCAAACCTGGACTTCTGCAGTGACCTTGGGCAGGTTTTCTAGCTTTACTCAGTAACTTGCCTAATTCTGTTGTTCTAGAGGGCTGACCAGTGCAGCTCATGTCCTTGCTTCAGTTTGACATTAGCAGTGATCAAGCAAAGCGCTCCCACATAAACAAGCCCTGAAATTTTCCTGTAAACACTCCGAGAACGGTGATAAAAGAATGAGACAGAAATTCCCAACTGTCTTTAACTTGGTAATAAAACAGAGAAGGGAACACGAGGTGCTTCTTGTCCTTGTTCAACAGCTTCCTCAGCCACTCCTGTGCTCAGACCACTTGGTAGAAGTGGGTGGGAAATAGTTCCCCAAAAGTATTAAAAAAATAGCGATAAGTACCCTCTAAGATGGCTAGTGTTTAACAGAGACAACAAGTCACGCTTGGGCCAGGCTGCTGGGCCATGGATCTCCCAGGGCTTTTAAAGGAGTCTAAAGATCTTGCCCTGCACTGCACAGACTCTGGCCCCAACCCCACAGGTCCAGGGCCTGGGATTTTTCTTCTTGTCCCTTGTCCTTACCAAGCTGACGACAGCAACTGAGTTTTCCTCAATTCCCTCTAAGCTTCACAGTCTGGAGAGACATTTTGATAAACTAAAAACAGCAACCTCCCACATAAGGCAGAATCGAAATCCTTATCCATTTAACCAGCAAGTCATGTAAGAGAAGAAAAAACAACCCAGCAACTGCCACTTACTGGAGTAAACTGAGGCAGCTCCAAGGCTACAGAGGTGGCAAGAAGCCAAAGAGAAGCACGTACCACCCCTCGGCCTCCGGAGGCAATCTGGTCCGTACTCGCCTCGGGAGCATCCCTGGAAGCACCAGCTCTGCCCTCAGTGCTCCCAAAGCTCCCTCCCCGGCCCTGCTGCTCTCCACACACCTGCACCAGCCGGCGCTCACACTTCCCTGGGATCATTTTGGAGCTTTTGGAGGCCGGTGCTCTTGAGGGCTTCTGGTGGGCACAGGATACCCTTGGAGGAGAGCACAGCGCTGTGGAGCACGCTATCATCCCTAGCCCCATGGGCTCTGACAATGGGTAGTTTCTTAAAGCAGCAAATTACACCTTCAGTGCAAGGTCAGCCAGCGCTTGCACCAAAAACCTCTGTGTCCAAACACAGATTCATCTCGAAACACAAGCTCCCATCCAGGAAGCCCTGGCGGGGCTACCAGAGCTCGGCCTCCAGGGCAGCAGGGCAGGGCTGTGGCCAGGGCTGCAGAACAGTTTTGGGGCCGGGGGCTGCAGGACGGGGCCAGCAGCGCCCCAAGTGCGAGGCAGGGCCGACACGGGCCGCGCCTCCCGCGGGCGCCGGGGCCGCTGCGGCCGGGGATGCTTCCCGAGCGCTTTTCCCGGGAAGCGGCGCGGGCCGGGCCTCGCGGGCAGCGCCCAGCGCTGCTGCAGGCGACAGCGAGGCGCGGGCGGACAAAAAGGCGGCGAGGAGCCGAGCTCCGGAGCTGCCGCAGACAAAAGAAACCGCCGCCCCTCGGCAAGGCTCGCCCGGCCGCGGCGCCCGCTCCATCCCCGCCGCACCGAGGGGCCCGGCCGAGGCGCTGCGGAGCCCGCGGGGCGAGGAGGCTCCGGGGGCCG
>JAUBOD010000225.1:415245-426032 GCA_032353885.1 Nothura maculosa | reverse complement strand
CCATCACACATACCAGGAACAGTAGTTTGCAAACCATCCGAGTCGTAATTTTGTTTTCCAAAGCACAGAGATACTTCTGGCTCATTGATAAGGATAACTAATTTTCATTCTATGTCAGAAGAATTATTTCCATCTTCTGTCGCTGCTCCAAGAACCATCAGGGTTTTCTCACTGGTCTTGGCTGCAAAGATTCATTGTCTTCTCTGGCCTGGTGGAATAGGGTTTGTAATTGGAGCCACACTGTAGAGCATGAGAAAAATAAAATAAACCAGGCTCTTTGGCTGTTCTTTGGACCTGACACAAATACTATTTCAGACTGAGTAGAGGCACCAGATGTTTCTAGTACTAGAGCTACAGTGTGCAGGGCTCGTGGGAGGCAAGAGACTCCCACTTCCGCTGGGTAAACTGGAGTGTGTTAGAAGATCAAAGATGAGGGATGGGAGCCAGGCTGAAAAGGTTTCCTATTTGTGACTAGAAGTGAAGAAGAGAGAGAGGGGGAAAAAAAAAATCAATATCTACAAATGAAACTGTATTTATTTAGGGAGAGAAGAGAAATGCATCCAATTTTGACGCTTAGAGAAAAGCAAGACTTTCGAAATGTCTTTAGCACAGTTAGTGCAAAGAATTTTGGACCAGGCTGGCCTGACTGCAGTCACCAACCAAAATACAGAAAATGCCCAAAACTAGAAAATACAATCCTGACACGTTGGTTTCTCAGCCTTTAATTCCCTAGAAAAGCAAGGCTATCTCCAGAAAGGGCACTGTAATTTAACACAGGACTCCCTACCTCAGAAGGTCCCAAAATGAACAGGAAAATTTTCATATACTTTGCAGGTGAGAAAAGTCAAGTACAAAGAAGTTTACTTGACCTGCATTCCCATGCAGCACCACTTAGCCCCCTAATCTCCTAACAAATCTACCCAATAAACCAGTTATTCCCAATGAACTATGCACGCTGAGTAAGACATAAGTGGGTTAAAGATAATGCTGTGTTAGTGAGCCCTGCTAGAGCTGTCCTGGCTCAATATTGAGGTGTGGAATAATAGCAATATTCCTGCATAAGGCAGAAAATACAGAAAAAGTGGAGACAATCCACAGTACCACTAGCTGCCCTCTACTTCTCCCAAACATTCTTTTAGTTTTTAACAGGACAGCTTTCAACCAAAGATCTCCAGTGATCTTTCTTATATACTGCCCTGCACAGTGAGTGCCAGAGGGAAATGGCAGACATGACTCCCAGAAATCCAGTGTTACTAAAATGCACACAGAAAGGCTGGAAGGCAGATCCTTTGCCAGGTGTTCCTTTTCATTTTAGGATATTTATTACACAAAATCCCTTAGAATGTAAGTTTTGTCGGTCAAATGCCGTGATATAACCCAGATCCAGGAAGTCTGCACACACTTTTTCAGTTTCCTGCTAATTTTGTCCCATTAATTGCACTATATAAATTGCATTTTATATCCCAGTAAGGACAAATCACCACTTGAAAACTGCCAGTGTGGCTTCCTGTAGAGCCAAGTCCTGAGACACATGAATATTAGACTTTAGTCTAGTTTTGAGTTTTGCTGCTGGTGTTAAATGGAAACTCAGAGGTGCTGCTACCCATCCAGTTTAACAACCGTTTTCAGCAAGAGCAAAATGGAACAATCTGTTGAGGTCTGTAAAGTGCTTTGAGATAACCAGACTAATATGCATTAAAATAGCTTATGGTGAAGACTATAATATTTGTTTCAGCCCTATATATTTACAGTCAAACTCAATAAAAGCTGCAAACACTCATTGCTATTCAGTTATGTCAGAACCAACAGCTAGTCCTGATCTGTAAGGTGCACTGCAGCCACTAACCTACTGGACCCCACAATGTCTTAAAAACACATGCTATTTGGGACAGATTCTATAATTATTTTCAGAGTTAGGCTTGTATCTTGATGGAGAGATCTGCAAAACTAGTTGCAAAGCGTCATGGAAACAGCTTCCCTCTCAGCAGATTGAAAATTTCACTTCTTGTTGCATATAGGTTAGCATGGCAGAGAAATCCACCCACTTGCTTCCTTACCTACATAACACACAAAAAGCTTTGAAATCTAAGCTTTGTATTGTAATTTACATTTCAGCATTGTAAATACTGACCCAAGTCTAGAAAGCCTAACAAATCACTAAATCTCACTGTTTTTCCTTTTGCCACTGAGCTTATATTAAGAGATCATAAATGGTTTATAGCATCAAGGTCATAATACAAAGCCACGAGTATACTGCAGTTCCAGAGCAAATTGCCTTTAGAATGACATACTGCAATGACCTTCAGCTCTGAATAGCCAAGGAATTAATGGTTGACAAGTTCTGCCCTCATGGTCCCAGCCCCCATCCTTCATGGGCCAGCAGACCAATGTAGGGAAGAAGAAGCAGAGAGATGTGAAGTGCAGGAGTCTGTCCTGCAGTCACTTACACGGAAAATACACAGGATGTGAGATGTTGACCCCTGCACACTGATAACACTGCAAACTTACAGGCCAATTGCACTCTCCTTATTCCCACAGAGCAGCAAATACATCACTGTATTTAAAGTTCAGTTTGTGTAACTGAAGATCCAGAAGAATGCAAACAGATCAGTCTAGGCAGTAAATGAAAGGAAACTTCAGTCTTAGAAAGGAATCGTCCTCCTTTGCTGCGTTCACTGTACATTTTTGAGAGGGAGTGCAAAACAGCCTGTTATGCACTGAACACTGAAGCAGACAGAAAAGGGAAATATTTCTCGCATACAGTGAAGGACTGAAGGGTACAGGCGTTATTTTCACCACAAAACCACAGCTGTCCTGCAACAGCTCTGCACCTAATCTCACAGGAACCAGGCCTACAGTTTGCCAAAACCACAGGTTTGGCCAGGACATGGTGCCCTCTAGCTCTCTTGGAAGCCAGAGATACTGATCTCTGCAGCAACAGATTCCATGTGATCATCTCCTACTTGTACATCCCTCGGGCCTGTACAGCAGACCATCTTATCAGACCAGTATGAAAGCAGCTTTTATCTCTTATCACAATGAAATGACATCCAACCACCTAGGCCTGGAAAGTTCTTTAGGCTACCAGCTTACTGATTGAAATGGGATTTGAGGCCCCAGTTTAGCAAGAGTCCATGTGTAAGGTGTTGGTCTTTTAGCATCTGTGTGAGCTGGTGTCAGCCCACACCTCAGGGCTTAACTAGAAATTCACTGATCAGAAAAAGAAAAATTGCACTGAAAAATGGCACAGTGGTAGCAGACTTAGAGAGCTTTCTAGTTTAGATAACCATATCTGCTTGAGAAGTAGTAACTCTACATTCACCTTGACAAGTACAAAAAAAAGGGAACACAGGGAAAGAAATCTCTGGTTATTCCAGTCTGAAAAGGCAACATAAGCCTAGGATGTGCTCCATTCTGTAAATATCATGGACAATTTCAGTTCAAACAAATATTTAAATGTGTCAGAGTTGCAAACTGCTTGAAACAAGGTACTAAAATGGAGCTGCTCCTTGCTATGAACTGCAGGCAGCAGCACTTATGTTGGAGGCAGTCAACAGACTAAAGCCCGAGGCGGGGGAGGAAGCAGCAGCAACCACAGCAGTAAAGAGCAGTGGCCACACCAGGTGGCAGAGGCTTGCTCCCATCACGGCTCCTGGAGAACAACTTATATTTTATTCATGAAAAAATAAGGCTTCTCGAGGACTAAGAAAAAAAAAAAAAGGAAGTAAATATTTATTGGGGACAAGAATCAGAGGAGAGTGCAGAGGTTGGAGACATGAGGCCTTTCCCTCCCAGCCTCCCTGCGACAGGAGGAAGGCGGCTCACAAAGGGCAAACCCTGAATGTCACCAGTGGGTGCAGCAGGAACAAACTGGGCTCACGTCCTGTAACAAAGGTCCAGCTTATGGAGCTTCCAGGGAGTCACTGCACTGCCCTCCACCTCTACTGTAGCAGCCAACATTCATTTAATAACGCCAACATTTTGTGTGCAAAGCTTTCCTGGGTGTCCTTAAAGTATATGGGTTCATAATAGCATGTGGTGGCATGTCTATTAACCTATTAATTAATGGCTAATGTGCCCTTCATGGTGGTGGAGGCGGGGGGGAAGGAGGAAATCATTCTTTCAAAGCAAGCCTTGCTTAAATTACTGTTGCAGAAAAAAAAATTAAAAAGGGAAGTAAATGTTCCGAGTCCATTGGAAACTGAAGTTTAGACAGGAAAACTTTGAGCTGGCATCAGAAACCTCAGCCTTTGGGGCCAGGACATTTCCCTGTTCTTTGGTTCAAGTCATTTTCCTCCCTTCTAACTTATGTATCCCAATTTCCTCCTCAATAAAACTTATTCATAAGTATCTGCAATTGCAATTAGAAAAAATAGGCAGCTGATTATGCACAGTTTCTACACAATCAGAGTACTCTTAGATGACTTCAGACACTTGAAACAGAGCAGACTGATACTGTTTCTCTTCCTGCTACAGTTAAAGCCACTTAGAGCAAGGGTGGGTAAAAAAAAAAAAGAAAAAAAAAAGAAAAAGTATCAGAGGTAAGTTAACGTTTAACTTTGATTAGATTAAGTCTATTACTTTGATATACCATTAAACCAAGATTTTCAGGATATCAGACAACATTGTCTGATTTTGCTTTTGAAGACTTATATTCTTGCATGATACTAAATGCAATTACAATGAAGTGACAAATTGCTCCGCTGCTGAAGGGGAGCTCTCTCTGCACTGCAGTTTACTGACCTTTCTGTGGGGGTTGTTTTCAGAAGTGCAACAGCCTGCAAAGAGTCAGCAGGAAAAGCACAGCTCACGTGAAGGGAAATCAGGTATTCTCAGGAAAGTCACTACACACTAAATGATGTCAAGTCTCATTGTATTCAAACTTACAGCGAAGCCTCAGCTACCCAGGAAGGCCCTACCTGATGCAATTCCTTCACTAGGAAGGGGCAAAACAGAGTCCTATTTTTCATAGTTTAACTTCTGAAGAGCGTGAATCCTATTTTTCATAATTTAACTATGCAGAGGCACACCAAACCTTCAGAGAAAAAAAATCATCCATATGCAGACAAGTCTAAAGATAATAACCACAAACATCTTTTTGTCTGATTTTCTTCACTTGCTCTATCATTTAAGCTCTACAATGCAACTAGAGTCCACCCTTACCTTAATCTTCTGCTAAAATCCTTCTTCATGCTTTGAGTATTTCCTGTTTTGATCACTGCAGCCCTTCCTTTTGACATTTCTAAATCCAGGACTCCAGACTTTAAAGAATCCAGAGTTCTTGCAGCCTGGTAATTCTTGGGCTCCTGATAAACAATGACATTATTATATTTTCATATTTTACGTACCGAAAATGAGCACAAATTGATTCTACTTAAGATTTATTTTGTTTCATTCAGCCAAACATTGACTCCGACCAAGTTTTGCCCACCGTTTAAGAGACTACTTACAAGTGAAATGGATTGCATAATGTCATGCAGTATCAATTAGCAGCAGCCAGGGAAGAATATTACCAGGCTGCTGACGTAAAGGAAGAGCACAAGAAAGTACAAACGCTGGATTCACTAAGCAAAATATCTGGCTATCATGGCTGGCATATGTTTGCCTAAAAGTAAAGCAATACTGCAACTAAAATAAATAAACAAATAAATAAAATTTTAATCCTAGAACATAGAATTCTAAAACTTGGTAGTAATCCCATTACAAAGTTTTGAAATCTCTGACAATCTTTATTCAAATATCACTCCATATTCCCACTGGCACAGAAAAAGGAAGCCACGGAGGCCAAGTGTTATGTCCAAAACCACAATTAAGGTGCTACCCTGGTAAAAGCATGGATGAAGCCTCTCTCTGCTGCAAATGCCCTTTGCAGTGCTTATGTGCAGCAACAAAAGCCAGTCCCACAATGGTTTCCTCAGCATCCTTAGGGAAATGGGAGGCATCTATGTCCTCCCTGGAGGCAAGCATTCATGCAAACAAAATTCCTTATGGGATGAGAAAAGGGATTTCTCCAGCCAGCCACAAACTACAGGTGTGAGTAACCAAAGGGTTCAACAGGTCAACACTAAAAGGATAATTATGTGACAAGCATAAATCAGCAGTCCTTTCTCTAATAGTTTTATTGAACAGTATTTATCTAAAAGCTTTATTAACATCCAATACCTGCACTTAGGTTTCTAGAAAAAAAAAAGGTATGTTTAAATAGTTACCATTTTTGGAGACAAAAGGAGTCTTGCTGAGAGTCTGTTCTAACAGCTGTCACCAGTAACCTGCACGTCCTTTAACAGAGGTGTCCATACTCCCTCTACTGACTAACGCTGCAACCACATGTCTGATCTGGTGCTGGGTCACCTACATGCTTGAGAAAAAGAATGAAAATTTCAACAATACATCTAGCCTTAAGCATCAGCAGGCCAAGAGATTAGTCCTTGCAAGTCTGCCCTTGTATACTGCTCTTGCATCCTAAGCATTGGACAATTTGCATTTATTCATCAACACATGCATAAATAAGTCACAATAACACTTCTGCAGCTTTAAATTGTGGTGATCTAAATCTATTTCTTTCATATGGTTAGAGGAAATAATTTTAAATATTTAAAACATGAAATTTTCCTGACTGCAATAGCCTGATACTGATCTATGCATCTATTTTTTCCACAGTGCCCAATGGCCTTCAGTGTGACCACTTTGGCTTTCAGCAGTGCAAGGTTATTGGCCGCTGTGTGAAACAGGAAGCTCTGCTGCTGCTTGCAGCTTCATGTGACAACATAAAAAACATGATAGACACTTAAAATGTAAAGAGCAATTAGAAGCCCAAAATAAAAATGTCCAGGTGACAGAACCAATAGATTCATTTCGTAGTTGCACACACTGCTCTGATGAGCTGCCAAAAATTTAAACAATTCACAGAACATCAGCTGAGATAGCTAATAACTAATAAACAACATGGTAACTTATTAGTAGTAATTCTAAAACAATGCAACCACATCTCCATGGACATTCTGCATATTCAAAGCCGAGTGGTGCATTGATGCTGCTAGAACAAGTTGCTACGCTGGGTATGCACAGGTATCATCACTGGGTTTCTCTCAGAGCTCAAACACTGCAGCTCTACAGGAACCAATGCCCCTGTCACTCTGGGTTCAGACATGCCAGGCTCAGGAACTACTAACACAGCGATGCCACATTTCATAAAGCAATAGTCCTGCCTCCCAGCCAACCTTTCCATTGCTGCTATCACCGTGGTTTTCACTTCAGCTTTGCTTTCTACTTTCAGGATCAGCACCAGCTAAAATAGTTAGTAGCATCAGAATCCATCCCACTGAGCTAAGAGCGGGTGTGAGCAGGGAATATGGGCAAAGGGGACTGCAGCCTCCACATGGCCCTGGCAGCAGGGCCATCTGTGCTGCATGACCTACTTGTGGTGGCTGAAGAGCCCCGTGCTGCAATAGGAGGTGACAGCTCTAAGCAGTGCTGCAGGGCTGGGGTGGCACGAGCAATGAGCAGCTGAAGGAGCTTCCCACTTTCCCCAACACTGCAATTCAACATCTCAACACAGTGTCAATCCCAAAGCAAAATGACCTTAAGACTATCCTTATCTTCCTCCAAAACAGACTGCATACAAGATTTTTATTATTTTCTCTAAAGAATATGCAATACAGATACATGTTGTTCACTAATCACTTGCCTGGAATTAACTGCTTCTTTCAGGCTTTACCTGTATTGCCTTTGGCTTTTACACTTCACATCATCATTTCCTCACTGTCACTCTTCACTGTCTTCAACTTTTGCCTCGTTTTCAGTGTTTCATCTTCTTCAAAGTCTAACAAATCACCTTCAGTTCCTATCACAGCACATAACAAGAAGGATTTCTTAAACTCTTTTTTAATTTTTGCCTGACCTTTGACAAAACCTGCTACACCCTCCTCCTTCAGCTTCCCCTAAGGGCCAAGGTGCAAACTCTTAATCAGAGCAAATCTGTGAATAAAGGCTCCAAACAGTCTTTAAAGGACTTATTCCCTATTTAAGCACCTGTAGCTGGGGTGTCATAGCTCCTGGGATGACTATAAGATCTGTGGTCTCTGAATGTATCCAAGACAAGCACTTTTCTTGCTAACTTGTTAGTAAAAACTGTGTATCTGGATTCTAGAAGAGATATTTAATAAACTTCTTGTGTGTTTGTTTTGGAGAGGGAGGCAGAAAGAAATTGTCTTGAACTCAAGATCATTCCCTTTTCAGGACAACACACTCACATGTACTGCATTCAGGCACACTTGTACATCTTTGACAATGCCTCAAAAGCATCACTGCACCTTTTCAGCCCCGACTTTGGAATTAATTTGATCTGGAACATATCCTGTAATTTCAAGAGAGACTATATTAGAAACAGGGACACCTGCCATGCATTTCCATCAATACCCTTGTGCCCTCAACAGACACTTGCTCTGTGTCTGACAAACCAGAGCATCTCTGTGGAAACAGGAGGAGTTTCTGTCTACAGAGGGGTATGCGGGACTGCAGAGTTTTAGAAGATTGCAACCCAAGAAATGTGTTTTACAATTGATTAGCAGAAACGTATCACAAAATCTGTCATCAGGCTCTCGGCAGCAGCTCTTATGAATGGGTCTTTCTCACACTCCTTTGGGTTCTTATCAGCAGCAATACTGCACGTATAATGGGAGAATTAATGCTGGCCAGAAAAAAATGTGTCTTATCTAGAGGTTGGCACTCACCAAGAGCGTAATAACTGCTTCATTTGGCAAGGAAGC
Organism: Nothura maculosa; assembly: GCA_032353885.1. NCBI lineage: Eukaryota > Metazoa > Chordata > Aves > Tinamiformes > Tinamidae > Nothura > Nothura maculosa. The sequence goes on along the minus strand of JAUBOD010000225.1, from coordinate 417,264 downwards.
AAACCATGTCCGGGGCGTTACACTGACTGACTTTTATGACCAGCAGTGCTGAATGCAGCTGCAGTATTTCATGATTTCATGCTGGCTTCTGCTGAACACTGCAGTAAGATGAGTCTAATATGTTAGAAGAACAATGTACTTGGCCAGTATGTATGCTAGGAACAGACTAAGCACTGAAAACTGTCTGTTTTGCCCTCAAAAGCCACATATTTATGAATTTGTTCTCCTACTTTACCTCCAGTGGGTGAAATCCACAGGCCTATTTAGACAGCTACGTAGAGTGTGCAGATCAATTACAATTCTACCCTTAAGCAACATCTGTCACAAAATCACTCTGAACTGCATGCAGTTATTAACAAAAAAAAATTAAATCACCAAGCAGTGTCCCTACAAAAAGCTTAGGCACAAAACTACACTTTGCATAGCAAAAACTGTAGCCTGTGGAACTGTGAGATCTTGTGACAAGTTCAGCAGTTGCCAGTACCACCAGGCCACAGGAATAAGCCATTGCAAAGGCAACGTTTTCACCCAAAACACCCAAACTCAAAAAAAAAACCAGCAAACGCTGGCTCCTAAAATCAGCACACATGAATGCCAGTATCTATCTTGTTGAGCGACATTCTCTTAAAGGATCAACCCCACATGAATAGATGTTGGAATACGACCAGTACTGATTTCCCGCTTCACATTGACCATAAACCAGAAGTACTTCCCAAGGGACAATAACGTGGCTGGAAGGCAAATTCCCTGCTTGCTAACCCAAAAGCAGCACCACTGACTTTGTGGGGCACGAGCGGATCCTGAGGTAGCACCAAGGCCCCAGGAGCTGCTGATGCACCAAACCACCAGGCTCTGACACTGAACAGCATCACCACAACCTCCCACCTGGAAGAGCATAACTTGTTTTGCAATATATTTTTTTAATGGATAGATAGAAGACCCTTGAGGACCAAATCCGGAGCCCTAAATCTGTGCTCTCCCAACAACGCCGAGAACATCCCCGAGGTTCCACCGCCCGTCCCGGACTAACAAGGCCCAGCCTGAGGCCTCCGCAGGCCGCTCCTCCCGCCACCGCCCAGGAGGCCGGGCCGCCGGGGACCCTCCCCGCAGGGCGGGCCCGGCAGCGCCGCCCTCCCTTCACGGAGGCTACGGGGAGGCCTGCGCCGCGCCGGCTGCCGCCGAGATGGAAGTGGAGGTCACGGGGGACGAGAAGGCCGGGTCGTCGGCGGGCGAGAAGCGGGGTCCCGCCGAGCCCCCCGCGGGCGCCGCCGCCGCCAGCAGCGGCCATTACGAGCTGCCCTGGTGAGAGCCCTGAGGAGAGGGAGCGGCGCGGACGGGGACGCGCGGCCATTGGAGCAGAGCGGGGCAGGAGGCGGGGCTTGGCGCGGCGCAGCCTATGGGAGGCGCCGTTGATCGATGGCGGGAAGGCGTTTGCGTCCCGTCAGGGAGGGCCGTTATGGTGTCAGGATGGCGCCCGGAGCGGGGAACGGGCCAAGGGGAGGGCGCCCGCCCGGGCCTCGCTGCCCGCCCGCCTTGGCCTCCCCTTAGTCACTAATCGCGACCAAACGCGGCTTGAGGAGGGAGTGCTGTGGAATGACGCACTCGTGTGGTCCTCCTCTTGCGCACCGTGTAAAACACCATGAAATGACTTGTTCAGATGTGCTCTAGCCTGGGGGGTTCCCTTTTCCAGGGTGGAAAAATACAGACCGGTGAAGCTCTGTGAGATAGTCGGGAATGAGGACACCGTGAGCAGACTGGAGGTGTGTGGCTTCCTCTTCACGATTTATGAGCTAATGCAGAAAAACAGACCAAAACAGATATCCGTAACAACAAAAACACAGTTCTGTGGAGAGGGAAAACAAAACCCTTCCTTACTTAGCATAGAAATCATGTATTTTAGAACATTCTTGATTGGTTTGCTGAAGAAATATGCCCTACAAAATAGTAATGTTGTGCATCTTGGCCCAGTTTTAACACTTAGCAGTTAGTCTACTAATCCTTGATAAGTTAGCTGGTCAT
>JAUBOD010000225.1:392342-404647 GCA_032353885.1 Nothura maculosa | reverse complement strand
TTTTTTTCCCCTAAGCGGCCTCAGACAAAGGAGCCAAGATGAAAGAAAGCTCTCAGCAGCTCCTCTTGCAAGTGGGAATCAAAGCTAAGCTTTCAGAGTTACTAGTCCTAGAACAGTTCTTAAAGCAAGCAGGGGGAGACCTGGCCCTAGAAGGTGGTCAATCTTCAGGCATGGAATCCAGCCTAGCAGTTGGGTACGGGTTTTCCTTCCTGGCAAGTGTTAAGCTGGTGACTGTCTCATTTTCCTGGGGTTATTCTCAGCTTGAGAAGGAACTGAGATAAGGAACTGTGAAGAAACTCAGTCAAGGTCACACAAGAAGTTCAAGGCAATGCAGAGAACTGATCCTGCCAGGATTGTAGACTGGCACTTGGACACTCAAAGCAACACTGACTCCTCATTTGCTACCTCAAAATTGCATCCACAGGTGCCAAAAACCCAACGGAAGCCCCAACAGTCAACTTGGACACAGAGCCCAAGCTGGAAAGGTTTTGCAGGTGGGATAAACACAGCTGCCGTTGTCCTGCCCGCTTCCACTTTCCTCCAGGCCAGCTGCATGTTGTCAGGCACATGCACCAAGCTCATGGTCCCAGTCTGGGCCAACACAATGGGGACAGACAGTGCAGCACAGCAAGGGATGATGTCGAAGTCACCCCAGTCAGATGGGCGTGAGTCCACCAACCACACCAGCACCACCTATAGCTACTTCGTCAGCTGTCACAGAAATAGAGTGAGAATAAACGGTTTCTTGCAATCTGGAGCTTCCTGGTCCAGGTTGCATTTGCACTGTGATGTTTGTAGCTAGCAGATGGGCTGATGCTCACTGGATTTGCACAATCCCTTCCTGAACCCACCTGTGATGCCCACAACAAAGACTTCCACCATGCAGTGAGGTACAACGTGCTGCCTCAACTTGCACTGCTAAATAACTAACTTAAACACAAGGTCCATCTCGCACCACTTTGCTGTAGCTTTATTATCTCTTCTGTCACTGTCCTTTCAGTACACTAAAGGCAAAGCGAGAGGTGGCCATGTGAGAGCCACCCATGTGTGGGTTTACACCACTGTAGAGGGTGTCTGCATTTCCTGCGATAGTTTTTGATGGCTCTTCATCCCTAAAGCACAGACACACAGCTATGTCCCTTAATGAAAGGGCCTTCTTGGCTCATGCTTGCTCTAGACCACATAGTAACAGAGCACAAATGTAGAGAAGGAAGAGGTGGCTGGAACGCCAGCGTCCCCAGGACAGCCTGCACTGCTGTTCTATAGCCTTACCACGCAGAGACTCTGGGTTCATCCAGTTGTAGTAATCCCAGGATATCGGGTCACTGTGGAAAGAAACATCTGCATTAGCTCCATCTGCACAGGGTGCAGCACTCGTGGCAGTGACACCAACGACTGGACCCTGCCTCCAGCCATGCCAGGGGTGCTGAGGGACAAGTGACTTACACATAGGTGGCCTCCTCGTGCAGCTGGTCTTCTGCAGGGATGAAGAGTTTTGCCATTAGCATCGTGTAGCCGCAAGCCCCAACACAAAGCAGAGACAGGTGATGGTGGCAGCAGCCAGGCACCCCACAGAGCCCCAAACACCAGCCCAGGGCAGAGCTGAGCGATTTTGCTAGCGGGGTTAGCTCAGATGCAAGAGTGACTTCTGGTTTCAGTGACTCCAGCCCCTCAATGTTCATCCCCCTTTTATGCATTTATGCTGCAGCATTTACCTTTCAGGAAGTTCTGGTATCGGGATTCAGCCCTGTCCTCTGGAAGAAAGCACAGGTTTGCATTAGAAAGCCCTGGGAGCAGCTAGATGGAGCTACCAGTGTTTCACCCTCAGTAGTTCTTCCCTCACACAGCAACGGCCCAAGCCATGGAGAACGGCAGGTTGCTGGGTGTCCCCACAACCACCATCTAACTCATGCATGAACATCCTCTCAGAGGCCCCATTTCTCCAAAGCTGCTGGGAGCTCCCAGCCACATAAGTGAGCACAGATTTGCAACCTTCCCTTTTCTGAGTTTTGCGTTAGGTTCTTCTCCTGCTCCTGCACAGACTGACAGTTTTACATAAATGACCCTCTTGGTAGAAACACTCACCACTTCCAACGTGACGTGTGGTATTGAGTTCCTCATTGCTTTTCCTGGAAGGCAGAGACACACTGAACACTTCTGCAGATACTACTGTGCATCTGCTCATAGCTCAGACTCACAGCAAAAGGGGCTGAGCAAACTATCTCACATATGATAAGTCACAGCAAAGCCTAAGCAAGGAGTATGCTCTATGAAACTATATGAGAATTTATATTATGCCAAGCAGTGGGACCTGCAGTTTTGTATAAGACTCCAAGATGGAAATAACTGCCTGGATATTGCAGCAGAGTTTTTTTGCCATGTATTTCCTGGGATTACAATAAGAGAGAAAATGAGATTCCTTGTGTCAAACTTGTCATAAGCAAAGAGCACAGTTTCCTTTTCATTATGTGCCTGCTGTGCATAATGACAGCTCATTTCCTTTCTTCTGATTCAAATAGTTATTAGTAGAATACAGTCAGACTGAAGAAAAATCAGGAAAAAAAAGATTAAAACTACTATGGACTGGCAATAAATTCAGTACAGCCCAAGACAGATCCATAGGATCTGGAACCTGCTTCTTCTGAACATACTCATAATTTGAGATAAACTTCCTCCAGCCTCTATTGCTAGGTTTTGTGTTGCTCTTTTACCTACCTTGTCACTGGTGACTTTTCTGATGCCTTATTTTGTTCTAGTCTTCTCGTGGCCAGCCCTAAGAAGAAAAGCAGATATTAGGATTATGGCAGCAGCAGATGTTTCAGAGTGACCACTGAGCGTCGAACGTACAAGATTTCCAGGTCCTGGTAACCATTTATCTAGGGCAGGGTGAAATAGTTTCCAAATAGTTCCTCAGAAGTGTACAATAGGCCAGGAAGCAAATAGAAAAACAAACAAAAATAAAAAGACTGGATCTAAGGTCAGCAGAGGTAGCGAACCGACACCAGAGGGATGTCCTAATCACTATCTTATTTCCTAATCTGCCCCAGTCTTGCTTGATTTGGTGGCATCTTCCATGCTTCAACACCCTTCCCTTACCCTTCCCCAGGTGCTCCTCTAGTGCCTGAGCTTTGGTTGCAGCCACCTTTGTCCCTCGGGCCACCTGGAGCAAAGGCTCCCAGGTGGGCGCAGGGCTCGGTCTCCACACAGCTGGTTGCAGCAGCTGGCCTGGCCCCCCACTTGCACAGTTTACTTGAGGATAGAAGTTAAAGGTCAGTGTGTAACCAAATTTGCTGCAGGAAACAATATGAGGACAGCGATAAGTGAGTCACTCTCATCAATTCAGGTTCATCCCACGCTGCCGTTTCCACAGTGCGAGCAGTGGGCTTTGAACAGCCCAATTTACGTTCCAATGACTCTTTGGTGATTAATTTTCAAAGTGGAGGTTATTATTATTAAGTGTTAGGAATTCACATCCCTTGAAGCATCTAAGGCTGTATTGAGAATTCCAGTAATGCGTTATCAGGCAGCCTAGTTTTGAGGTCACTTTTATTTTTAGAGCAATATTTGCTGTTCTGAGCACTGCAGAAAGGGAGGATCACCCTGGTCAGCATGCCCCAAGAGATCTGTGAGCCCCATACTTACTAGAATGGGATCGAATCACCTCAAAACTCTGTTGATTTTCAAGCCTGGAAAGAGAATAAATAAAGGTGTGTGGTGGGGAGAAGAACAAGGCTGGATTTGCAGGGATACAACACGGTGAGGAAGATTCCACTCTGGTAAGCAGAGGGAAGTTTAGCTGAGCTAAACTTCATGGAACATCATGCTTCTGTGGCTCAGCTTCTCATGCAAGGACAGAAGGAAATTGGGAGCAGCTTCCTGACTCTTTCCCTTGCTATATTGCTTGTAATGATGCATGGAGATCTTCTCCTTTGAAATCTCACTTTGACCTCCTCTCCTGCCCTTCAGTGTATGGATTGCTGGCAGAGCAGCCTACATCAGCTAAAAGGAGGACCAGGGATGACGAAAACAACATTTCTTAGTATTACTCTGACACTTTATGCACCAATTAAGCTGTATTTAAATTAATTTTGGAAGGTCAGCATCCCCATTACACTCAGCGAAGAGAGAGAAAATTGACCTATGAAATATCTTAAACTTCTATTGTCTAACCTCATCTGTTATCCCACCTGCTCCCAGGATCCCTTAATATTGACCAGAAATAATATACATTGTCAATAATCCTCTCTCCGTTTCAGTTATCATAATCTCTCACTGCTCTACAGAACACGGCAGGATTCAGCTCCTGTTCAACTATGGATGGATATAATCACTCATCCCTCATCACAACTATGGATGGATATAATCACTCATCCCTCATCACATCTAATTTGGTGTCCGTGGAGGTCTCTGCCCTTTTCACGCCTTTATTCAGGTCACCTCTCTTCCTTAGGCTGGTGCTGATGGTGCAGGGCTGGCACGGAGACAGCAACCAAATTGCAAAGTCCATAAGCACATCTAGTTCCATCATGTGACTTGCAAAAAGCCAAAACTACAACAAAACTTATCTAGGAGAGAAGAGCGCACAGTATAAGGAGCCTGCAGCCAAACAACCTGATCCAGACAAAAACTTGGTCAAGTCAAGGCATTTTGGCAAAGTGTTGTAGAGCCTTCTAGAGCTCCCCCGACACAGTTGGCCCCACAGAGGCCGTTGCAGAGCCCTTCTGCACCATGCTTGCTCCATCGTGGAAGGTTACAATTAGCTGCGGTTTTTCTGTTACTGGAGGAAACAAGGGGGGCTGCACTGTGATATTTCCTTAGCCACCGGTGCTGCAGGCTTGGTGCTCGGCTCCAGCATGTGTCCTAACTAGCACAAACACAGGATCGTGCTTGCTGAGTCTCTCTACATTGCCTTGGTATGCGATGGCACCAGATAAGAACTTGCTCTTCCTCTTTTCCAGAGCTTTTTCAACCTAGTGAGTGACTCACAGTGTCAGAGCTCCTGTCCCTTCTGGGATTACTCTTCTAGGGGCAGTGCCAGCTCTCCAGGGTCTCAGGGGGGTTGTCTTCACACCTACAGCATGAGATTCTGGGGGATTTATATATATATTTTTTCACCTAGGCAGATATTGGGAGCACATGGACTAGGCACAGCCTTTGCCTGGCTCTGGCCGGGGTCCTAGCCCTGGGCCAGACAGCCCAGGAGAAGGGCAGGGGTGAAACGCAACTTACTGTCTCCTCCGCTCACTCTGCTGCTTTTCTCGCTTGGAAGCTGAAAGAAATTGGGGGGGGGGAGGAAAAGGCAGTTAGAAATGGACAACTAGGGAGCTCAGGATCAGAGGGGGTCGAAGCAGCTCAACATAGAAGTTCCCAGCACAGTGTGAGGTGCTGGCAAAGACCGGCGCCACCAAGGGGCTTTTGACACCAACACCCACGAAAGGGCCGTGCAGGATGCCCTGGGCTGACACGGGGTTCAGGCAGGAGCTGGTTTTGGTTACCTAGCTCCTCTACTCTGGTTACCCAACTACTACTACAAGTGTGGAACCCATCTTGTCCCTCTGTGTGGAGCCTCTTCCTCGGCCCTGGGGAGCGCTGCCTCCTCAGCGCTCAATGGAGTGCCATGACATGGCCCCCGTGCCCAGCGCGATGCCTTACCCCGGAGCTGGCACCTCACGCAGACGCCCACGGCGGCCCCTAGCAGCATCAGCGAGGCGGCCGCCCACAGCACCTCGGCCTGCGCCATGGCCCAGCTCACGTCCAGCCTGAAACGCAGCCACGAGGGAGGATCCATGAGCCCAATGGTTGTATCTGCACCCCTCAGCCCCACGACCCACAGGATTCAAACATCTCAATCCCCCATCCCACAGGATCCACATCCCCCAGCCCACAACCTGCTGGATCCACACATCCCAGCCCCACAACCAGCACTGCTGCTGTCACCATCTCTCTTAACACACAGGAGGCAGCCAACAAGGAGGCCCATGTCCATGTGCTTTCCAGCACCCCAAATCAGGAAGATCCATTCGGACACACTCCCTGTGGCACCTCTAGCTCTCTTCAAGCTCTGAATTCCCCACATTGCTTTGAGTGAGGGAAAAAAGCCCCAAAAGTTGCCATCCCAAACTTCCCACTGCTCATGCATATTGGTAGGGAGCGGAGGCACAACGCTGACTGCGGCTCCCCATGCTAAATTTGAGCACAGAGAAAACAACCCACTCCTGTGTTAGTTTCAGGCCTTCGAGAGCGAAATTCAGAAGATATCAAAATGGCCTGTGCTGTTTATAGAGGTCTCTGTTCTGTTTTTAAAAAGCATTTTTCCTCCTTCTTTATGGAACAGCTGAGGCTTCTTTGTGAGCAAGGAAGCCGATGATAGCGACAGTCCACGTATCTGCTGGCAGTCTCATGCCACCAAGAGCAAGCACAGCCCTGAAGTCCTGGGCATGGATAATGCAGCTGTCCCTGCAGCACCAGCTCGTTCCCAGCCAGGGAAAACCTGCCTTTGCCAACAGGACATTTCTCCAAACACAGGGAGGGTTCTTCAACGTCTTCACATGTTTGTAGAAAGCAAAGTGAGTTTTTTCATAAAGGGAATTCTTCTCCAGCAAGAGCTAGAAAACTTGCAAAACGTCACCAAGCTACATGTCTTTCCACCCAGGCTGCTGCTGTGAAAGGATTTAGTCCTAAATTAGGGGGTTAATCTTATAGTGATGTTCAAGGTAGTCCCCAGGAAAAAAAGGGTACAATATAAAAATCAAGGGAAGGGAACATCTGTGTTACCAGTGGAGACCAAAAGGTCTCAGGTTTTTACGTCTATTGAAATGGAGAGTGAGCACACTTGAATTTGCTTTATCCCTGTATCTGAGAGCAAAATACCAAAGTGACCGGAGATACTGAAAATTAAAGGACACACTGACATGAAAGCAAGTGGCCGTAACCTGCATATTGACACGTACAGGCTAGAAATGAAATTCCTAATTACCACAGGAGTGGCAACTCTGACGTAACTTTCCAACAGCAGTGAAAAGGGGATAAAAACAAAGAAAAATAAAGCTTAAAGTATTTTAAGTATTTTTTAAAACATTTTCTTTTATCTTTCGGAAAACTCCAAAGGGAGAGGAATGTGTTGGTGTGGCCATCTGTGATAACAGCTGTTTTTCCCCCAAGACCTTTTCAAGTGAAGTCAGTCTAGTGAAGACTTTGCAGAAGTCAAGCCCCCCACTGCGAGATGAAGACCGAAATCGCTATTTTAGGTCAAATGCTAAACTTATGAGCAGAAATAAGAGGCAAGAGGCAAAGACAACCACCTCCTCTGCATAAAGCCATTGTCACAGTCCACACTCATTTGCTATAAATTAAAACTAATTCAGACTGATTGCATGAGTCTCTAGAATGAAACATAAAAACTCGCTGTACAAAATTTAGCACAGGGACTTACTGAAATGATGTAATATTCAGCTTGACTCAGTGTCTCCAATATTTCTAAGAAAAGAAACGCTACTTTTTGCTTGTCAATATTGCACAGATTTCCACAGAAAGTCTAATCAGTTTAGAAATTAAAGTGTCAGAACAGAAGCAGCTCCTGCAGCTGGAACCACTCCAGTGAACAGCTTAGAAAACTCAAAAAAAGTCCTTTCCAGAGTTCTGCACGTCCCTCTTCCTACAGCATCTTAGACTAATGTAAATTTTCTTAGGAAAGCTGCAGTAATACAGAAAAAGTCTGTTTTCATATGGTTATTCGAACAGAGCTACTCTGTTTCCTGCCAGGGAGCAGTACCTGCACTTCCACCATGCTTAGGACAAGAGGGAAAACTGGAGCTCACAAATCAGTTTTCAGGGGGATGATCAACTTGTAAAATGTTTCAAAAACTTTGCTGGAGAATACAACATAAAATCCTAGTCACAATAGGCATGTCAACAAGAGGAAGTAAATCATGGAAATATCTTATAACTGTCCTCAGCTTCCCCTGTTTCAGGCAGCAGCAGAGCCATGCAGCCTATTTCACTGCTGCTGTAGATGCTGGGGCAGACTCCAGATTAGCAGCACAGATATGGACAATGTCTACAAATATTTATCTAGTCCAGGGGATTGAAAATGAACCAAAAAAATCACACAAGATTATCCCCTATTTTTCCCACCAGCTTTGCTAGACTTCCACTTCCTAGACCACATCATACTGAGTGCGGAGCAAAGGGAAAGGCGATGCAGAGATATAAATATTTTTCAATCTTGAACTACAAATTGCAAGCACTGATATGCAGTAAAGTAACATCTTTATACACGATGCCCATCAAGCCTCAAATTGGGGCAAACCAGGCAAGTGCAAGGAGAAGCTCATGCTCTTAGGACAGGGCCTTGGTGGGGAAGATGCAGAGGCTGAGCAGGAAAGACCAGTTTGGAGATGAGGGCAGTTCCCCACAGCTTCTTGCGTGGGGACCCCAAGACTTCCAGAATTGTTAAGAGGATGTAAATGTAGGGAAAAAAAAAAAAAAGAGGAAAAAAAAAATGTCATTCAAAGAGCAATCTAAATCAGTGGACAAATGGACAGACTTTCATCCTGGCTTCAAATAGGTACAAGATGTTGTAGGGAAGATGTATTTGGGTCATTTCCCCTACCTTCAAACAGGTTCAGAATGTTGTGGGGCAGATGCCTTTGGGTCATTTCCCTACCTTGCAGCATGTCAGGTGGTGTTGCCTGGTTGTCCTCCTCCCCAGCAGCGAGGTGAAGCACCATCCAGCCCCGCTGCTTTGCGGAAGGCAAAGCCAGGATGAGCCCAACCCTCTGCCCAAGGGCTGCAGAGCTCCAGCCTTCCAGAGCCCAGCAAGACCTGCGAGTTGACCTGCCCGATGCCCCAGATCTGCGTGCTCAAACACACATGGCAGCCCCGTCCCCCTTACCGGCAGCATCATCCGCTCTCGCCCGGCCGCCCCATGTCCTCACTCAGCTCGTGGCCATCGACAGTGTCCTCGGTTCCTCTGGGGGAATCGCAAACCGGTTTCTGGTTTCCTGTCCCATCTGAATCAGCGAGCCCAACATCCGCCGCTCGCCAGGTCAGCCCCAAGCCGGGGGCCGGGCCCGGCACCAGCGGCGCCGTCGGCCACACGCTGGCAGGAGGAAGCGCCCGTGGCCACAGCCAGGGCTGCCCCACGCTGTCCCCCTCGGCCCCACGGGCCTGAGGTTTGGCTGGTGTCCCTGTGGGGACCGGGGGCGGCAGCGACTTTCCTGTTTGCAAACGGCCTCTGAGGGAATTGGCTTTGCACCCAGCAATGCACGTGGCAGATGCTGCCCGAAATGCCCAGGGCGGATAGGGCTGAGAGGAAGCGAGTGCTTTGCTTCAGAGAGGAAGAGGAAGGCCCAAAAATGCAGCCCCCAGCCCGAGGTCGCTGCTGCTAAAGGCAGAGCCCAGAGCCAGCCCCAGACCTGCCGCTGTCCAGAGCTACAAGCACAAATACAGCCTCTCTGCCACAGCGTTGATTTTGTTTTTCCAGATACCAGAAACAATTTCACTGCTGTTTTAAAAAGCACCTCATGGATTTTTTTTCCATCTGAGCAGCATAGCAAGGCCTTATGAATGACTGTGGATGTATTTACCGGCTTTAAGCCCCATTGTGGTGCACAAGAACCATGTCCTGCTCTCACCGTCATGTGCAGGCAACAGCCACATGTATTTATAGGTACCGGAGGGGAAGGGACAACCACACACGCGTTTCAGAGCTGCACAGAAAACACCTATCTTGCTGCTGCCCATCCAGCAAGGAAGGTCCATGCTACCTCGCTGACATACAGCCACCTAAACTGTTCAGAAAGGGAACAGATTTTTGCTATATTTAACAAAATTTCTCATGGGACATTCTCAAGCTGTTGCAGCCAGGCAGCTGCATTTCATCACTCTCACCAAGTAGGTGGCATTTATTTTTTATCCTAAAAACAACTGAAAATAAGACAACTATTTGCAACCGGGAACTCCACTATGAAGCTTTCAGAGGAAACGTCGCTCTGAGGGAGGTAGCTGTGGTTTGCACGCATGCAAATATATCTAAGCGTTACCTATTCCACCTCTAACCTGAGGATCAAGGAGCTCCAGCTCCCTCCAGAGCGCTTCCCACACGGCCTCCAGGTGCAGAGACCTGACGTGAAATCAGCACATTCCTTCGGCACTGCAGCCTGGAAGAGCTTTGGATTTGCTGGGATGGTTCGTGGGGACGGATACCTCACAAACTGAACTGCATTTCTGACTGCAGGGCAGTGTTGGAGGAAGAGCATTCCTAGCAGAGATCTTCACCAGGAAACACTTTGTTAGGTGATTTCTAACCGTTTTTCAATGAATTCATTATAAACTGGTGATCAAAAAAAAAAACAAACAAAAAAAAAACAAAAACAAAAAAAAACCCCAAAACTGTTACTTTACTGGGACAGTAACTGCTAAAAAACAACCCCTTTCATGCATGTGGCTTCTGTTTGGTCTTGCAGCTCCGTAGATGACTCAGCCTCAATAGGGAAGTTACCAACCCTGGCAATGGTTCCACTAGAGCCCCTGGCATTAGTCACCCAAAGGCTCCCGGAGCACAACGTGAGTGACAGATCCAGCTCTCCAGAGCAGGGCAAATGCATTCCATGCTGGAAGAGCAGCTCTGGTATGAGGGTTACTGACCACACAAGGCAGGGGGTACCCAGGGGAGGTCACAGCAGCTCCCTGGGGAAAGTTGCTCTTCAAAGGCCTTGGTGGCTTTCAAAAAGTCCCCACCTCAGTTTCTAACTTTGAGCATAATTATGGCTGTAATACAGCCCTATAGACATCATGATATTATTATATCATAGTATCACTATATTTAACATAAGAAGAGCTAGATTTAACCTATTCAACATCTCAAGGGTCAGACCATGGCCCCTGCCCCAAGCAATTACCAACACAACCAAAAATCTGCTTTTTGGGAGGCAAGAACAGACGTCTGTGCAGACAGGAACTGTTCAGCCGCACAGGCAGCCAGTGCACCAGGCTCTGCACCAGATCCAGCCTCTTTCTCCTGTAATCCCTGTGCTCCATCCAGGCTTGCTGCCAAAAGCCATTTCTGCTCCAACAAAAGGTCAAAAACACTGAAGCATCTTTTTTCTTTCACCCCCCCCCCCCCCGCTGCAGTAAATTACATAAAATCTCTCATTGCAATTCCATTTTTCTCCATCCTGTCTGAAAGCTTCTCCTTTTCAGCCTTTTTCACTAAGAGAAAATTCCTTTGGTCAGTTTGACTGCTTATCTATTGAGCTCTTCTTTTTTCCTCCTTTTCTTGTGCTCCACAGCCAAGCTAATATGGAAAAACCTCCTAAGGGAGGCAAGGATGGGCTGTGCAAACCCAGCTCCCTGTTCCTGCTTCACCTGCTGCAGCTGGGAGCACTGGGCTCTGTGCTCCCTTGGGACTGGGCTAAATCCTTTCAGGCAAAGGGGAGGTCTGCTCCAAGACCAGCTGCATTTGCTTACGGCAGATGTTGGAACTAATGCTCATCACAGATCCCCAATAAAAAGTGATTAGGAAGTCAGGAATCATCATCACCTGGTCCATCTGCAGCCCAACAGAGCAGCCAGGGAATTTTTAGGAGAAGTTCCTGAGCTCTCATGGTGTTTTTCTTACAGAGCTGATAAACTAGACAAGGGAGGCATCCAGCGCTGCTCAAATAAACTATGTGCCTAGAATAAAACACATCTCGTAGCAGCTAGGAGTGACTTGAGCTTTACCCAATACTTGAGAGCGTTAATGAAAGCGTTGCCTTCCAGGAGATTTTTGGACAAAACCCAGTCGCACGTGTGCGTTTCCATAAAGGACAAGCAGCCGCTTTCCTCCTAGGTCGGGCTGCTCGAGCGCTCGCCCTGCGGAAGGGGAAGCGCCTCCTCTTTCCCTGCCCACGCTGAGCTCTGTCCTCCGAGAAACCGAAAGCCTCTGAGAAACCAAGAGCCTCTCGCACGATCTGCCAGCTGAGGGACATTCTGCTACCACCCAGTGGAAGGAAAACTCAGGGTTAGTGTTCCCGGGTGCAGCCCTTAAGATTGCAAAGATTAATCCTGTTCCTCCCTGTGCTGCTAAAATGATTCTTCTCCTTCTTATTCTCCTTAATTCATCCTTGTTGGCAAAATTGTTTTTTTTCAATTTCAACACACACACAAAATCTTAGAAGCTTTGGATGCTTTTATTTGATTTTTAGACAGCAGTACAAGTCAGATTAATTACATGATGCTGTAGGGGTTTATAGAGGTACTTGGAGGTTTTGGGTGTGTTTTGAATGAAGAGCAGTGGCACCAAGTGAACGTCGCCCTGGTTG
>JAUBOD010000225.1:377803-389928 GCA_032353885.1 Nothura maculosa | reverse complement strand
CGGGCAAAGACAAAAGGCAACAGTCTCATCAATGGTTGGGCCTAGGGGAACAAGGCTCTGCTAAAGGCTTGGGAGAAAAAGGAAGGAGCAGCAGTAACCCAATCTTTTCATTTTTGGCACAGCACATAAGGCCACTACATTAAAAACTGTTCACAGCTCAAGCTGGGAGGTCAGTTTGTCCTTCGCCAGGCAGGAGTTTGGGGAGGTGAACAGAACACAGAGCTACACAAACTGCAAGACTCCAACTTTTGCAAAGACAAGTGCAAGGCAAAGAACTAAGGTCACACAGAAGCCCTAGACAGGAACTTGAGCTCTGCCCAAGTTCTCTGCCACCTGCACGTGCCCAGCACTTGTCTGAACCAGGCAGCTCCTGCTTTCTTCCCCTCCCTCCTCACATTGATATTAAAAATAGGTCTAAAACAATTAAAGGAAGCAAATTTCCAAATCACCTGAGCGCTGGAGAACAGGAAAACCAAACCAAACAAGCTACAGCAGACTTAAATAAAGACCAATGTTAAATATTACTTAATGTTTTCTTTTATTTAAAAGATCATTCACAAAATACCATATCCATAAATTTATTTTGTTATGAAGCAGAATGTGTTAAGTGTTTGGAATTCTTTTTTTCCTTTTTCCTTTTTTTTTGTTTTCTTTTTACATTTAAAAGTCAATTGTCTTGACTAGAGGTGAATTTTTATATGGGAGTTTTGTTCTTAAAATCTTTTCCACATTGAAGATGTAAATAGGTCAATCATTGGTTTGGAATACAACCACACAAATGCATGTCTGTCTTAAATTAAGTATTAGTGTTAGACAAATGGTTCTTATCTCCGAAGCAGATTAAGTGACAGGCAGAAGGAAGGAAAGTAGTTCTGTAAATTGCTGGGACTCTGTGACAAAAAGGGACCTTTAAGGAAGAAATTCATCACTAGCAGTGAGGCTTGTAGCAAAGCAGCCATGCCTCCTAACTCCTCTTGTGACTATTCTGGTGTGTTGGCTGCTTTATCAGCACTAGCATTAAGGGCAAGAGTTCTTCTCATGCAGACCTGTCTACAGAGTGTTCTAGAGGAAGGTTTTGAACATGAATACCTCTCTCCCGCTTTGTTCCAGCCTCCCATTTCCCTCACCTCCCTCTTCCCACACATATACTCCCAGGAACAGTGGCAAGAAACATTTGGGGTTCAGAGAGATGTGGCGACTAGAGAGGTTTTTTACCCAAACTTCTACATGAGCAGGATCTAAAGCATATTGGATTCCTATCTGCCCCTTTGCAAGGTATTCTGAAAGCAGAGGTCTTAACTGTATACTATTGGTTGAAGAAATACAGAGGACAATAGCAATTACATACTGCATGGCAAAGTATACACTCCTTAAACAAAAATAAAAAAGTCAATTTTATTTGTAGAAACTTCATTTAAAAATTTACCAAACATGTAAAACTCAAAAGAAATTTAAGCAGGAAGAGCCAGTGAGTTGTGCTCAAACAAGCACAGTTTTGCAGCACTAACCTTGAGCTCAGGATGTAGTGTTATGCCATTTTGAAGTCAAAAGCCAGGAGGCTCCTGGCAGATGCTTTATCTACAGAGATGCTACCTATTCACCAGGTTTCCTCTCAGCTAATTTTATTTGCATCTATTAAGTTGGTATTTCACAGTGACCTGTGTGAAAGGGCAGTGATCCCCTTCAGTTTTAATAAAGAGTTGAGCTGTATACAGTAATTCTATCATCAATTGTCATCAATGGTATCTCACTACATGGTTAGAACTGTAAATTACTCCAGATGCTCAACTTGTCTGGACTCTCCAGCTTTCCTCTTCAGAGCCACAGCAATACAGAACAAGACATGCAGGTCAGAAGAGGAGCACTGAAGAAGTAAAAGGAAACAATACAGGGTAATAACTAAGTCTAACCTGTGCTTCTAAAGTAAAACAAACCCAGAAAGGAGGAAGTGAAGCAGCACCTTTGTCCAGAGACCTCCACACTGGTGGAAGCAGCTACACTGCCTTACCTACTGGCAACTGTGCTGCTTGGAAGGAAACAGAAGAGGGAAACTCAGCACAAAGCAGGCACTAGATACAGCAAAGCCAAGAACGTACTAAAAACCACTTGTTAACAGCTGACATGCATTCACAAGCTCTGTGTTTTCGGTTTTAAAGAGGACAAATGCCAGATGGCAGGAATGGTAAACTGCAGGGTTGACATTCCAGCAGAGCTAGTCACTCTGTACTGTCTTGCTTTTTCTCCCGCCTCCCCATTCCCTCTCAACCCCAAGCTCAGTCGTGCTCTTTTACTACTTCCTCTCGTGGTTTGGCTCCACCAAAGATAGCAGAGTTGGGGTTGGCTACTTGATTGAGGGGAGTAGCAACTGTTCGAGGTTTGAGCTGAAGTCGGGGCCGCTGTGCTCTTTCCTCTGAAAGAAAAAGACGTCAACATTAAGATTTGTCCATCACAAAGGGCTGCTTTAGCCTAAAGGAGAAAGCAGGAGCTCCCTTTCTGAAGGAAGGTGGGTTGAATTCCAGAAGACTTTCTAGTTTACCTTCTGTTGGCTCTCTGAAGTCCATGGAAGATCCACGAAGGGGAGGCCCATCTCTGAAGCGACCGGTGCCGCCAGTTCCCATTGAGGCACCAGGTGGTCGCCGGTCTCCAGGACGAGTTCCTCTACCCCGACCTCCCAAGAAGTCATCATCTTTGAATCCTGAAGAAGGAAGATGCTGAATTTAAAGAACACATTTTGCAAATATATATATATTTATTCTGAGTGACTGGAAAGTCTTGCATGTTATTGCTGTCAATCCAAGATGTTGCACTTCACACTTTGCCAAGATCATTTGTCTGCAAGCAGATCTGCTTTGCAGATCTCTAACACGTGTGGCAGTCATACAGATTCCACTTGAAATGAAGTACTCCATCCCAAAACTCAGAGCTTGCTTCATCCATCTAGACGCTTATTTCATACTCAATCTGAGTTGGTCTCCAAACAAGAACTATGAGCTTCAGCTTCAATTTCAGATCAACACCATTAGTTGAATTCACAGACTACAGTAGAAGCTGCTTGATCACACTTGCTACAGCCTTAATAGGGAATTTACAGGAGCAGAGCAAATGAGAAAAGAGCTAGAGGTAACAAAGGTAAAAGAGATAAAAGTCTTTTAAAAAAAGGCAAAAAACTAAAGGCGTAAGAGCCTTAAAACAAACAAAAAAGACCAGTCTCATGGCTTCCCACTTATACTATGACTACCTGTCAATGATCTTTGAAAAAGTGAGTCACAGATGTTATTACTAAGCTAAGCAGACATTTTACTAGACTAGCAAATGTCAAGAAACAAAACAATTTAGACTACACATGAAGTTGGCTGCACTTCTCCAGTGTATGTATCAAAAAAGAAAAAATAAATTAAAAAAAAAAAAAAAATAAATCAAGAACCATCATTGACCGGAGTTCCATTCTCTGTACCAATGACTATCTTGATCTATACTAGAGATATATAGGGTACATCTCTGCCATCTGAATTCAATAGGAGGAGCATATTTCAGACTAGCATGACATCAGAAGGGGAATATAATCAGTTTTTCAGGAGTTTCCTGGAAAAGAAATTTGTTTTCTTCCCAATTTTCCCCTGCACTTCAATATATGTGCCAGAGTTGTAGAACTGTTCCTTCATTCCATATCAGAATGGCAGTCTTTGAAGATCTGATCCAGAGCAAAGTAATAAAACCTGAAGAGAAAACCTTCTGTAGCAGCTAAATGCTGAACTTTTGGTGCACAGGTGACTCCTCCAGCATCAAACCTGCTGAAATGTCTCTACTTGCAAAAAAAAAAAAAAAAGTGCAATTTAAGACACCATAATGCTTAGCTATGAAGGCAAGTTAAGCACTGCACCGCAGCAAGCTTTCTTTCTCTGCACCATGCATAAGGTTTCGTGCTCATGGAGAGGGTACATTTTGTTACCTGCTCCTTGTACTTCATTCATTCCATCCATGCAGGCACACTGCAAAGTTAGCACCTGCCAACATCTCCCCATCAGAAAATGGACCAAACCCATTACTTCAGAGGACAAACAACTGCATTTGTGTCACCCTGGGGTCTAGTATCCATCAAAGTGTTTTGATAACCCAAAGCCAAAAAACACATATGGCAGCTCCAAAACTACCTTTAGTCAGCGAGCTCCACTTTTTGATGCCATAACAGACTTAGAAATTTCAGGAGCATTTTGAATTTTCGAACAGTGTTTGGAACCCTAACATGCCCTTGAAGTCAATTATTTAATGGATGCATATGTAGGGATATTACACCTCCTTCTGAACAAAGTCCTTACTTCAAGAGAATACAGCACTGGTATCAGTTTTTTTTTCCTTATTTCTTCTCCATGTTCATCTGCTTCTGCTACTATCCAAAAATGTATGTTGTCTTGTGTCTGAGAAATGCAGTCCTCTAGGCAACACAAGCTACATCTGAAAAATTACTCTGACATTTAAGACTGTTTCATAAATTTTACAGTCAAGACTATAATAAAGCAAAAGAAGTTTTCCTGACAGGATCCCTCTGAAACTGTAGGATGTCTCAAATTGGCATAGAGTAGATCAAAACAGCAAAGAGGGACAAATGGAGCTGACATGAAAATGAGAACACTTCTGTGCTTTTCAGGCTGCCTTTCTGTGTAAGTTTAAATACTGATACCAGAATTGAAGTCATCTCTGGGATCCCATCCACCTCCTCTGGATTCTCGGGGACCTCCTCCCATTCCTAGGAAAAAAGCCACAATTGTTTTCAGGTCTGAAGCTGTGAGAAAGACTGATCAAGGGGAGATCAAATCAAAGTTTCAGTCCTTTAATAGCCAAAGTCATGCTGCTGGAAAATCTTTTTGTTTCAGTATTTACCTAGTTCCATTGGACAAGGACAAAGTGCATGGTTAAGTTAATCAAGAATATGTGGTCCAAAAAGTTCTATTTAACATACATTAGAGACACTCAGAAATGCACTTGAGCTAGTTCTGCTAAACTTTGATTAGGTAAAGCCTATTTTTAACAGTGGAACATGAGAAAGTTAACTATTTGTAGGCTTGTATTTACATGGCTTACCCACTTTCTTACACAACAATAAAATAGTAGCAGATCAGATTGTTGGGCTTACAATTGTCCTCTGCAAGACAGTGCATATTACTAGGGTATTGGTCTCACTTCCTGAGCTAGGAATAACACATCCAGCTTTCGGACACAAAGCACATCTATTCCAGACATCTTAGGAGCAGCAACAACTAGGTTAGAAAGGAGGAATATGCAAAATTTCTACTCCCATGCACTGTTCATGGGAGATTTACTTCCATGCCTTGTCTTAGCATTAGTTAGCATCAGCAGTGAAAACTGTTACGGGTAAGAAAATTCTTAAGAAAGTCACCTCTGTCATCAGGCCCACCACCTTTTCTGAAGCCAAAACCACCTTTATCCTGTTTTCTGCCTTCTGCTATGTCCACTCGGAGTGATCGGTCACCCAAAAGCTGTCAAATGAAAGAAAATCTTTTCAGAATTTGCCAATAAGTGTCTCAAGGGTCTGAGACTCATGCTCATCTTTGTTTCACAAATTAATTTGAAGTGTACTTACTGCACCATCATACGTAAGAGCTTCCTTGAGTGATTCCACCTCATCAAACTCTACGTAACAAAATCCTGTAAGGAGAGCCTCACAAGTTAATACCAGCAGATGAAAAGTCATTTATAAGAAGTTTTTCTTCCTACATATCTGCTACTAGTCTCCCTTCAGCCATGAGCTAGGATAAATGCAAGATGTACAGCACTCAGGAATCAGCCATCACTAAGGGTGAATGTATTACCTATGTCTGTTAACAGCTGGGACAACAGAGCTCTGCAAAATAGCTCTTCATACGGACACTACACAAATGCTAAGACTCTGGTAAGCTTCCTTTCCTCATCTGTTCTCATAACAGATTAGCTTTGAGTTATGCCTATAATCAGCTATTTAGTTGGACACTGATATTTGAGCGCCAGCAGCTTTTAACAAGAAGCTGAAGTACTCACTTGAATAGTGATCTAGTCATGTCATCAAATCAATTAGTGATTTGCTATTTCTTTTCTGAGACCTTCTGATACTTAGGTTTTCTCTTTAAAAAAATAAAATGCTTACATAAAACATAGCACTCTTCCCATGGCCACAATTCCAATGTAAAAAGCTGCCACCTATCTAAACCATTTGCTTCCTGTAATACTATCCACCTGAATGGTCTTTCTTCTCTACTCACTGAAGAACAGAGGGGCATCAATGGGAGCCTTGTGAGCTAGAATAGACTGTGGGGATACTCAAGACTTTGATCTATTGGAACTTAAGCAGGTCAGGCACTTAAAGTTTGTTATAATCCATGAAAGGCCTAAGATTTGAGAAAAGCTCTTTTACGGCAAGGTAAATATTGACTCTTCTCATCTGTGAATCTCACTCAAGTGAGATGTTTTTTAGTGAAAGAAACCTGCATAAATCAACATAGAAGAACAAGCCTAAACTGACAAGCTACCTGGGACTTAAGAGTCAAGACTGATATTCATTATGAGAACACTTTTAAAAGTACACCAGCTCCCCTGTGTTTAGCCATCCACACCTAGAACAGTTCTGAATACTCACCTTTAAATTTGTCCGTTTCCTTGTCTCTGACTAGTCGTACACTCCTTACACTGAGATCCTTGAAGATAGCATCTATGTCTCCTTGCACAGTGTTGAACGGTAGATTTCCCACATATGCCGTGAAAGGGGGTTCTGTTGGCAGCTCTTTCTGTCTGCGGGTACCAAGGCCGCCACCACGAGACCTGTTGAAAAAAGCAAATTAGACTCTGGCGCATGATTCTCAAAACAGCCAGTAATGCAGTAACGTAGTAATGCAGCAACACAATCAGCTGCTTTCTGACTTTGAAAGTGGTGTTTTCCACAACTGTAGTTGGTTTTCCCATCCTTTTGTCTGCACATGCCACCCACAGTATCAACCAATGCCTTTTTAGCATTATCTAATCAGTAACGGGAGGGAAGGAGGTTAAAAAGAAGACCAGTTTAAGTATATTGCAAGTGAGTTCAGTAATGAAATGATGAACAGACTTCCTCATATAATCCATTGAAAAGACTGCAAAGTTATCTGCACTGCTCCCATCCATCCCTTTCAAAAATACATTTTAGACTGAAACATTAATAATTCACAGAGGTAAGGAAATATTTGCATGGCACAGCCTCTTCAATTGATATTAAACTGAACATAATGATTCCAATCAAACAGTGTACTCCACACTCATACAAATTATTTTAATGGTGTTTAACTCAACACAAACAGTTTCTGGCTCTTAAAAGTTATCGCCAGGACCAGCTGTAAGATACCTAAAGGGTACCGAGGCTAGAATGTTCTAACTGAACACACAGTAAAAAGCATATTTGAGCAAAAAACTCTAAAGCAGAGTAATAGAGTTAATTAATACTTGGAAGTTTACTTCTTTGTAGCTTGAGAGTTACAGGTTGAGGACGATTAGGTTGCCCTTTCCTATCTTTTCTCTAGCCTCAATTAGGGCTATCAACATTGGTTTGCTGAGAAACTAAACTAACAATTGAGTTCTTTACTGTATTAATGCAATACATATGCAGGAACATTCAGTCCCTAAGCTTTTAAAATCTGATCATTGCAGTCAAAAAATTTTATCATGGGCACAAGGCAACCTTAAATTGTAATACTTCTGCAGGACTCCTAGACCAGAAGATGCTTCTAGATGATTTCTAGATCACTGGTTTCAATAGCCATTTCCTGGACTATGTTGGACTTTTCCCAGAGATGCTTTGTGTACTGCTTCATTCATGTGCTCCTCTTTAACATCTTACTTTTACTGGGATTTGCCCATACCTATACTCTTCTCCCAAGGCTCACCGCACAGTTCAGAGCACAGTGGAAGATAAAGTTCCAAACCAAATCAGGATTAGCTACTCTCACACGGACTAATTAGTTAGCTTGAAGATTAGTCTGCCAAAGGCTTACCCAATAATTTTATTGTTTTATTCCGACTGCTTGAGTGCACGCTGCAAGCAATATAATCTTTGTCCATCTTTGTTTCATGTGTCAGGATAAGTGCCTTATTACTGCTAATGAATCAGGAAGGAAATTTATTCACAGTTTCTGTTAACTCCTTCTGGATAAGTCTGTCAATTCTGCCTATTCATGGTAGCAGCTCTATCCAGGAGTCATGTGACATCAAAAGACCATGCTGCTACATTTAATCAAATCACAATCTACACAACATTTTTAATATCTGCATTCACCTAAATCCGTATTTTACCATTTTTAACTATATTATCTACCTTGTCTCACTCATAAGTAATTCAGTCCCAGAAATATACTCAAAAACAATAACTGTCAACATTCCAATGCTTGTATACATACAACAGCATTAAAAAATTCATGATTAAAGGAGTTCCAAAAAAGCAGAGCTATCCATCTAGAATTCTGCAGCTGTAAAAATCAATTCTATCATGACTTCATTCCTACTTCTCACCTACAGGTTTATGAACAATATTAAAAGTACCATATATGTAATTTACAGCCAAAGCCTTAGGTTTTGTATTTAATCAGGAACATCAGAACCAGTTGGGTAGAGCTTAAAAGGCATATTTCTCTCTTCTGTGTGTTCCTGTCATGTTCTCTGGACTGCCACTCACCTTCATCAGCGAGCTGATTCATCTGAAAAGTCAACTAAAGACCAGTTCCAAGCCACATTGGTGAGGTGACCTGGCTGCAAAGACACTTGTGCCAACATGGGAGGAGAGGAATGAAAACCAGTGCAGGAACTACTGCTTTCAACGGCTGCCTCCACTTGGATCAATTCAAATTGCTTCTGAAACCAGACCCTCAAGTTCACAATCAACAGTCCCTAAAGCAATTTAGCCTTGCTGTGCTGATAACTTTTTCTACTGTAGCACACAAGGATTTCGTGGAGAGGGAACAGACGATGTAGAAATCAATGCCGTCTTATGCAATTACTATTGATATTAAGTCAGGAGAAGAAAAAAAACAAACAAAAGCAGTCAATGTTTGATGCAGACATCAGCTATCAAATGTATATATTGGTTATTTTGGTCTTCATCTGTATTGCAGCCATGGCCCTTACCCAAGTTCCAAATTAAATTTCCCACAGAATTTAGATATAGCTGCAGTATTTAAGACAGTTTCTACGCTTCTCTACTCTTAAAGCAAAAATTGATCCCCAAAAGACTGACTTCTGATTTCAATAAACAAACAATGAGATGGAATGAAGACAGACACTTATAACAATAAGACAAGAATCAACTATAATTAAGAACATTTCTGCACTATGTGAACCAGGTCAGCGCCAAAAATGTTAAATGGGTACTTGATATTTCCACTCAGGACAACTTCAGCTGCCACAATCAGCTAATAATTATGTCATCTTAATATGGGAGCCTTCAAAACATGCAACCTTCTTTTTCCCCTCAAAGCTGAAAGGGAAAGCAAAATAAGAAAGCT
This sequence comes from Nothura maculosa, assembly GCA_032353885.1. Classification (NCBI taxonomy): domain Eukaryota; kingdom Metazoa; phylum Chordata; class Aves; order Tinamiformes; family Tinamidae; genus Nothura; species Nothura maculosa. The sequence continues at coordinate 380,413 of JAUBOD010000225.1, read as the reverse complement.
TGCTTCTAGCAGAGGCAGAAGTAAACATCTCTAATAGGGAAGTAGTAAAAAAAAATAAAAAAAAAATTAAAGCTATTGTTTTAGGAAGTTTAGGTTATTCTCTCCAGAAATTAAAATCTGTCAGAGGCTCAAAACCGGACATCTTTCAGATAGCATTTAAATTTAAAAACCTTTTAACTAAGGACCAAAACAATAATTCAGTATTTACTTTTTTATTGATTAGGTGGTTGTCCCTAATATGATTCCAATATTAGAGTTTTACCACAGATGCCATGAGGAACAGTAGGACTGAAGATTTGTCAAGAGCCTCCATGCCCTAACTCTAAATATGCACTTACTTTATTTAAGCAACCCAATACATCTCTACCATAGCATCACAGATCTTCTCAAGAAAAGCTTGTTAGGAGGCATTTATTAACAGCCAGTAGCTAAGACACAAGATCCAACGTGACAAAACAACATAGACCGGCTCTCTATTTTCATTTATTGGTACAACACTTAGCAGATGACGTTCATCCTCTGAGTAAAGCCCAGTGCTTAAAACCACACCTAAATAAACAGCCTGACACCAAATCAGGGCTGAGAAGGGCTTGCAATAACCATCAATTCTGAGAAGCTCTAAACATGCTCAGAGGGTCTCAACAACGCCACAATATTCACAGGTACTGATTTTAGTTTCAACTTAGAGACTTCAAAACACTGACATCTTTAATATAAACCCTTCGTTATTTAATGCTGGCTGCACAGCTTCCACCTAGGGTAAAGTGGATACTGTGAGAGTAAAAGTGATACTATTTAGGCACTATCAGGATACTGTTAATGCAAGCCTAAGAAATATTTTAGAAGGATTAGAGCTTCCTAGGAATTAACTGGTTTTCTATGCACCTCACTTAAACCCTAAGTTAACTCTCCCTACAGGTCAAATGTTACTTTAAATGCAGAGACTCCAAGAGAAACCATCAAGTCTCCACAGTGTTTACACTATCCCAACAATGCTGCAGAGCCTAGAAATGGGTAGAAATCCATTTGAGTAATGATCCCTTACTCAGAATCTTCAAGAACACAAGCCATGTTCTTGTTAAACTACAAATATTACAGGACTTTGTACAAAGCAGAGTGACCTTCTAGGTTCTGGCACCATGAATCTGTTTTGTGGAAAGAGCACTAAGTTAAATGCTAATGGAAGCTGCATCCTATTCTAATGCTAGTAGCATCTAAAGCTTAAAACCACAACTAACTCCATACTTGGTCTTCCTCATCTGCAGAGGCATTTCCTAACCAGCTGGACACCTCTAGTTGACCCAAACGAGTATCCAAGTCTTGCCTGAGAGCAAGTTTAAGTGCTCTATTTAAAAAAAAAAAAATCTGAATATGAATACAATAGCTTTACAACTCCATAGCACATACCTACATTGCCTGGTCTGGGCTGCAAAATAGCATCAGGATTTATTACACAAGCGCCACTTAAGATTGCCTTCAAGGCCAAGGATCTTATGTAGAGTATAAGAAGCACTAAAACTTTAAGTATCTACACTGTATGCTTTTTTTTTTCCTGGGATCTCTGAACATAGAGTGTTTGAGCATTAAAAAAAATAAAAAATAAATGTACCAAATTTGTACTATATGAGAATATGAGAAAAACCTCCTGACAATAACAGCTCCTCCCTAATGCTTAAATCAGTCCAAAACTGAAACTACTTCTCTAACTACATGAAAGGAAAAAAAAATATATCCTGATCATGATACAAGACCCCATACTTGTTAAGATTTGTTTGGAAAGAGCATTTGTTCAGCAGTTGCATTGCTGTTTCATTTTAATGTAGACAGAGCAAAACAGCACAAACCTTCAGAGAACTCTACCTGTACCTTCCCAAAGTGACTTCAAGCAAGTTTAATTGTTGTTTTGGTAGATTAAAATATAATAATAAAAAAATAGGAAGAGATAGGTAATTCGAGTTCAGAGGGAGTAGAGCAGTGCTCGGGTCCAGCCTTTTCCCAAGAAAAGGCTCCAGCGGGCCCTCCCAAGGGGGTTTCTGCAGCCTCGACTCCCTCCATCCACCCTCGGCTCCTCCCGCACGCTGGGCTGCAGGCAGAGGGTCCGGCCGCCGCTCTCGGGGCCGGTTTGAGCACGCGGGGCCCCGTGCGCGGGCGAGCGCTCCCATTTCCTGCCCGTGCCCGCAGGCCGCGCTCCCCGCCTGGCTCCAGCGGCGGGGGCTCCGCGCGGCCCTGCCCGCCTTGGCTCGGGCCCAGCGCCTCCCTATCCCCCCCGCTCCGAGCGGGGCTCCCGTCCCCTCCGGGCCGTCCCCCTCCGCGCGGGGCCGCGCAGCCGCCGCACAAAGCGGCCAAGGGGGAACGCGGGCGGCTCCCCCCCCCCGCCCATCCCCCGCCGCCATGTCCCTAGGGGAAGGGGCAGGCCCGGCCCCGCCGCGGCCCCTCCTCGCGCGGCCGGAGGGGTCCCCATAGCGCTCCCCTCGCCCCGCGGAGCCGCCGCGCTCACCCCCGGCCGCCGCCGAAGCTGCTGTAAGCGCGATCGTCGTAAGGATCGAACTCCGCCATGGCCACCTCAGCCTCCTCCCCGCGCGAGCGTGACAGGAGCGCGCGCGCAGGACC
>JAUBOD010000225.1:366844-377703 GCA_032353885.1 Nothura maculosa | reverse complement strand
GCTGCCCTGCGCGCTGCCTGTCGGCGGCTCCGCGCGCCGCGCCGGGGCTGCCCGCGCCGCTGCCTGTCGCGCGGCCGCTCCGTCACAGCGCGGCCCGCGCCGCTTCGCTCCGTGTCGCGCTGCGCTCCGTGTCCCCAAGGCCGCCCTTGTTGTCGGCATCGATGGCCGGCCACGGGCTGGGGCGGGCGGCGGGGAGGCCGCTGCGCTCCCTTCGGAACGCGCCGGCACCTCTTGTTTTGTAATAAATACGTGTAAAACGCGTGTCATGTTTTACTGTTATTGTCACAATGGATGTGGGGCGCGGTGCCCCCGGCCCGCCGGTGCCGGAGGGGACTCGGAGCTCGCCATGGCCAGCACCGCCGCGACGGTTCCCTGCCCTACGGCCCGGCTTTCCGCGGGGACAGCGTGTGACGAGCCTCGAGAAGCGGAGCCGCCGGCGGGACATGGGGGGAGATGGAGGCCGGGGGTGCCGGTTCTGCTGAGGGGAGCGTGCCCCGAAGGCAGCAACCGTGGGGCTGGGGGGACGTGGGGCTGAGGGGAAGCCATGGGGCTGGGGGGAGGCCCTGGGGCTGAGGGGGGGTGCCCCGAAGGGGAGCCCGGCGGGAGGCTCTGGAGCGGGGCAGAATTCCTGGTGCTCGAGGGAGGTGTCGGGGCTGAGGGGACGATGGCGCCCCGGGCTCCCCGCCGGGGCGGGCGAAGCGGCCGGAAGGGGCGGGCAGGAGCGGGCCGAGCGGCGGCCCCACGTGCGCGGCGCTGCCGGCCTTGCGGGGGACATGGCGGCGGAGCGGGAGCCGCGCGGCGTCCTGCGCCAGGGCCGCGCCTTCCTCGACCTCTTCTGGGACATCGCGCGGCCGGAGCAGGAGACGCGGCTGGCGGCCACGCAGGGCCTGCTGCGCCACCTGCGCGGCGGCGGCAAGGTGAGGGGGCCGCGGGCGGCGGCGGCGGCATCGCCCGCTGCCCGGTCCTGAGCGCCGCGCTCGCTGCCTTGCAGGAGGACGAGCTGCAGTACGCGCTCAAGCGGCTCGTGGACGGGCTGGCGGCCACGCGCGAGGCGGCGCGGCCCGGCTTCAGCCTGGCCCTGGCGCAGGTGAGTGTCCCACGGGCTCTGGGGCGGGGGGTGCCCGGTTCCCTGCTCCCTTCCCAAGGTTTCCCCCTGGGCTTCCACCCTGCCCTAGGAAGGCGGCTCCCAAGGTATTCCCAAGACCTTCCCGTGCTCTCCGAGTGTCCCAGCCTGACTCTGGCTGCCGTCAGTGGGATGTGACCCCCTGCCACCCAACATGCCACTAAGGAGGATGAGCCCTGCTGCCTCCTGCTTCGATAAGGGCCTTGCAGTGCTGCAGGGGATCTCCTGGCTCTGTTTGGAGTCATGCTGTTACCACAGAGCGCTCTCCGGACATAACCCCCCACAAAAGCCCCCAAACTTCCCCTGTTTGTGTTTATGGCTAAGCAGTCCTTTTCCTGGCACACCTTTTCCCGATGGGGAAGCGTGGAAGGTGAGCTGCGAGCCGTGCCGTCTCCCCCATCTCCCCCAGGTGCTGCAGGCTTTCGAGGAGATCCCGGTGTGCAGTGTCCTGGAACAGATCAAGGAGAAACACAACCTCCAGAAAGTGAAGAAGGTGAGTGGGCTGCTGGCGGCGTCAGCCGACACAGAGGTTCGATGAGCTGCCCTCTGTCCTTTGGAGGGTTGACATCTGCCTGCCATAGCCCTTGGAGTCCTAAGACAAAGGACTTGCAACTGGGCTTAGTCATTGGTGGAAACTGAAAGTTGAGGGAATTGTCCCTGCCTTAGAGGAAACTTGGAAACATGACTGGAAAACAATACAGGATTGTTTTTTGTGTGTTTAGTTCATAAACACAGTGCACTTGCTCCTGACTGTATTACCTTCATAGGGAAGGACGTGCAAAACCAAGGTTTCCAGCCCGTTTCTTCTGCCTGTAGGAACCATAGTTGAATGTCACATCTAACCCATGGGGAGAGGTGAATTACAACTCTCATCTTTCTTCTTTTTTTTCAGAAACTCGTGAGAAATGCTGCCTTTGGAAACTTCTTTGGAGTTATGGCTCTGTTTCAATCTGGCCGGCTTATTCAGGTAACTTTAGCATCGCTGCGATATTTGTCAGTAATGGTTTTGGAGTTGTCTTGAAGTGGGGAGAGGATATATAGAGAAAGGCTGGCTAGTGCATAAGATGGAGTTTAGAGCATCAAGTCTAGTTCACTTCTTTGCCTTTTGATTGTCTATTCCTGATTCAGAGCAGAGGTGTCAGGTGTGATTATTACTTGTGCCTTTAGCTTAACCTTATTAATATATATTCTCTCTTTTTTGTCTTTCTAGGACCAGAAAGCTCTGCTGGAGAGCATCCAGCTTCTGCAGCAGTTAGCACAATACCATGCATACCTCAAAGATCTCCCTGCAAAAGCTCTTGTTGACATCCTTTCTGAGGTAAAGACACAGTAGGTGTTGAATGGGAGGGAGGACTTTGCTTAGAGGACTACTACTTCTGATGAAAAATGCATTGCTGTTCAGGTTCCTGAAACTGTGTTTGAGGAGGTTCTGTTTGGCATCTTGCAAGCTGACATCACTTCAGCCTTCAAATCTCCAGAGAATTTGCATCTTTTGCTTGTGGGCATACAGAAGTTCCCTGGTGTTCTGAAACCTAAAAAGCTGAAGAAGCTCTTTGGCTCACCTACTATTGTAAATGAAGAGAATATTCCCAGGTAGGTTTTTGAGTAAGGAACATAAAATGCCACGTCCTCAGTCACTTGACTAGCTGATATATCTGCATATTTTTTCTTCCCAGACTTGTAGAACTTCTGCAAAGTGCTGCCAAGTCTGAAAAGAAGGACAAGAAATTGCCTAGCATTGGGTATGATTTATTACATGTTTCACTAAAGGAAGGTGCCTTTGAGCTCTTCTGGAAAGAAGCTGTGGAGAATGGACTACTCAAGGAGAAATCGGGACCTGTGAGGTTTGTTCTAAAACAAGCTGTTTGTTTGTTTGTTTTGTTCACAGTATTAGCTGTTTATTATGTTTCTTGCCTGAGCCCTTCTGTGAGGGTAAGATGGAAAAGATGGTTTCTTTTGAACAGTGTGATAACATCTGTTTTATGTTTTTCTAATATTTGTGAGAAACTAATAGCCTAAGTCCAGGAGTTATCAGTAAGGTTCCTATTGCAATACTGACATTTAACTACTTTGGGCTTACATATAATAAAGGCAGCACATAAAGATGATGAAATTCATCGCATTCAAAGCTATTAGCTGTTAGCTTTATATCTGAACAGAACTGTTACCTCCAAGGATTTGGGAGGAGAGCTGCTCTTCTTGGCTGTTTTAGCACCACAGCTCTGGTGCAGACAAACTCTATTTTTGGGAATTGTGTTTTATACTGTTAAGTTTTTGCTTTTACCTGAGAATCTGCCTTATTTCCATCCAGTTACATGTGCTACCGGCTGCTGGGCAGCGCTCTCCCGTTGTTGTCCCTGGATCAACTACGGATGGTTCTTAAAGGGAAGGTGATGCAGCAGTATGGAGAACATGTGGTAACAACTCAGGTAGGTGCTCTGAGACCATGACAAGGTTAAAGACACTGTACTGAACAGTAAATCATGGAATCAAAGAACCATAGAGTTGTTATGCTTGGAAAAGACCTTCAAGATCATTGAGTCCATGTGTAAACTGTTCAACATTCCACCTGCTAACCATGTCCTAAAATGCCTTATCTTCCTTCCCAAATCCGGATTATGGATGTTTTTTTAAAAGTCATTTTAGGTGGTTTTAGACGTTTGATTTTTATGAAAAGTGTGATTATTGTATGATTGCTTGTTGTAACAGGTTGAGTATAGACTCTTTGATCTTTACCTGTTGTGCATTGTTACTCAAACTTATTTTAGGAGGTTTTGCAATTGTTCAGCACTGACCCACTACTTGCATTGATGTTGCTGAGAAAGCTCTAATGATGGAGGCAGGGCAAGGGCTGTCCTCAGCACACTGACAGTGTCATATGACAACCTTTAACAGTGTGTTTGATTTTGCATGTCCAGAAGCTTCTTTTCTAGCTTTCATTGTGTTGGCTGTTGCATGAGCATTTGAAGGCAACAGTAAAGAGGGATAACTCATGCCTTTGTGTACTGGCTGCTGTTTTTGATAAACACCTTTGAGATTTAAATTCAAAGGTGATTTGGATATTGGATTTTAGAACTCTTCCCTCCCTCCTGAGAAGAAAGCAAGCAGCAATAAGCCCTGCAATAAGAAGAATAAAAAGGGGATACTAATAAAAAACAGTCTTGAGTTTGGCTTTCATTGCTAACAATGCCAATACCTCTGATATGGACCTCAAAGATGTTTTCTTTTTTTGCAGAGGGTGGAGGAGGGGGGAGAGGAAGGAGAGTCTTTCTGTCTTGATACTAAAACAACAGCAGAAATGCTCTTTTCCTCTAGAAAAACGCCTACCATAGTGCCTCCTTTAGTGGAATAACTTTCTCCAGAGCTCATCTGCAGACTAAGTTGTTTTATTGTATCTTGTTTTGTGTGGCTCTTGCAAAGTGAACTAGTCTATGTTCTTCCATGTGTAGCAAATATTTGTTAATTTAATTTCTGTTGGAGATATATAAAGTTACTGAAGATTAAAAGACTCTCTGTCTAGCTGAAAGTGATCCCCCTTGTCAGAATGTCAAATTTGACAGAATTCTGTGGTTGCTCTTGGCATGTATGTGAGGAAGCAGCTTGGCTGACTGTAAAATGAAGTTGATTGTTTGCAATTGATGGTTTTGCTTACAATGAATGTTCAGACAGAACTTTTAACAGGACTTGAATTTTCACATTGCAATCAAATCTGTACAGAGATTTGAGTTCCTATAGACACTGGAGACTCAGTCTGACCTTTCTAACCTGCTTGGACTTTGTGTTTCAGCTTCCAGACCGATTTAAATTTGCTCCAGAGATGGAAACATACGTAGATGAATTTCTGAGTGGCTGTGATGATCCGGAGAAGCAGCTGGCAGTGATGGTCGGCTTTTCTACTCTCACCAACCAAGGTTATCCAGTGGTGCCCAGCATCTGGAGGGTCGTGAGGCACCTGCAGCCAGCGGCACTGCAGAAATACATCAGTTGGCTCAAAGACATGTTCCTTAGGCCAGACTTGGACTGTTGCTTAGACTTTTCAACTAACCGCCAAAAACAGAACCAAGAGAATGTCAACACGTGAGTGTGTTAATGATGCATCTTCCTCTTCTTTTTCTGGCTTATTATGAGTACAGCCACCTGTGTGAGGTTTGGTTTGGGAAGCCAGCATTTGCACTAGGTGATTCCCTTGCCCTGAGCAGACCATGGTCTCCTGTTGTAGTTCCTGTGTCCTGGAAGATTTAACCCTGCTATTTGACTCTTTTGCCAGGGCAAGACTTAGGTAGCAGATTGCTTAATTCCATGTCCCAGGAGTAGCCTGTAAATATTTGTTGTGCTTTGTAGCAATTTCCTGCTACAAATACTTCTCAGTATTGTATAAATACTTCTGAGGAATACTTCTCAAAAAAAAAAAATCTTTTCTGTCTTCTTGGCACTGCTCCTTATGTGAATATCCTACCTTGGTGATGTGAGTACTGGGTTGCTTGCTGGGAGACCTTTTTCAAATGATATAAATCAAAGACCTGCATCTAGTGTCTCCTCTTGCTGCAGTTAACTGTGTGGTTTGTGTAATCAGTGTAGTGTGCAAACTAGTGACCTTGTCTGCTTGTTGTTCATAGAACTCAGCATAAAATGACTCGTTTGAGAAAATGGATCATCCACCGACTTGTTAGTATCATTGACAGCCAAGTGAAGAAGGAAGAGAGCCTTGTGATGGACATTTCCAGGTGGGAATGGTTTAAAGACTAATGTCACGTGTAGTTGGAATAATTATGTTTAGTGGGGATGGTGCTGTAGAGGTAAATGGTCTCCATGGGGCTAGACAAATTGATCGGTGGAAATACTCCAGAATTATCTAGTCATTTAGAAGATTGCATTCTGTTTTCAGAAATAAATTCTGCAAACCTAGCTGCATTCTAGGCCTAAGGAATTTAGGCACTAAAATCAACTCAGGCTTGTTTGTTTTTAGGAAGCTTTAGGTTCCTTGTTACCTAGATTATTTTGAAAATATTATTTTTAATGCTTGCATCAAATTTTGAGAATATTTAGGACTTTAAATGTCTTGGAGAAGATAATACAAATCTAACAGCTTGGGATGAGTGCTAAGTAAATATGTGGTGTTTTATTTGGTTTGCACACAGGTGCTATTTTTGCTTTATTATTTCCAAGCTGACCTTTTTTTTCTTATTTATCTATCTGCTCTAGGTTTTGCTTTTTCCATGCTTTCTTTGAGGCAAAGAAAAAAGTTTCCCAAATACCTGAGACAAATGCCCTTCCATCAGAGCCTCTAGGTGAACAGGCTCATTCACTGGCAGCAAACTACTTCTTTGGGTAAGGATTTTGCCTGCATGATTTAAGCTTGGAATTTCCCCTTCTTTCCTGCAGATAAGATCACTCTGCAAATGGCACGACAAGAGATATGGGTTCAGTTGTTAGCACTGATGCCTAGTTTGGCTTTGACAAATTCGGATCAACACGAATCACAAGGAGTTATGTTTTTGTTGTTGTTTTCTACTGTATTTTTCCCCTAAAATGATGTATTTGAAAGTGTGTCCTTACTGTGCTTGGTACAGGTTGAAAGTTAGGCGCTGTGAATAAGGGATGATATGTGTGGCCAGAACTCTGAGGTGGAAGTGCTCTACCTGTGTTGGATACTTTGAAAATGAAAATACCACCTGGTTCATCTCATTCTGGTTGCTTCTTTTGCAGGTTACTTCAGACATTAAACACCTTGACCGTCCTGGGGGATTCAGCAAAGGCTGCAGCCTTGAGGGAGAAGCACATCCATGGCGTGACTGCAGATGGGAAGCTGTGGATCTTTCTCCTTGTGGAATATGCCAGTGAGCTGCTCTCCAACGAGAAGCATGTCAGAGCTGTGAGGCCTTTTACCAAGGCGCAGAAGGATGCCTGGGAGAGGTGAGAGTCTTGGGAAGCTGGATGCTGAGTTATTGGGATGAGGAAGGTGGAAAAACCCTAGTTTTAGCTTCTCTTTGGGCCATTGAAAGCATGTTGTCTGTATTTCAAAGCCCTCCTCTAACTGTTGTGGCTGCTGTAGTGGAACTGTTCCGTAGCAGTTCTTCCTGTTAGTGAGGATGCAGCACCTAGGACTGGATTTTGGGATGTTCTCTTCTTGTTCCCTTTCACCTCTTTTTTTTGTTCTTTCTCTGTGTTAAATATCTACAGGTGGCCATGTCCTTCATGTCCTTTTCTATTTTCATTCATAATCATAATCTGCTGATTTTTCCCCCTGGTAATGTCTGTTCTGAGTTCCCAGTTGTTCTGACTTACTCTTTTCTGAATTCAGTCTCCAGTGAAGGGCTACACCTGGACTATAGTGTTAAGAACTAAGCCTGGTCTTAAATGCGGAGGTTTTCATAAGCTACACCGAGGGTGAGATGCTATTGTTAGGTTATGATTTTGTCCTACATTTGCAAGCCCAGTGACTATAAATTAATAAATGAAAGTGATGTAATGGGTGTGACTTTTAGTTTGTTCACAGAAGAAGATTCACTGGGAATAGTGAAGGACTCATAAGTATTTCTTTCCTCAGAACGCTCCAGTCTGTGAAGAATTTACAGAAGAGGGAAAATAAATCAGACAGTGCCAAAATTTTTGCTTTCCAGCAACTTCTGCTTTTAATGGCCATTCATCTGTTCAAGGTAACACTTCTAAAGCCTTCCTGAGTGGTATAGCTGCTGTGCTTTCTGAACACTCAACTAGAGATTTTCTTTATGTTCAGAGATCCAGTCTTCTGAAGCCTCTAACTTCTTAAGGGGGACAGCTGGTAGTTCATAAGCTGTGATTCCTATTGTGATGGTAGACATCAATTTTTTGAGGGTAAATCTTGGCCTAAGCATTGGTTTTGCCTTCGACTTGCTGCATGAGTGGACCAATTCCTGCTTGTTTCCTTGTTTTTTTCAGTAAAGGGGTTGTAGTAGCTGAGTTTAACCTGTACCTCTTTGAAGAAATCCTTGGATACAGAGAATATTCCTTTTGCTGCTGTTGGTAGCACCAAGTTCACAGGGTGGGTTTTTTTTGTTTTCTATCAAACAGAATCCAGATGAAACAATGGAACTTCTGAGTGACCTTCTGGATTGCACCGAGAGGGCCTTTAGCAAGGAACCCAAGAAAACAAACACTGGTGAGTCCTTCCTGCAGAAAGAGATGGGACGGGATTCTCAGTGCTCTGCAAAATCAGCAAAGGACCTAGCTTGTTCTTCTGATTTCCTCTATAACTGTGGTCTTACTGTTCTCTTTATATCTCTGTATAAATACGAAGGTAGTGTGAAAACAACACCTGTAGTTCTCTGATGGCTGGTTGTATGCAGACTAGGATCCCAAACTTTTGGACTTATGGACCTCTCTCAAACGCCGGCACTTCTAATGGGCTGCTGTGGTTCTGGGAAACACTATGAAATAATGCAGTTTTGCTGAATCGTTGTATGTTCCTGTGCAGAGAACTCTGAGCCAGGATGGGTTGAGGTGATTGTGGAAATCCTTCTCTCCCTGCTTGCCCAGCCCAGCCTGCTCATACGTCGGATCTCCAAGAGCGTGTTTGGAAGGATATGCCCTAATCTGACCAAGAGAGGCCTGCAGCTCATCTTGGATGTAAGTGAGACACAAGAGGGGATTTTGTTGATTGCCTGAGTTGTCCTTTACAGATATGGAAGCATGTCAGCTGGCTGTTTTCTGTTTTGAGATTAAATGATTCTTCATTTAGGAAATGGGTCTGGCATGTGGCACTATTGAGTTTTAAAGGTAGTGTACAAGTCATTTCGTTTATGGAAGCTGGTGATCTGCTTATTTTTGGCTGTATTCTTTGATAATTTTAGACTGAAACCCCTGCATTGAGTTTAATAGCAGGTAATTTTTATACATGAATATAAATAGTAACCTTTTTTTTTTCTAGACAATCTAAGCAGTGAAGTGCTAAAAATAGCTGACATTGAAAATCTGAATTGGTCACATCACTGAGTGAAGTGATATCTTCTGAGACAGTAATATATGGATTGCAAAGATCAACCATCAAGCACTTCATATGATGCATCTAGTATATAATTTGTAACAAACCAAAATGATGATCTGTCTGCCATCTCTTCTGCTTTTTTTCCACCTTTTTGTTAGTTACAGAAGGAACTTAATGCATGTTATGGATTTCCATAAGTAGCTGGTGGAACATGTCATTATAAGCCAGGAAGATGAATGTTGTTACTTATGTCATCCTCCAGCTGGCTCATTGTGCTGCAGTTCATGCCTATTGTGCACAAGAAATGCATCAAAATAAAACACTTCAAACAAACAAACAAACAACCCCCCCTTTTTTGCAGGTTCTTGACCCATACCAAGATCAGGATGAAGAGAGTGCAGTTGTTGTGATGGAAGAATCGGAGAAAAAGACCAAATCTTCACTAAAGAGCATGGTAATGGATGCATCTTTACTTGCACCAAATACTTTTCAGACTAGCAGTGCTTAAAAATCCTCTCCTTCTGATCTGTGGTAATAGACGTAATTGCATTTTTCTGTCTTATATAAAATAACTGCTCCTCTGTTAATGAATTTTTTTTTTCATTTTAATGAAAATGTTTATTTTCGGTGTGCTAAGTGCAAATGTCATGTGGAAAGTGCTTTTTTATTAGCCTTTTGGCCTTGTTGAAAGTGCGACTGTTTGAATAGATCCTGAAAGCAAATGACTATGTCCTGAAAATCCTACAAGGCTTTTCTTTATTTCGCAGCCACAGCCTGAATCATGCTGTTAAGTGTAACCATCTGGATTCAAAATCTTGTGTTTTAAGAGCTGCAAAGATTTGACTCATAAACCATTTATGAGTATCAACAAAAAGAAGAGTAGAATAAAGGAGGAATTCAGTTCCTCCTTGGAGGCTTCTTTTTGAGATTCATTTAATATGTCAGAGGAGTCTGTCTTATGTTCTGCTTTTAGCTCTTGTGAAGTCCTCGTATCTGTCTTGTTGTCTGAGGTGTCCTCACTCAGACCCTCAGTACCTGAGGGCTGCAGGCAAGGATGGGGCTTGTGATTTTGTCTGAGTTGACATAACTCAGAAGTGGGAAGGATGGAGCAGTGGGCTCAGGAGATGAACTTTTCTTTTTCAGGATGACGAAGGAAGTGGGGACTCCTCAGATGAAGATAGCTCTGAGGAAGAGAATGACAGTGGAGATGAGGATAACAATGAAGAAGTTGACGAAAATTTCCGCAGTCAGCTGATGAATGTTCTCCAAGCGGGCAATGCATCGGTGTGTTTTGACTGTCTGACTTGATTCAGATACCTTGGCAGTGTGGGGTGATGGAAAATTATCTAATGCCTATATTTTGCTGAAGCCTTTGCAGCAAGAGCCCTGACACAAGAGCCCTCACCTTTTGTGGCATGTGAAGCAAGAGGCCAGAGTTTTGCAAAGAAAACTCTGGGAATTTGTTCTCTTCTTTAATGTTAGTGGCCTCAAGTACATTTGCTTGTAATTTTAGCCTGGTAGCTTGGATTCTTGCTTGCCCATAAATAAGACTGATGTAAACTGAAGCATTTGAGATGTTGCTACACAGTGTCTGTATTGGAAACATCTGACTGGAGCATCATTGGAAGCATGAGCAGGAGTTCCTATTGTATCTCCCCCTGATGCTATTTAGAGTCCAGAGATGATGATATCCCCACTGTGAGTCTGTTCCTGAAGTGCCTGTGCTCCTCCTTGCCCTGCAGGGTTAGGACAGTCAAGGGCAAGTGAATGTTA
>JAUBOD010000225.1:352291-366744 GCA_032353885.1 Nothura maculosa | reverse complement strand
CTGTGAGTCTGTTCCTGAAGTGCCTGTGCTCCTCCTTGCCCTGCAGGGTTAGGACAGTCAAGGGCAAGTGAATGTTAGTACCTTTATTTTTGAAATGCAAGAAATAACATGTAGTTTTTGCATTAAAAACAGAAAGAAGGAGATGAGAGTGATGAAGAAATGGATGACGAGGCTATGATGGCTCTTGACAAGAACATCTCAGCCCTATTTGCGGAGCAGCAAAAACGGATCCAGGCAAAGAAGGATGAGAAAAACAGGATTCGGAAAGAGAAGATTCTACGGAGGGATTTCAAGATTAAGGTTTGAAATCAGTGTTTTGTGCAAAGGCCTTTGGCTTGCTAGCCTATTGGATATAGCCTCCTGCATGCAGTCAGCTACCTAGACTAAAAATATGGATATACACCTAAGCTGTAAGCTTCTGGAGGCTGGATTGTTCAGCACCTGGCACAGTAAGGCCATGGTCGGCAAATGGAGCTTGAGCTACTTCTAAACAAGAACTAGTAGCTTGTCTTGTCAAAAAGTGAACAGTTTCTGTTTGCTAAGCAGAAATGCTTCAGCTCCCTTCCACACCTCTCCAGAGTTACCTGGATGTCTGTCAGTTTTGGTAAACTGGACAAACTTGGCACACTGTAGTGTGACATGCATAAAGTCCCTCTGTTAACTTGGCTTTCTTCTAATTTATGTTAATAAAATCATGAGGATTATGGTGAGATTTTCCAACCCCGACCTGTGTTATTTGTGTCTATAATACTAAGCTTGGGCCACCTTGTGTCAGCATGCTTTGTTCAGGATATTCAGCACCCAGGGATGAATTCAGTCACTGTCTTACTGAAACATTTGGTATCGAATTAGGCAGGAGACTGAATGGTGTAACAAGCTGTTGTTTTTTAGCATTTTTATTTTTCAACCCCCTCCACCTGCTGTGTGCTGTGCTGCAGTCTGAAGGAGCTGCTCTGCGTAGATCCATCCTATTTCCCTGTCTCATGAGTTCCCAGCTCAGTAACTCTGTATTTGCAGGTGCTGGATCTGATTGAAGTGTTCCTGAGCAAGCAGCCAGAGAACCCCTTGGTGTTTGACATCATCGAGCCCCTGCTGCAAGTGATTGAACAGTGCATGAGCTCAGACTCCGACAAGCAGGAGGTTGACTTCCTCCAGAAAACAGCCCATATCTTCACGTACGTGTCCTTAGTCCTTCAATGAGTAGGCAAGGGGTTTTGGTAGATGCCAGTGATCTTGACTGAACTTCCTTGGAACTGAGTCTTTCTAAGATGCAAGAGAATTGCTGTGTTTCTAGAATATGTAGAGCTGTTTCCCATCGCCAGTGATTAGTTGTAACTACAGAAAAAACAATAATTGCCGGGGTTTTGTGACCTAGGTGACTTCAGGTGTCAAACCTGTTTGCAAGTCGAATTCCTTAGATCAAATGGTTGGCATTACAAGTGTAGTACTGTGTTGCTGAAAATCTGCATGGGCCTCTGAGCTCTGTCAGACCCTACAACAGTCCCGCACACTTACAGCATTGCTGCTGTGCCTGGACTGCAACTGCCAGCAGCGTATTAGTGAGATGAGCAGAGCGCAGGTTCTCTCTGCTCATGGCCAGAAGGGAACTATCCACAAGCAAAGAAGCGAGACACAAGCACAGTGCATGTTCTGTGATGCATCCTCTGTATCCTTGCCTAGCACCCCCATGAGACACCTTCAGCACTGCTGTCCACTCACGATTGAGAAGCAGTTCTGTGCTGGCTGGCAGTGTTTGAGGCAGTCAATTCTACTTTGTGTGAGTTTTGGATGAGAGTTGACTGCTGCCTAACGAGCTGCTTGAAGGTGAAAATCGTTGAGTATCTTCACCATGCTCATCACAGCAGTAGCTGCCCCTTCTTGCCCTCATCTAGCACTCATTTTGTTTTCAGCACTGGGAGACTTTAGTTTGCTGTCAGCTCAGTGCCAAGGGTTCATAGCCAGGGGTTCCTCAGAGCCTTTCTGTAGGTAGTGGCTTTAGGTGCCTAGGGCATGATTTATTCTTAATACTCTTTTTTTAGGAACTCTTTGTGCCGAGCTAAGCAGTACTGCAGGCAGATAGATGCCCTGCAGGAAGATTTGCATGCCTTCGTGGAGAGACTTGTGAAGAAAGCAAGCAAGCACACCGATTCCTCTGTGGCACTCTATTATTTCAGGTGAATACTAAAAAAGAACCTTTCTGCTCTGTATTGTGGGCAGGATTGTGACCATGGCTGGTCTATAAATAGATACAGTGTTGAACATTCAAGTGATGCTGTGGTAACTGCTGCTTTCTTTCCTTTTCCATTTCTGTCTTAGTGCTTCCTTGTATCTGCTCAAAGTATTGAAGGGAAATGTGTCTGGTAAGACACTGAGTCCTGCCCCTCTGCCAAAGAAACAGGGCAACAACATCCCACAGACTTCTCAGGTAAGACAGCAAGCTGCTCCTGCAGCAGAATTTTTGCCAGTAAGTTTGTAGTACCCCGTGTCTCTGAGTGGGCATCGCTTATTCAGGCTGCCTGCAGATACCCAAACACAGGCTTTCTTCTCCATACCCCAAGTTTTCACATTCCTCATGCACTTCCAGCACTGTGTCCTTCCTGTCTTCACAGTGCCTTCTTGCACACAACCACCAGGGGCTGCTGATGTACAGTGGATCTTAGGTTAATTACCTAAAAAGTGTGATGGATTTTTATGCTGCTCAGCTGGTTTGTTTTCTATTTTTCCATTAGCTTCCTCAGCCACTCATTTTTTGGGAGGGCAGAATCTTGAGGATCATTGAGGGAGAGATGAGTAAGAGGGGACTCCTGATCTCTCTGAGGTTTGGACTGACTCAGGATGAGTAGAGTGTGGAGCAGCCCTGGTTTCAGTGGTGATGGTCTATATGTTCTTCAGCCAGTTAGGCTGTTATCGCTCAGGGAGCTTTACTGTCTGGTTCCCTTTTGCCTACTATCTCTGCTGAATTTCACAGGTCTCTGAAGCTTACGATCCTGTAAACTCTGTGATTCAGGGCAGTCATCTCCACTAAAACCTTAGAGAATAAGGTTTCTGTGCCTGCTCTAATACTTGTCTCAGAATTCTAATGTGTGCAGTAGTTGTGCCTTAAACAGGTCAACCCAGGGCAAGAGAAGACCTGGAAATTGTAAAACCCGAGATCTTATTTGAGGCTGAAAAAAGTACCCTGTGCTTTTACGGCTTAGTGATAGACCGCGTGTATTAATGTGAGCAACTCTTACGCTATGCTGGGCCTTCCTGGTAAGAAAGACAAAGTGGGAGCTTTTTGTCATATAAAAAATACACTTGCTGTTGAGGCCAGGTCCAGAGGATGCTTCCCAGCATCTTAATGCAACTTCCCATGGAAGGATGTGCTCAGGAACAGAGCAGTGGTCTGTACAGCCCAAGATGCAGCCAGGAGCTCAACTGAGTTGCTGGATTGAGGAGAGTGGCACAGTTTGACTGTTACGATGCTGCCGGTGCTGATGTTGAGTTGGGACTTAGCAGCACGAGAGCACACACAGAGGTGTTTCCAATGAGCAGCACCTTGCAAGAGCTCTAGAGCTTTCCACTAAGCAGCAAAATGGGCTACTAGAGGTCCTGTGATGCATTGGCCAAATTTATAAAGAGCCTGTGACTACAGAAGAAATTTTATATAATAAGCAACATCTGTGTGGGAGAGATGTTTGTTTATTTGTTTTTTCTTTCCTATAGATATAAAAACATCTCAGAGAAGTTCCAGGTGTAGACTCTTCACTAGGAAACTGAAGCCATGTGTTTTTGGGTCCACCTCCCCTTATCCACTCTAGTCTGCATCCAGCAGTGTGCTTGGCCTGTGAACAAACACAATATTTTCCTGGCTTTGACTTGCTGCAAGGCCTTGGACAAATTGTTTGGGCAGACGCTCACAAAAGATCTATCCACTCCTGTGAAAAACCCTCCCTCGATCTCTTGGGCCTTAATTTTCCTCTCTCCATAGAAAGCTGTGCTTCCCTGGCAATGTGATAACATGAGGGAAAGTCAGGATGTGATGCTGTGTTCCTTATGATCCCTATGACATTAGTTTTGATGTGCATGAGCTGTACAGGTCTCACTTGGCTGCTGCATGTCTTTTTTGCTCATTGCCCACCAGAGGGGGATATTATTTTACACATTTCTGGGGTTTTTCAATCTCTACTCAGAACTGTGGCGTATCTGCTGAGTACAGCCAGAAATCATGGCTATAGCTGCTAAATATATGTAGCTCTAGACATCACCTCAACTGGGAACCCCACATTGACAGTGCAGCTGCGTCATGGACAGTTCTTCATGGAACTGTGGCCTGTATCATATAAACTACCTGAGGATATCTAGCTGTTGGAAAAATCTCCATGTGCCCTGGTAGAAATGAATTGCTTCAATGCTAGTGATTCATCCTGGTGTTTCACTAATGTCTTTTTTGCTTTTGTTCTGCTTTTTCCCTTCAGCTTTTCAGCACGGGCAGCCTGGATGTGGACAGGGTGACTGTAATATATCAGCAAGCCCTGACGCAGTTCTTGTCGAAGCGAAACAGTGCCCTTACAGCCTCAATGTTCCTTGATCTTTTCAGCCGCTTCCCGGTAAGTGTTGCTCCCTGTGTGGTACGTTGTTTTTCCAGTGGCTCTGAAGTGCTCTTGTAAGCCTGGGGGAAAAAAAGGTGAGAAACTTGCAATTTAATGCAAGGCTTTTGGAAACTACTCTGAGATTTTCAAGGATCTTCACCTGCTTGGGCTCAGCGTGCTGCACGTTTTGATGTCACTGCTGCAGAAGAGCAAGATCTTGGTTATGGCTTGGGCTGGGGATAGTGCATGGAGAGTGCAGGTGACTAGAAGGTTCCTCTTTACAGAATGCCTTAGGAAGCCCTTCTTTTCTACCCATGTAAGACTATGGGGATGAACAAAGCTTGCACACAGGCAGCAAGGAGGCAAGTTCTCTAAGGAGACTATGGCACATGGAGTAGTCTAATCTGCAAAACAAGATGTTTAAACAATGTCCAAAATCTTTGGGGAATTTCCTGCAAACTTGACTCATGCCTGGGACTGGCCTCCCTTATGAAGGCAGCCTTTTAAGTGACAGGCCTTGGGTTTCCATGTGGTGCAATACTTGAGGGATTTTTTAGGTCAGTAAGAGTGATGCAGTGAGTTGCCAAAAGCCCTTTCTCAAGCATCACTGACCTCCTAGAACTGATGTCTGAAAGGAGGGAGGGAGGAGATGTAGGCTTGTGTAACTGGAAGATGATCCATACTGCAAGGGAATCCGTCCAAGAGAGAATTATTTCTCATACCAAGATTCTTGGGGCCCTAGACTGGGATGACACTAGCACTGGCTAGTGAGACAGGGAGGAGAGAGGTCTTCTCTTGCCACTTGAAGCAGCACACTTAAGACCTGCAGATTTGCAGAGGCTCTGATTCTTTTCCTTGCAAAAATGTCCTTTAAATCTTTGAGCACATCCCTTTTATAGAGCAAAGACTATGCAAGGATATTGGCCTGTTTTAAAGCTAGGTTTTAACCACTTGCTACACTCATCTATTTGAATAGTTTCTTACACCAAAAAGAAGCTGGTTTTGGTGGTTTGATTACTATAGCCAAACATTCATGGAAGATGTGTGAGCTGTGCAGCAAACTGCTGTCCATGCCTTGTTAGGGCTGCATCTTCCACTGTCTGATAGATGGTGTTGGAGGTCCACAGTGAGGGGCTTATGAGGTGTTGTTAGGGTAGCCTTGTGAAATGGTGGTTTCTCCCCCCAGGGTATGTGGGATCAGATCTTTCCCCAAGCTCTGACATTCTCCAGTTTAGGTCAACATGTTCCCCTTTGCCACTGGAACTGTGCCTCTTCTTGAAGTGAACTGCTTGTGTAAAGTACAGACAGATGCAGACTTAAATTGAGAACAAGGCAGGACACAAGAGGTGAAATTCTGACCTGATTTTTCCAGGTCAGGAGCCTTGCTGATTTTTATTTCAAGATTTCACCCAGGGCGGGTATGAGCAAAGCTAATAATTTTCAAATCAGCTGTTGCTAGTCTCTGGGCACTACTCTCTCGTGTCATTTTTTTTCTTGGTTAAGAATTTATGTAAAATCTAGATGTTCTTTTTTCTTGAAAAACACATTTCTCTTGTCAGCAAATCACTGACAGACTGGCCTTTTCTTTATTACAGATCATGTGTAAGCCATTAGTAGACACTCTTGTCAAGTCTATCACTGCAGGAGCCAGGCAACATCAGCAGGTAAGAGTGAACGCAAACAAAGCATGCTGTATTGAACAATCAATTGGAAAAAGCACTAATCACAGCAGCTCAGATGGTGGTTAATACACTTATTGCTGCCTTTAGGGTTGCCTCTTTTTGACACAGGAGCTTCCTGGGAGGAGAGGTTTTGCAAATATTGGCTTGCTGCGTCCCGTGTGTGACTGAAGTTGAGGAAGTGGCCTGTGTGTTCAATCACACACCTTCCTTGGTCACATCTCTTTTGCAAATCATACCCCATTAAAAAAATCTATAGCTTGAAGGACAGACTTGCTTGGCTTAGTCATCTTTGCCTTGATTACTTTCTTATCTGTAAGATACTCCTCTGTATTAATGCACCCTGCTGTAATTCTGGTCCCTTTTTGGTAACCAAAACCCCTCTAGGCCAGTAGCAGTGTGTCTCAAACCTTCCCACCTCTTGGTGGTAACTTGCATCTGTCCCTGCAGAAGTGCAACTAAATTGACCTTTTCTTTTCGTGAAAAGCTGCTTTATTGCTTCTGATCATTAGATGGAGTGTTAGGTTCCGCCTAACTCCATGGCGTGTGGGAAGGTTTATGCTCTAAAGCTGCTTTGCCTTGTTAGTGCAAACTGCAGTTATTTCTGCTTTTAGGCTCTTTTTACCCAACAAGAAAGGTTCTGATTAACCAAAAAAAGAAGAGAATTAAGCTATTAGTAATCTCAGTGGATGGAAACAAGGACGTGTTACACAAAACGAACAAATTAATTAGAAAGCACATACTTGATCCGATCCTCAAGAGACCAGGGCAGCATCCTCAGCAAACAGCTTAATTCGTTTGTGTGTATTTGCTTCCCGCAGGGAATAGCCCTGTCCTTCCTTCAGGGCTCCCACAGTTATGGGCTCACGCTTTGTTTCCAGAGTGTTTATCTGTGGGTGGGAGGAGTGTGGAGAGATGTGCAGCGTGCTGTGTGTGGGAGAGCGGGTGGAGAACGTGGATATAGTTCTGTTTAAACAAAGGCAGCATGGAGAGTAAGCCCTGTAAAGCCACTGCAGTTGCAGCTTTCCATTTTTGCAGGCTGCTTCCTTTTCTGGAATTCAGGCTTCTCCCCACCAAATGCCTAATTCCTCAGGTTGAGGATTAATCCTGCCTGGTAGTTCTCAGTGCACATGTGCCTTGGTGGTGTCCTAAGGGATAGGCAGGTGTAGGGACAAGCTTAGGTGGGCGTAGGTAGCAAAGTGGAGGTGCGGATGGAGCAGTGGGGTAACTTCCCTGGAGACCTCGCAGCTCCCAACAGCTTCTGGGACAGAGAGGTGGGCAGGGATTGGTTTAGCTATGGCCAAGGACTGTCCTAACTCAGGGTCCTAAAGACACTATAGGTCTCCTGGCACCCAGACTGTGGCCAGCGCCGGAGCTTCAGAGGCAAGTGAGCTATCTGCCATTTTCAGCTCCCAAATACGGGCCTCTAATCATTAAACTACCATAATCCCTGAGACATGAGACCTAATCTTCCTTCAGACACCTCTGTTATTAATGACGATGGTTTTGGCCTGCCTCCCGTGTCTGTATGAACAGCTAATCCCGGTGGGAGCTCAGCTGCCGGCAGGGATGTGGCCTTCCCTCCTAGCTGCCTTATGGGATGCCCTTCCCAAGGAGATAGGGAGAAGCAGAGGCACCTCCTGGGCAAGATTTTTAGGTAATTTTCAATGAAAAGCAGTTTGTGGGGAGGATGGAAAGGTGGGATTCCTTCCTCCCTCTCCCCAAATACCTGGGGATTTGTGAGAGTGGCACTGATACAACAGGGGCTCTTCTATCTCTTCTTTCAGCAAAACCAGCCCCAGAGTTTATCGAATAAACTCTGGGAATATCAAAGGGTCACCTAGTGAGATTATCCTCGCTGATGCAAGTATATCAGAGGGGGCATCCTGTGCAAAGCTTAGCAGGAAAAATAAAAAGAAGCTGCCAAGATATGATTTTAGTGTGACCAGCAGGATGCTAGATCCTTCAGCACATGCCTAAAGCAGCAATAAGGCTCCTCACCTCCATAGCCAAGTACTTTGTAAGATGAAGCAGATAGCAGCTGGGAGGATGAGAGCTCTTCAGACGCTCCTAAACCCGGCTCACAGTGGTTGGGGTAGCAGGTTTTGCTAGGCGGGAGCTCAGCCCGCGTGACCTGTTGGAAGGTGGCGTGTCCAATTTGCAGTGGTCAGAGATTGAACTTGAAGCTGCAGCTTGTACATCTAGGCCCAGTCTGTTCCGGGGAGGTTGCTCCTGGCACGGGGTCACTGTGGGGGACATTCCCACCCAGTTTCCCTTTTCAGGAGCTTGGCAGGTTGATGTTCACTTGGGCACGGATGGAAAGGCTTCATCTGGGAAGGAGAGATGTCAGCCAGGCCTGAATTCACTTGGGTACCTCTCATAGGTGTATATCAAAAAGATACAGGATGGAGATCTGTGTGATAGCAGTCGTGCAAAATCACCTTTTAGTGGGCAGTTCCTGCAGCTGAGCTTGGCCTCACGCCTGTGTGAGACCACCCTGGCTCTGGGGCAGCAGGGATCCTTTTTAGCTGGTTGTTCAAGTCAACTGTTACTGCCTGGTGTCAACGTTACCATGTCGGCTATTTAAATGTTTTTCTTGTATTTAACTGGGAAATCTTGTGGGATTTGCTGTGTCTTTTTGTTTTATCTTTTTTAAATCCTAACAGTCAGATTCCTTTTCCTAAGTCCTGGTTGGTCCTTGCTTTGCTTTCCCATATGTGTAGGACTTAAAGCTATTGTGCACAGTCTTCTCAAAATACTGGCTACTGCCTATCTGTGATGTAAGTCACACTGTTGTTTTCAGTAGGAAAAGCTGCAGAGCAATTTTAAGAAATCACTAGATAGTACGGAATTACTGCAAAGGTTTTCAAGAGAGCCTTTAAGATGTGAGAGGGAAGCTACAAGTTACAATAAATATAATGTAACATAAACATAATAAAAATTCAGGGTGGTAAAGAATAAAATTTCTTGGAGAGTCTAATCCAACTTGTTGGATTCAGCTCTGAGGAGAGAGGCCTTGAAAATCAATCATCCTCTTCATGATCTTGCATCCCACATAGCAATGAGGGGAACAGTCTTTAGTGACAGGACTCTGAAACAAGTGCACAGACCAAGCCTTGCAGTAGGTATTGGCAGATAGGATGGCTTTCTCTTGCTAAGACTGAGCTTACACTTAAGGAAAGAGCAGCAGTTGTTCTGAGAATCCATTCTGTGAATGCAAACCCACATGCACATGTTCCTCACACTGATTAAGTGCAAATGCCGGCTGGGAAATATTCTCCAGTGATCAGCCCAGGATGAGGAAATGACATGTCGTCGAAACAGAGCTCGTGTTAAACCTCTGCACTGACCTAGCACTAATAAATTGCAGTTAGCTGCTGGCACGGATGATCCTGTTGGCATTGCAAAGCCTTGCAATTAGCTGAGCAGAATGTGTGCGCTGCTGACGGCGGGGAGGCTCCTATTTGGTGAACTAAGGATATTGCTGTCAATCTGATGTCTTCTCCAAGCACTGGGCACATTTGCTGCAATTTTCTTTGGGAATAAATGCATGAGCTGGGTCTCGCTTCCTCCTTTCTTAGTGCAATTCAATCTTAGCACTGCAGTTGTCTTCCTGGAGACCCCAGCATTCAGACTGCTTCCTTGCCCCTCAGTTCAGTGGGGGCAGTGTCGATTTTCAGTGTGCACAAATGACTTGGTTTTTTGGCTGATGTAAACCAAGGAGCAAGACGTGTTTAATGTAATGACTATCGCATGACTCAGCTGCATACCAGAACCCTCCTGAGCCTTAGGTGAGGAATGTCTTCCTGCTGTATTTTTAGCAGCAGGATGCTGAGGGTAACTGCAGTAGCATTTAGTTCAGGGGCTGTGTGTGGTCTGGGGCTGTCCCTTGGTGATGCATCATTAATGGGGAGGCTCTTAATGCAGTTCCCCCTCCGTGCACCATTTCTATGCACTGTACATGTTCTCATACATGCTGGTGCTGCCAGAGGGCTGGGTGAGTCAGGGAGCTAATGCCTTTTCCCTAACAATTCCCTACTGTTAGTGCAAGGAGGAGGTGAAGAAGGAAAATGGGAGGCTGGTTGCACTGCAGCAGCCAGGTTTATTGCTGATGCAGACTTCTGCAATGAGCACCTGCTCCATGGAGCTTTCTTGATTTTGTACACTAGAAATCATCCTGTTAGTGGATGAGCTAACAGAGTATTCAGTGTGTTGTGGTGCATTAAAATACAGCACCAAACACCTGTAAGGACAGGTGTTTATTCCAGTTTGTTTTAAAAGAGCATTCTGTTGTGACACAGGCAGTTGAGCACACCTTAGCATGCAAGTGGTGACTTCTTTAGGGAAACCCTTCAAGGGTTGGCTCTTGGTGAGGTTAATCTAGTTGCAATGCTGTGGGGTATCCCCTGGTGTGCAAGAGCCTCCTAAGTGTCTCCACAGAGGCTCCACCTCATTTGGGTTTTGATGGCTGATGAAAATCATCATTTTATTTGTGGTTGCAGAGAGTTTGGATGTGAAATATCTCTTACTATCAGAGTGAGATGTTGTCTGCATCGGTTGTCCTGGCAGACACTTCCAATCTGTAACTTTTTCACAGGGTTTAGGCAAAGGAATTGATACCTCTCCCTCGCTCTGCTCCTTGGGGAAATGCACTGAGGTACATGGATTTCAACACTGTTACTGAGAGCCTTTGTAATTACTTTGCACAGTGGTCGCCAATCAGTCTGAATGCATCCCCGTGTTATTTATGTTTAAAGCTCTATTGATTGAGGGTGTTGCAGTAGCTGGGAGCGTAATGATGCTGTATTGGTCCATCAGGAGAGTTTCTTTCTCATGGCATGGCTAGAATTCTGCAGTGATGTTAGCACAGAGCTGTTACAAAACTAATAAAAGTCATTTTACTCAGTAGGGAGATTAGACTGAGCACTGAAACAGCAAGTGTCATCTGTTGTTTTATAGATTCGTCTGTGTTTCAAATATGTTTTTATAAAGTAGGTTCTGACAAGGAGCCCTATAAGATCCATCTGATAGAGAGTGTATTTTAGGTAAGTTATTAATTAATCTTGGTATTTTGGCAGTCTCCCCAAAGGGATCGAACATCTATAAAATAATTTTACACGACTGAAGCAGTTCTGTGCCAGAGCTGCCATCATCGGGAGGATAAAATATGACCCCAAGTCCTGCCAAAGTGGTCTTGGCTGCTTGACAATTATCTGCCTGAACAGTTTATGTTTGATATAAATATCTTAAGTTAAAAAGTAATTAAACTTTAATGCAGCAAGAGCTGTAAAAGCCCCGCACAGCTTTGGAAAGCAGCCCCCAGGTGCAGTGCAGAGCAAAGGGGTCGCTGCATTCGCCCCGCCTGCCTCTCTGCATGCAGCTCCCAGCCTAGACAAGAGCCTGGAATGTTTTGCATTAGCTGTAGCTAATAGTGAAGCCAGGTAAAGCTCTGCAGATGAGCATGGGCACTACTTGGACTGTCCCTGTTTTCTGTGCAAAATGAGGAGCAGGCTCCTGGTGTTAGACCTGGGCACTCAAGGGCATCCTGTCTTGAAAGCCAAGAAGAGGCACTTGCGACTGGGAGGTTTTGCCCCTGTTTGCATCCTGCTCCTGTATTCCCGTTTTTATTCTGTTTAGTGAGATGGGCAAGGAGATCCTGTGCTTTGGTAACGCTGAATGAGGGGGCTGACTCCTGCAAAGCTCTGATCCTGGGCCAGCAAAGCTCGGGGATATGGGCTAAATAGGCGTGCAAATGGTCCCTCTGAAATCAGGGGGAAACAGTTGAGTGCTTAAGTGCTTTGCTGGGTCAGGGCCAGGGTGCTGTGCATTTCAGGAGCAAACTTGTAATTCCTAGACTGTTAGGATGCTTGTGGATGTGCATTATTGCAGCCCAGGTTTCTGCTTCTGCGAGCCTCTTGTGCATCGCTAGAGCTCAAAGAAACTGTTTTCCTTTGGAGGATGTTGACAGCAGCTATAAATAGTCTCTGATGTTCTTTGGAAAGGTGTCTCCTGCCCTGGTGAGATGCAGCTGTCTGCGATGAATTGCTTTCCAAGTTGAGTTGCTCTCCTTCTCCTCTTACTTTTGTGAGAGAGTTGAAAACTTAAAAAGCTGTTTACATTTCTCAGCTGCCCCCGACAGCGGTTAAGTGACGTTCCTGAAGTCCCCAGGCAGGAGTTTCACTTGTGTTTGTGTTGCCAGCTCCTGTGTGCAGTGTTGCGGGTGCACGAGGGATGTGTGCGAGGACTCAACTGCTCTTCCCTCCCATGGGATATATGGTGCCTTCCAGTGCCCCCCTGGAAGAGTTTTGCAGCAAATAGACATGTGGCTTTCATGGAATCATAGAATGCGTAAGGATGGAAGGGACCTTAGAGCTCATCTAGTCCAACCCCACGTAGAAATCCGTAACTATACCGGACACTAACTAGGAAAGAGAAACTGCCCTGTTTTTCCTTGCCTTGTCCTCTATTCCACTGAGCTTTGTGCAGCACAAAGCAAGAGTAGGTTGCTACTTGCCTCTTTATTCTGCTGCTTTGGATATCACAAATATTTATTCTGCTCAGCTGATTGTGGTGCTGACTGTCTAACAAGTGCTGAATGAGGGAGGGAGCATCCTTCTAGCGTTAGCTGGGAAGGGATTAAGAAAATTAAGAGGTCACCTACATTGTGCTTAGTACTATAGACATGACTGCTCGCAAAAGTCATGCAAGGTTGGGACTAAAGTGTTGCATTAACAGCCTTGCATTTGGGGCAAGCATGCTAAGTCCCTATTAGAGTCCCTATGCAGTCCTCATACAGTCCCTATTGCAGTGATTTCCCAGGACTGGGCTATTCCCGAGCCTCCTGAATTGCCACCTGACACAGGGAGCTGGTGGTTACTATTGCTTGCTGTAAAATATTTTAAAAACACCAGCACTGAATCCTGTTTTGTTGAAGTTCTAGGCAGTGTTTGCAGCTCTGTGTACATGGCGCTATTGCAGCTTTGTTTGGAAATACAAGTGAGTTGGAAGGTTGGTTTGGTTCAGGTAAGAAAGATGAAGGCTTCTGCAGTGGAAAATGGGTTAACCTGGGTGGTGGTCTCATGAGCTCCACTAGAAGGTGGAAGGTCCTAGAAGTGGGATTGGACTAGATGATCTCTAGAGGTCCCCTCCAACCTCAACCATTGTAGAGGTCCCCTCCAACCTCAGCCATTCTGTGATTTTAGGGATGAGGTTTGACTGGTTTCTCTGCTGTCGCTAGTTTCTCCTGACCACCCCGCTAGAGGAGAAGCCCAAGAGAGGAGCTAGGGTTTCCATGCAGGGTTTCCGAGCGCTGCCTTGCAGGGTCTCAAAACCATGGCCATGGTGCCCAGGGCAACCTGCAGCCCGTCACATCACGACGCTTCCCTCCGCGTTCTGCAGAGCAAGGGGCTGGACTGGCGACCATCCCAATCGATGCGCCTGCAAAAATCAAGCCACTGCAATATCCAACTTTTGTTTTTAATTCCGCTTAGCAGCGCTGCTTATTTTGGTATTCCGCGCTGACAATTCTGCTGACGTGCGAGGAGGAACAATTCTTTTTCTTTTAATATGGCTTGAAAGGTAAACTTCAGAAGTTGGTGTGTGAGTGAATGGAATTCTAATTCCTCATTAACTGCTGATAAATATTCTTAGAAGATGCAAACTTTTGTCCTTGCAGCAGCAGGACTGTGGTCCACTAAACTGGGGACTGCTGCTAGAAGACAGACAGAGCATAGGCAACATGGGCTTTTTTGAGTACATACTGCTCTTAAATCTCTTAAATTATTAAATTTGACCTTAGCAGATTCTCTTTGAATAGACTGCATTATGCAGTAAATGTCTTTGAAACAGCTTGAGAAAATCTTATTCTATGACTCTATATTTGGGGAGAATTGGCTTTGTGGTACTGAGGAGACATTGGGCTTAGGAAGAAGGAGGAATTGGAGGGGGCATCTTTTGGTTCTAGTCTTCCATATTTGTGCAGTTAAGTTGAGGGGCCGCAGGAGATCCTTGGGTTTTGATCATGTGCATGTGAGTAAAGTCCAAGTTTACATAAACTTTATCAACAGTGATTTTATGGGGTGCTTTTTTTTCCCAGAGGAAATTTTTTTTTCCCAGAGGTATGATTCCTTTGAACCTCAGCTCCTGGAGGCTCTGGAGGATCTTCGCTTTCATTTCATAACAAAAGGACATTTTTAGCTCTGTC
>JAUBOD010000225.1:341385-352191 GCA_032353885.1 Nothura maculosa | reverse complement strand
CTTTGAACCTCAGCTCCTGGAGGCTCTGGAGGATCTTCGCTTTCATTTCATAACAAAAGGACATTTTTAGCTCTGTCCTTCAGACAGAAGAGCTGGTTAATGCAAAGGGGAAATGCTCCAAAATCAACAGGCCCTTCTTAAGAAACTGAATTATCTTAGATATTTCTTTTTTTATTGCGACTTTGTTTTGACTTTGGAGAGCATTTGGCAGTGTGGAGGGAAATAAGCGTATTTCCTGTCTTTTTTTTTTAAAAAAAAGTATTATTTTCTTTTGTTAAATGTGGGAAGGGAGACGCTTGGATGCTTTACATAGGATCCATTGCCTTTTTTGCCTCTTGTCTCAATTATACCAATATTCCCCACTATTCCTCAGCGCGGTTCCTTGGAGCATTACAGAGAGCAAGAGAACATCAGTGCACATGGGTGCTAAGCCATTCTGCTGCTGATTTATCTCCTTTTCTTGTGCGACTTGCTTAACAGTTATGGCATCATTTTATTTTTCAAGAATTTGGGCTAAGAAGCTATTGAAGTTTTTAAAGGAGGCATTCAGACTGATCGGCCCTTCTGATACGGCGAGTGGTTTCCCTGGGAGAAATGAATTTGTCACCAAAGCCGCATCCGGATCGCTGGGTATGGATCGTCCCGTCCTGCAGGGCTGCTCTTGGCCTCTGGTGCAAGCAGAGCACAAGTAAATAACATCTTCCCCAATCCTCCACAGAATCACAGAATCAAAGAATGCTTAAAGTTGGAAGGGACCTTAGAGGTCATCTAGTCCAACCCCTCTGCAAACACAGGGTCATGTTCACTAGCTATTAGTTTAAGTCCTGTGTGATGACGTGGTCAAAGCTCACGTCACCTAATGCCATCAGCCAGGCCTGGCCCACTATGTCGTGTTGTATTCTCTGTGCTTTGAATGCTGGGCATGCTGCAAACCCTTCCTCTCGGGCAGAAAACCCGCCAGGGAAGGTCGCTATTGAAATGCAGGTATTCCCTGAAAAACTGCAGTGTCAAGTCTTCACTCCCATGCACTGACTCATCTGTGCTGCTGTTGAAGTCCAATGACATCTTATTTCTGTCACTAGCTCCTGCTGGCTCGTGGTGGCTGCAGGAGGGAGCTGTGACGCTGTCCTGGAGCGCAGGGCACACGTCGTCCTGAGCAGCTCCTCATGGTTGGGTTCCTCTGTTAGACAGGCAGGAGATGGAGCTTTTCCTCTGACCAGAGCATCCCCCAGAGCCCTGTGGAGAGGAACCGAGCATGGAAAGAATCCCATGGCAGCACTGGAGAGGACACTTCCCAGCAACTGCAGAGTCCCTGCATGATCAAGGAAGGCATAAAGAGATGACCTGCATCTCGTGTAGGAGCAAATTGTGTCTTGTGTGTCAGGATTATTTAAAGAGTGATAATACGTCGGGTACTTGTGAGCTATCTAGAGCAACCTGGATGAAAAGCATCCTGCCGTATCTGTGAAAATCTGCATTATCGCTAGGAAGAAGGAACAGGTACAATCTACTTGAATGCAGCTGCTTGCAGTACAGAATGGCTTATTTGGGAACCCTGAAAATTGCAGGAGTTTGGTGCACTAGGAGGCTTCATGGGAGTATACCCAACAAAATTGCCTTGCTGCTCAGAGGTTGTAAAATGTGATTTAGGTTTTGCTGAAGTGCTTTACATAGTGTAATTAGCCAGCCTTGCATTTTTTTCTCATCCATTTGCTGCAGGAATTTAATGTAAGCTGTAAAGTAGCCTTGGTTCGGATGGCTTTTTGGCAAGAGGATGAGCTCTGAGGCGCGTAGACCCCCCGTTTGGCAGGTTTGTGCCCAGTGCTCCTCCGGCGTCGAGGGCAACTGCTCTGACACATTTCCTAGCTGCCTCTGCAATCCCCCTTTCAGTCCTCAAGCCTTCAAGTAAGGGTTTTTTTGTGCTTTATACTTGTCTCTCGCTGCTCGCTCAGCGCTGATACTGATTTTGCAGGATGGTCCTTTTCTCCCTCCCCTCCTCTTTGGGCTCCCCAGGGGATTTGCAGTTTGCTCCCGTCGGGGTCAGCGGGCTGTGTGAAACTCAGGCTTTAAAGTTAGTCGCAAGCTGAAGCTCTGTTAAATTCAGCAGTTCCCAGCAAAGTCTTGCCGCAGAGCGGGAGAGCGTGGCAGGGTAGCCCCGTCTCTTGCAATCCTGATTATAATGTGTCAAGGTACATTAGGGAAGGGCTGCATATATGTAGAGCATATAGAAGATTGCTGCTGTCTCTGCATTGCATGGTGTGAATTTGCTCCGCTGTCGTCAGCTTTTTTTTCCTTTTACTCTGATAATTTGTCCTTCTGAATAAGCCCCGAAGCTGTTCCCAGTTTGGAATCTGCCTGCAAAACAAGAGTCAGCAAAGAAACCTGGACCTCCTAGGCAAGGAAATGGTACGAGGCACCAAGCAAGTGGGCAGGGAAATGAGCAGCAAGCCCCGACTCCCCAGGCTGCTCTGTTGGGGCCTTTCTCTCCATCCCACACCCAGTACAAATGTAAAAATAGAGTAGTGGGAATATGGGAGTAGAAACGGGGGCAGTTTGGTCCTCGCCTTGTGGCTTTTTGTTCCCTTCCGTTGCTTTCCATGGCTGCTTTGACATTAATTGGAAGGGACTTTCACCCTGGGGCTCCATTGGCTTGTGCAGTGCTAACAAATGGCAGGTTATCCTCCTGTAATCAAGACACTTGTTAGCGGGAGCTCCTGCCTTGTTCTCTTTTGTTTTCCCATGCCTCAAATTGCAGCTCACTGGGAAACCTGACTGTTTCTTAAGCTCATGAGAAGCGCATTTAGTGTTTTCCATGTTCCCTCAGCCCCGCTCTGCAGGGGCCGTTTCCACAAGTGCAGGATCCCTGTGGCCGCAGGCTCCATGGTGCGGAGGCAGCGAGACCTGGCTGGGATGGCAGCACTCGCCTTGTTCTTGCAGTGAGGAGCCAGGGTGAAAATGCTGCTGTTTCTGTGAGCAGGAGGCTTAGGAAGTAGGTCTGGAGTGTTAGAGTTTGCAGAAGACAGATGCAGTGTATTAAGGGGTGTATTTTGGAAACCCATGTGTTTGAATGGACTTGGTAGGTGAGTTTGAAGTGTCCTTGGTTTTTGCCATGCCCCAAGGCTGCAGAGCAACCTTAGTGCTGGACATCGTGTCCTTAGGGCTGCTGTTGCAACATGCAGGTCTGCTGGATGGATGCACTGGTTTCATGTGCTTGCTTGCTGCCCGAGCTTGTGCACCGGAAAGGAGACATCTCTGCTCTGAAATACCACTGGTTTTGTGGTGTCATAGCACCTGCGTGTGTTTGTCCCCTGGCCATTAAAGAGCAGTGAAGTGATCAGCACTGAAGCTGCTGCTGATACCTCAGTCCTCAGTGCTTGGTGTTGATAAAACTGTGTGTACAATACCAAAAAAAAAAAAACAAAAATAGGAATAAGTTGGGCAAAATCCAGCTGGGTGTCTCTGGTAGGTTTATAGACTTTCCACTTGCACTGCTGCAGGTTCTTGGTCCTTTGATGGTGACGCTGGGTGGTTTCTGGTGGTGTCCCCAATGGGAGTGCCTTAGTGTGGCATCCTTTTTTCCCCACTTCTCTTGCAGTTTGCCTTGCAGGACCCTCAGGACTCCGAACAAAAGCGTTTCTTTGCATCAGGAAGGAGTCCCTCCTCGTAGCGGCACGCTTTTCTTTGAAATACAGCCCTGAATTTAGGGCATGCCTCTATCTCTTGAACACCGCAAGCACAAATCCCAGCATCACTGCAAAGCCTTGTTTGTTCTGGGCTTTTCTCATTCACAGCAGCTGGGATTGAAAGACACCTCGGGGTGTTTGTGGCTGCTGTGGGGCTCAGAGAGCCGCCGCTCTGACCTCACGGCTCCCAGCACGAGGAGTTTGCTTTCAATAAAGAAAACAGGGCCTCAAGTTGTAGGGGTTAATCCATTGCTTGCCTTCCTAAATAGCCAAGCTGCACATCCTGCCCTTTATGGAGGCAGGTGAAGATGGGATGTAGAACCCGGCTCGCTGAGCTGCTCCATCCCCAGGTGAGCCCAGCCGGGAATTATTGGCACCTCTCAGTCCGGATACTATTTGGGAAAGAAATCTGGACCATTTATACCGAGTGGCATTTGGTGTAATTGTTGTAGAGGAGAAAGGAAGCAGGAAAACGCAGGGCATATGTGGAAGTATAGTGTGTGAGCCCTTGTTTGGGCAGACTCCACTTTTATTTATTACACTTCTACTTTATAGTTTTTTGGGTGTTTTTAGCTGAAATCAAGAAGGGCTTTGATTTGGGAACAAGGTGTTTCTTAGGGCTGCAGCCCATTTGCAGCCCTTAAAGAGAAGAGCTGTAGGGCAGTTCTCACTTGAGGCTGTTTCCACACATTTTCATTCCAGAGGTTGCACATGTGGGCATCTTTCTCTCCTAAACTGCACCAGGTTCAATAGTTGGGAGCTCCTGGGTCTTCTGCTCTTCCTGATGGTGTGTAAAGCATGAAGGATGTCTGCCTGTCATAGGGCTGTCAGGGTCTCAGCAAGCTCCATTTGGCACTGAGCAAATGCAGGGAATCTGCCGTGGGATCCCTGGGAACAGTGGGGTCCTGGCGGCTCCAAAAGTCAAGGGTAGCTGAGGGTCCTGGACTGAAGAGCAACGGTTTAATTTTGATTTAGTTCTTTCTTTCGGCTGCTTCATTCCAGTTCTTCTCCCCATGGTTTCATTTTCTCCATTTGCCAAAGGAGTTAACTCTAAAGTTTGCTCTGGAAAAATAGTCCATCCAAGAGCTACATGTTAACTATCAGCTCCAGTACCAGAAGAGTCACCGACTGTGTGATAAATAAGATAGCCTTGCACTGCAGCACACCATGGGTACTGGGCACTGAGGAAATTGCAATTATTAGAGTCACGTTCGTTGTCTGGCAGAGCTGTTCTTAAGGCAAATTTGATTCCAGTGAACAAACAAATCTTTTATTTTTGCACTTTCAAATGAGGGAAGGGATTCTCACTTGGTGCTAAATTCTCATTAAGTAAAAAAGCCATCAGGAAACACAGAAGCGCTTTGATTACAGCAATAGCAATGTTTTAATTACATGAAACAAAACTTATTTTCTCTTTGCTTGGATCTGATATGAGCTGGAGGCTTGGAAGCCAAATGAGTGTGATAAAAAGTGATAGCAATGGCCAGGAGTCTCAGACAGTGGGCATTTGGACTTCCCAGTTTATTACATACAGAGGGATGTTCTATTATCATTTAAATCATGTTCAGGCTTGATGCTTACTGAGGCCTAATCCCATTTCAGAAACTCTTCTGCCAGAGCAGCATTTGAGCCTCAGGTGTCCAGAGCTCCTTGGTTCTTTGGATGGCTTTGATTTCTTTCCATCTCCTCTTTTTTTCCATGGATTGGCAGGGCTTGCTGGGGTGATTCCCGTGCAAACCGTGGTCACTGTTACCTCTAGCCCTCCGTGAGCATCTAGAGCAAAGCCAGTGTCCTGAGACACCTCCAGGGTTGCTTAAAAGGACCTTTTGCCCCCATATGCAGCATGAATGTCTTTTGTAATTGCCAAAGAAGAGGTGGTGCCTTGAGGTTTATGACCCTTCCTGAGCCTTTCCAGATGAATTATGGCCCCTCATTTCCTCCAAAGGTCACACTCATTGGAATTGCACAGGCTTTGCACTATGTTTGGCTCGTGCTTGCAGTCCTACTGTCGCTTCTGCAGCAGGATTGCTCTGGGTGAATGAAGCCTTGTTCTGTAGGTGTAATTCTCTTCCTGGGCTCTGCTGTAATGCACAATGCTGGAAACTGGAAGTGAGCTTGCACAGACCTGTGTTTCAGTCAAAAAACTGCATTTGCTGCCTGTGGGACACCTGGGCTATGAGAAATCCCTGACCTTCAGTCACGGAAACCCAAAGTAGACGTTGGATGGGAAGCACAGCCTGCCTTGAGTTTTTGATGTGCTCGAGCTGGTTGCTTGTAGCTTTGGAAGGTCTTGCTGCTCTTGGGAAATCCAGGGATTTCTTCACTTGCCTCCTCTTTGAATTCTTCACTAGTTTCAAGTGTGCTAATAATAGGTTTTCTAGGTTGCTTTGCTTGGGATGTGTGGAGCCCAGGCTGGGTTTTGACCTGCTGATCTGTTTTCCTTGAGGCCTCCTAGACTCTCAGATACTGAAGATACTGGTATTAGATACTGGTATCTCCAGTGAAGAGTTTGACAACTCTGCTCGGTTGCTCTCTCTAGGGCAGGTTCAGTTGCAGCACGTGGTTAGAAGGGGGCAGCCTTTGCTTTCTTTGGGCGATGTTAATTCCTGATATAATTCCCAATGATTTTCCCAAGTATTTATAGCTGCATTTAATTTAGGCCTGTGTGATGGCAGCTGGAGGCAGCAATTTGTCTTTATATAGAGATAGAATTTGCCTGCTGCCTCTGCGCTGTTAAGAAAATGTCCCTTTAAATCCGCTAAACTGTGGGTGCTAATCCTTATTCCTGTATTCTCCTGATTTTCTATCATTTGCTTTTGTGCATTGCTGCATTTTCCTCTTCTCTGAGAAAGCCTTAACATTGGAAATAGGAGAGAGAAGGACATGGGAGGAGATTGCAGATCACTGCTGGCTTTCCAGTGGCTACTCTTTTCATTGCTCTGCTAACATATAAATTTAATGAAGGAGTTTGACTCCAGGGCAAGGCTGACTGCTGCTCTGAGCAGCAATTTTCATTTGGGTTTCATCTAAAATGAAGCATTTTGTTTATTTGTGCTGACTGCATCGTCAGGGCACGGCAAGGAAAAAACTGAAGACTTCAGGTGAGTGCATCACCTTCAGATTGGAGGTGATGCACTCAAACCAGTACGAAAACCCATCGAGGAGACTCACAGCTAACTCTGGAAGCAGGACGATGCCTTTCCTCCCCTTTGGCCCTTTAAAACGTGTGTCCTCATCTCTTCTCCCGCCTCTCTCTTCCAGGCCCTGGCCTGTTTGCTTCTGCAGAAGGTTTTGCCGCTCCGGGAGCTGAAGCTCTCCATGACGGAGGAGGAGTGGGAGGCCCTGATCAGCGACAGCGTCCGCCAAGTGACCAAGGTAAGGGGGGTCAACGCGTTCCTGTATGGATGGCGCCTCATGGATGCGGGTGCTTTCCTGGTGTTAGTGGAGTTGGGCTGCCCCGGGTGTGAGCAGGGACCTCAGGGGCTCCCACCAGCATTTTGGGTGTATTTATACAGCGTGTCAGAAATGTGCCTGGTACAGCCGTGCAGATGGACCCAAGAGACAGAGCCTGAGGGAACAGTCTTGCCAGGTCTGTTTTAGGTGGCTTTCAAAAAGAAGTTTTGAACTGGAAGCTGTCACGAGTATGACCTTAATTTGACAAATTATTATAGAAGTTCTGTATTTGGATAAACTCCCAAGAGAGCTGAGGTCTGGATCCCTAGAGTTCAGCATCCTGGTGCACTGCAGGATTTCTGAGCCAGACTTTTGCTAATATTATCTAGCAAGGAAACCTTAAAGTACATGAGGAGGTAATTTGTAGAGAAAAACAATGATGCAAAGATTGCAGGGTTTCTGATGCAGTTACAAGTACAAATTGTACCCAAAGACAGCTTGTGGGTGCAGCTGTTTTGTAGGAGCTGTGGAGAGGAGTCTGGAGGAGCAAATGCCATCCAGTTATATTTGTGTGGATTGACATGAGGGGAACCAAGCAGCCAAACTAATGTTACGATGTGATGACACTTCATAGCTTCAAACTTGATGACAAGGGAGTTTCCAGTTTGGTTTTCCTACGTAACTGTAGTATTGCCCTGTCTAAATGTAGCTTTCCTTCTTATTTTTTTAAATGCCTGTTGCATGGTAATTGAGGCCATTCTGTAATTTGCTATATTGGAACAGACCGATGAGTTCTGTTTGGCTTTGTTTAGGAGGAACAAAATCTAGGCAAATCTAATTCAAGGAATTCAGAGGTAGTGTTTATAATTCCTGAGGAAGCAGGTAATCCTGGGTTTCATTAAATAGGTTTTATTTCCTGATTGCATCAGAAGCCCAATAGGTGGAGTCCGGAATGATTTTATTTTCCAGCTACATAAAAGCTGCCACTCCTCCCACCTCTGTCCTCTCCGGGTTCTCTCCAGCAGCTGGATACCTGTAGGAGGTGGGATGATTCACGGTGAAACCACAGACATTTGCAGTGCCTTCATGTTGGCCCCGTCAGGGAAAGTTGAGCATCTTGCAACTCATCCAGTATTTTAATGAGCTTTGCTACCGAAGCTCCCGCTGTGCTTCTCATTTCTGTGGTCATCCACGTTTGAAGAAAAATTCCTGGGCGATACTGGCAGTTTATTCGGGTGTTCAAGGTATCCTGCCAGCAGCAGGCCCTCAAATGCTATTGATAGACAATGGCCTTGGGGTGCTAGTTCGCTTTATTAGTTGCTCTGAAAAAAACCTGATACAGTGTTTTTAGAGTGCTCTGTAGGTGGATATATCTGTTTGCAGAATTTGGTACCCTCTTTGACCCAGAGAAGTCTGAAAAACCTGCAAAATCCAAGTCCTTACCCAGCTGTCCTTTCCAAGTAGAGGTTTACCATGGCAAGCATGAGGCTGGGTGAGAGGCTGGGATGCTCTTCCCTGATACCTCTTTTCTCATCTTGCCTCAGTGATTGATTTTTTTACCTGCAGGTCTCTCTGTGATGAGCAGGGAGTCTGGATGTTTTTAGACCATAATATGTGCTGGATTTGGGAAAGAAGTAATCTGAGAAAAGTGCAGTCTTGGATATCAATGAATTATTACTGTAAAACTAAGAGGCAGATGAGAGAGCATCAGTGCCTAGGATCTTTAAATGAAGAGACAGCTCCCTCAAACAGCAGCTCCCGCTGCTGCGGGCAGTGGCTCTTGTTCTTTCATAAGCCAACTTGACCTCATTTGTTCCTGAGATGTTGAAGTTTGCTTATAAAATATATATCACAGTCATGAGGGATCCGTGCTTGCCATCTCCTTTGGTCAGGTTAAGTTGGAATCCTGGCAGGTGCTTTGGAATGGGTTTGTTCTTGGGAGAGCCCTGCTGCTCTTGGTGCTTTGGGCTTGGTCTTCTGGGTCACTGGGACAGAACACCCCATGCAGGGACCCTGGGGTTGCTCTGTGTCTGTTATTACTGGGCAGCAGGCAAAGGCAGGAAAGTAGAGTGATAGCTCTGGAATTATTTTGACCTCCCAAAGTAACCAAAATAGGTTATTTTTCAAAAAGCAGAGCCTTGCTGCAGCTCAAGTTTATTCTAATATTGGGAGTCTGGACAACTTGGTTGTGTTTATGGCATAAGCAGATAGCGTTGCTTCATGTTGTGAATGACATAGACGTGAGAGCATCTGGCAGAAACTCCCTCCTATTGTGCTTTGTTCTTTTATCGGTAGGTCTCAAAGGGCTTCACAAAGGAAATTCCAACCAGTGATTTGTAGATGTCATGAAGAAAGTATTTTGCAGAAACCCAAGAGCTGATGTGTTTGGTTTGCTACGGTTGCTCTCCCTGTTTTTACAGAGGACTCACTTGGCTGGGAGCTGAAGCAAAAATCAAACTCGGGTCTCTTGAATCGGGCCAGAGACCCTCTTTCTGCTAGGACAGTCTTTCCTAACTCAGCTTCACAACAGCCCAGTGTGTTGGATAGTGATCTCCATCCCCATGTTCTCCCTGGAGGATGCTGATTACTCTGGGATCAAATGGACTGCTCAGAACTTGCAGTGAGACTAGTGGAAAAACTTGGGAGATTGAAATTCCAACCAGTGATTTGTAGATGTCATGAAGAAAGTTGGCCAAACCCCCAGTTTTGGCTAATATCATCATACACCTACCATCAGGGCTCAAACACAAGGTTGCTGTGTCCTTTAGCAGGCTCCTCTGACTTTGGTCTTTCGGCTCAGCAGAGCTAAGTGGTCTTTATTCTTTCCTGGTTCTCCTTGTGGACATGTTTTGGGTTTTCCTCACCTTGTTAGGTATGCTTCTCTTTTCTGTCTTGTATCGTATATTACTCCTGTCTTCGCTTTTGCATGATCCTGAAGGCACGCCAGATTTTTAGTAACTCATTGACAGATTTGGGGCAGGAAGCTCCAGTCTCAATACATATTTTCACTACCTTTCCCAGGCGCTTGCTTGCCCTTTGGACAATGCACCTGTGTAGCTCCTCTGACTTATGCTGAAACTTGCTGTTATGCTGTCAAGGTCAGAGAGAAATGAGACAAATTTTGAGAAATATTCCAGAAAAAGTGTGT
This sequence comes from Nothura maculosa, assembly GCA_032353885.1. NCBI lineage: Eukaryota > Metazoa > Chordata > Aves > Tinamiformes > Tinamidae > Nothura > Nothura maculosa. Next base: position 341,967 of record JAUBOD010000225.1, on the reverse strand, counting down.
TTTCATGACTGAGCAATTTCAAAACAAAGCAAACCTCACAAAAAAGTGCTGGTAAAACTGTTTTCCCTGGTATGTAAAGGGCGATTTCCGAAGGGTTTCCTTTGTCTGACTTGTGCAGTAAGTACATAATAGGAAAGGCCCAGCTTCATTTTTTTTTGTTTTCCTTCCCCTTTTTGTTGGTGTTGTATCCTGCATAAAGGAGGGGGAGAGCAGGCGATGCTTGACTTGGCTTCTTTAAAATGAAACTGAGACCAACCAACCTGGAATGTGAAAGTGCTCACAACAAAATCTCATCTTTGACCAAGTGGGCGTAAGACTGAGGTGCTTCCAGGTGCCAGTACTGGAGATGCTTAGATAAAACCACAGCTAATCTTAATGAGACTTATGTGATGTTATTTAGACTGGGGCTAGGTGGCATCACATTTTTGAGTAGAAAGGGCTCAATTTAGACTAACATCAGAAGACCTAATGTCATATGATTTGTAGAAAGGGTTTTATAAGTTACTCAAGACCTCTTTTTCAGGACTTGCATAGTCCCAAAAGCCACAGTACACTCCCCAATGGTTTACTGTGTGGTGTTTG
>JAUBOD010000225.1:324006-341285 GCA_032353885.1 Nothura maculosa | reverse complement strand
TCAAGACCTCTTTTTCAGGACTTGCATAGTCCCAAAAGCCACAGTACACTCCCCAATGGTTTACTGTGTGGTGTTTGAGGGTCTTGTTGAGGTTGTGGTGATAAGGTTGTATGGGTTGGATAGATGGAGGTGAGTAATACCATGGGGTGTTACTGCATATGGAGTGAGTAATACCATGTAGCCTTCCAGTATAGGCATGCCCTTCTTTTCTGAAGGACATCACATTTAACTATCTGTGTTTTAATTTTTGTGGAGATCAATTATTAACAGCGACTTCATCAAATCTGTAAAAAAGCCTTTTTTTTCCTTGAAGATTGCCTGAACTGTTATCTGTCCATTCTTATAAATTCTTAATTCATTGCCCTTTCTCAGCTTCTTAGGTTGTAAAATGAGGCCAGTAGTGATTTAGCTGATATCTTTGACTTGCTTTCAGAATACTGCATGTCTCTGTGGAGAATTCATTCCCCTCTGTTTCCTCATCTGTCCTCTATGGTTTTTCCCTACTGCATTTTTTATGGGAGAAAAAAAAAGACAGATCTCAGCTCTTTAAACTTGGGAACGGATTGACATTTTCTGTGAGAAGAGCTTCTCCAGTGTTTGAGTCCTCCCTCTAATAACAGCCAAAATAAACATTGAAAAATATGTCCTTTAGTTTTCCCCTTCAGCATAAGGGTCTGCTTAGTCCCTTGACCTCCTTCTCTCCATCATGGCTGGGGACAAAGCAGGAGTTAGTGGCTTCCTTCCCAGTTGAGCATTTTGATGACTTATTTGTGCTGGTTCCACGTTTTTTCAGACTAAGAAACCTGTGTCCGTGTTTCACACTGATGCCTCGTCCAGTATCTCTTGCCTCATCCCCACAGCAAGGTGTGTGCTCCATGCAGAACTTCTTTTTCACCCTCTGCTTCAGGAGGGATGTGGGCAGCTGGCTGGTGAAGAGGTCTCTGTGCTTTCTGCCGAGGCACAAGGAAATAAGACTTGAGCATCTGGACTTTCAGTCTGTAGAAAATTCAGTGAAAGAACAGAGCAGGGAGGGATTTTTAGTGGATTTACTCATCTTCTGAGCTCTTGGGAATAACTCCTATTTGAGTGGATCGTGTGAGAACTTGCCCCGGGGACATGGAGTTGGTAGGTGGATCTGCCTTGGTGGCTAGATGGACACTGGTAGGAAATTGATACTGTTTCCTCCTCTCTCTTTGTCTTCCATTATTTGGCTCTGGATTCAAGCTGGCCTTCTTGTGTTGCATTGCAAACAGTGTCTTGAAAGGAATTACTTGGAGGTGGCTTCTTGGCTTTGAAGAAGCTTAGAGTTGATTCCTGGCGGTGTCACAGCCCACATGACTCAGGCACATTGCCTCCGTAATTATAGGTGAAGTGAAGGTGCTTACGTGGGATAATAACAGGAGACATAAGCATCCAGAATCCGAAAATACCTCATTTGGTCTTTGGCTGGTGATTAGTCTCTAAACAGGAGCCAAAGGCCGTGCCCTTCCCAAACCTCTCATCCTGCCAGGGTGTTGACATGGGAAATCCTGAGCTTTGGCATCTGGGAAGGGCAGCTGCTCCTAGGGCCCCAAACTGCTAGCTGTAGTTACCTAACTGCCCTCCCTGTTGTTTGTTGCACTGTTACCACAGAGCAGCTCATGGTCCCTAACAGGACTTCCATGTGGATGTTGTGAAGATGAAGGAATGACCAGGAATGCAACATGAGATGGAGAAGGTTTGATGCTATAGTAGTTGAGTGACCTGTATATTTGATCCAAGAATTAGAAATGCAGGTAGTATTGGATGGTAAGATGCTGGGCATGTGGAGGTCTTCATGTAGATATCCCAGAAGCAGAAGACTTTGGATTCAGGAGCTCCAGGCCCCAGAAACAGCCAGCAGCCTTTGGAGACCTTTGGTGCATCTGGCCCGGGAGGTCAGAACCATCTCAGGCAGCCAAAAGCGCGTGGGATGAGGCAAGAACCATGGGGCTGTTGGCTTGAGATGAGAAGGGAGCTGCTGCTGTGAAGTCTGCCTCTGTATTTTCTTTCCTTCTGGAAAAGGACCTGCCCAGATCCATGGACAGCTCAGCCGTACAGGAACGCGCTCACAGGTATCACCTGGCTGTGATTCAACATGAAGTGGGACGGGCTGGTCCTCAAGCAGCCACTGCCAAAAATGGCATAAAAATAATATAATTGGCACGTGGTGCAAGTGAGACTGTTGAATATACCCCACGTGCTGTCTGCTTTTAGTGAGAAGCAGTTGGGTTATTTGACTCCTGGCTCCTTGCTCGTGTGTTTAAAGGGCAGGGGAAAGCAAGGCTTGACACCTTTGTAAGCAGAGCAGGGCAGAGCACCTCAGAGCAGCTGGTTGGACAAGTTCCTCTGGGTTTTCACTTGACTTTCCACCCCTGGCTGGGAGGAAAACCACTGCTGAGTGCCTCAGTTTGCTATGCAGAATGGGGATACTTGCCAACCTTGTGTAAGTCTTCCACAATTAACCAGTGTTTGAGGCTCACTTAGGATGCGGCAGATCACTGAAATACTGTTTTTCTCTCTGAGGTGTTTGCCATGTGTTCCAGCTCGCCATCTGTTACGTAATCACTTCTGCTTGATTTTTATGACCATATCCCTGACGTTCTCCGAATGCAATTGCAGGAGTCTGTGGAATGACTGACCTGAACACCTAGGGTGGCAAAGCCGAGAGGGAGCCGCGCTGCAGGGCAGGCCACGCAGGGAAGGGCTGTCTCTGTGCAGCAAGCAGTCATGGCAGATACTTGGGAAAGGGGCTCATGAGGTTTGGACCTAGGTCCCATTGAAGAGCCTTGGGATTTCAATCCTAAAGGCAGCTGCAAATCAACTTTTTAAACATGGAGCGCAATGTGTTTGTACCGATGTCATGGGCTGACAGGTACCCTGCAAATGCTCCCTTGGCTGAGCAGGAATCAGACTCAAGCTGTTGAGGAGCTTTGAGCATCTCAGCTATGGCACAGATACCAAGTCACGGGAGTTTTGGGGCTCTAGCAAATTTCTGCTACTATCTTTGTAATGAAGGGCAAGAGACAGAAGGTAAAACTTCATTTGGATGCAGCTTCCTTAGAGCAAGTGCATCCAGCTTCGGGACCACAGAAGTGGCTTATCCTGTAGGAATTAATTACCTGCTGCTGCTTTGCTGCTTCCTTAGCTTCTCCATGCGCCCCTGCCCACTTCCTTGTTCCTTCCTGGTCTTTGAGAGACGTTTAAAATGTTCCATTTTGGTGCAGGGTGATTTGTTTGCACAGCAGCCCCATCCCGCTGGGTTGCCTCTGGCTGTCGGTGCCTATGCTGATGTTTCCAGGCTCATGCAAAACACCTCCTGCAATGGAGATGTTTGGTTTTCCTGCACTGATGATGTTGCTGGACCAGTGGTGTCTACAGACACGCAAGCTGCTGTTTTTGTTGGGCTCTTTTGCATGGATTTGCTCCGTCTCCCAAACTGGATGCGCATTCCAGGTTCTCAGACACCAGAGAGCAGCTTGTGGACCATGGGGGAGTGTTAATTGCTGCTGAAAGCAATTCCTCAGGTGCTGCTCAGGGCCATGGGACTTTCCTGCTGGCTTCAGTAGGATTTCCTGCACACAGCAGCAAACACCAGGGTGATGCAAGGTGTGGGCAGCAGGAAGATCCATCCTCAGAGCTGTGTGTTTGAAATGGATGCCTCTTGTACGGGAAGAAGAAAAAGTGATTTAGTTTTTAACCTCTTTTTAATTCCAAAATATTAAAAAGATGGAATGATATCTGACTTCCCTGTGGCTCCTTCTCTTGCCCTGCATCCTCTGCTTTCTGGCCTCGAGAATCTGCACTGACTTTCTCTGGCTGGGAAGCCGCAGCGGAGCACGCTAGCGAGCAGGATGTAAACAGCAGCTCTGAAAGCTGCTTTAAATACAAAGAACGTCTGTCAGCCTGGGGTGTGGGGGTGTTTTAACATTGCAAAGAAAATTTTAATGCAAATCGGCCTGTTTTTCATAATTGATTCGCTGATTATTATTATTATTATTTGCTGTGCTAAGTGTAATAAATGGAGTGTGCACGGCCCACAGGAGGTTGTATCCTGCACGCGCGTATTTTTAATGTCCCACCTGAGTGTTTGTTTCTCCTTTTCCCTTGGAGACTTCAGAGCCACTGAATCGTGTGACCTTGCTGGGTAATGACGGCTCTGGAGTGGAGCTGGGGCGCCTCTGCCTATCGAGAGGGAGTAATTAGCAAGTTATTGATAGTCAGATGCAGTTGCAACATGAATTGCAGTCACGGCGACTTTCTAATACGGGGCTTGTTTGATCCATTAATGTCCAAAAAAAGGGGAATACTCCCAGGGTGTGGAATCCTGTACAGAGAGTGGATACTTCTTCATGGAAGCTGCAGTTCCTGTGGTTGTGTTGCTGGGTCTTTCCCCTTCGTGCAGGCCCTCGTGTTCTGTTGTGTGAGCTGGAGCTCGCTTGGGGATGTTTCCTTGTTCTCCTCAGGGTCTGGCAGGACTCCGGCTTTGCCTTGTGCCAGTGAAACAGCCCAGAGCCCTTGGAATTGCCTGTGGTCCAAAGGGAGCGACCTCTGTAGCTGGTCCCATGGAAGAGACCCCAGCTCCCTGCACTCCAGCCCTGCGTGTTTGATTTTGGGGCAGGGACTTGTAGGCAGTGCCAGATCCCAAGGCCAGGGGCACCCTGGGGCTGGCGGCTTCGGGACCCGGAGCAGCTTCCTTTGGAACAATAGGCCCTTGCTATGCAGCGTTTTGCCTCTAAGCCAGCCCTGCAGCGTGAAGAGGCGGGATGAGATTTCCCTCCCCCAGTCCTTTTCAGTGAATTCAAGCTTGAATGACAAGTCCTCTTGTAGTGATTCCCACCGGGATTCCCAAGTGTTAATGGATTTCTGCATTAGTGCTTTGGGTGCAAATCCCAGCTTGTGCTAACAGGTCCCTCAGACAAGGCCGTTGCTTTGCGCCGCTACGTGGTAGGGATATTGCCTTTTCCCTTCGCTGCAGGAGGCACCAACGTGTTCCCAGTTGAGCTTTGGCTTGGAAAACAGGGATAGCAGCAGGGCTGGGCCTTGCTCTTACTTTGTCCAGTTGATTCTGAATTAACTTGGGCAACAGCACTTCCCCCACTTGCTCTCCTGAGCATTTCCAGAGTGAGTTTGCTGGATTTGGGTTATTGGGCACAGTTATTTGGTGACACATTAATTCTGCTAATAGCTCATTTCCCGCTTTTCCCTGAGGAGAGGGATTCACGGCTCCATTTCACATTTGCTCCTCCTCCACCTCCTTCTTTGACTTGCAGAGCTTGGAAGGGGCCGACCAGTTTCGGGTGAAGGCTGCAAAGGAGAAAGTGGCCAAGAACTTGGAGCTCTTGAACTTCCTCCTCAAAACCGTGACCCAGCAGGTGAGTGTCCTCCCGGTGAGCACTGAGCCTGCTTCTTTGTAGACCTAACAGTGAAGTGGAAGGATGAGAGAGATGATTTTCACAGCTTCTGTAGGTACTGAATAACCTTCTATCTGCTGCACTGGGACTGCTCTAAGCAGCAGGCAGAGGCAGCACGTCTGCATCCTCTAGAAGCCAGGCTGAAAGTTGAGCTTATAGGTGGATACCTAGTCCTGTGTCTCCTCCCTCCTATGAGCTGGGAAGGAGAAAGGACCAAAGCACCTTTGATGCCAGTGCAGTTCTAGCTGGCTGAGCTCTCACACGAGGGGCCCAGTTTCCAGGCAGCCGTAGCTGGTAGCGTGCTGGGACTTGCTGTCTTTTGTCCCCACATTAAATGTTGCTCAGGATGGTAGCACAGAGGAGCTGGGCAGGGCTGGGTGTTTCTGGCATCATTTTATTGTGAGGCTGCTGTTAGTGCCCGCTCTGCTCATGATGTTTTCACTTGGTTCTTGCAGAAGCTGCGTGTGGAGCTGGCGGAGGTGGAGAGAGCGCTGGTAGCTCTGCAGCAGCAAGAAGGCTTTGGGACGTCCGCTCGTCTCGACTCTCTCTACTGGAACGTCATGCGCTGGCTGAATCACACGTACGTACGCGGGGCATCCTGCCCCGGGGAAGGAGGAGGAAGGAATCAGGGTGCTGAGCTCAGGCTGGGACTTATTTCAGGTGCCTGCATGATTAGGGTTCATCTCTACAAGAAAACATTGTAAGATGTGTAAGCAGGGCTCAAAATTCGAGTGGGAGCCCCTGCTGCCAGGGGTTGGAGCAGTGGCCTGGTGCAAGAGCCAGCAAAGGCGCAGAGGGATTCCTGGTCTGTGAGGTGCCACTTGGCTCATAATGCATCACTCCGAGCTGCTTCTGCAAACGTGAGGCTGGAGAAGGCAGTAAATGCAGCATTTCCCAGTCTGTGGAATGGGGGCTCCTCCTCAGGGTTCCTGCTTGCATCCTGGTGCAGCTCAGCGAGCTGCCCCACGAGCGGAGCGAGGGCAGCGCCTGTCCTTGTGGGGTGCCTGCTGGTGGCACGGCCCTGCTGGTCTCCATCCATAAACAAAGCTGCTCCTGACTTTTGGTGCTCTTCCTGCAGGAAACCTAAGAAGGAGAAGGTGGCAGTGGCCAATAAGGCGGCGCAGGGAGCAGAGGCCCTCAAGAGGAAGAGGAAGGGCTTCCTGCCAGAGAGCAAGAAACGCAAGAACCGCAAGAAGCGCCTCCAGGAGAATGGGGTAACAGGCGGCACTGGTGAAGAAGGAGCCGCGGCAGCCCCAGAGGAAGAGTGTGAGGGAACAGACACCCTTGAGGAGAAGAATGGCAGGAAACACAAGAAACTAAAATTGGCCGGCAGTGGGGAAGGAGCTGTTAACGGAGGAGACGCTGTGGCTGACAAGAAAAAGAGGAAGAAGAGGAACAGAAAAAGGAAAGGAGATGCAGGGAAAGAAGCTGAGCAAGTTCCAGCTGCAAAGAAAGCCAAAGGGAATGTCAACCAGGAGACCCTACAGAAACAGGGTAAAGCCAAGAAGAAAAGGAAAGTGAAAAAGGCTCCAGTGCTGCAGGAGTAAACCCCATGGACTCTCCCAGGCCTGGCACAGCCAGTGTGGCTTGGAGGACTATTTTAATACCTTTATAACTATATTTTTTACATCCTCCTTGAATTTTAATAAACCTCCCATGACTCCGAGCTGCAAAGCTGCAGGACTGTCTCTTGTCTGTGGTTCAGCTGAGTGCAGGGAGAGTTGGAGGTCGGATTTCCCTGTGGGTTCTGGCAGCTGCTCACTGTGCTCGGGGGCGCAGGCTCCTAGTTTTGCTTTTCCTGGGGGCAGAACTTGGGGCTGTGCCAGCCTCGTGGGCTCTCGGATTCCCTAGGGAGCAGCGCGTGGGCACTCTGAGTGTGAGAGGCTCTCTAGAGTGACAGCTCTGAAGTGACCCCTGCAAGGGCACTTCAGACACAGGAATCACAGTTCCAGGTTCGTGTTTAACCCCCTCCTGGCTTGCACTGAAGTTCTGCGCTCGTTTGGCCTCCAGTATTTGAACTGCTGCTCCAGAAGCACGCAGGGAGAAGGGCCAGAAGCTGTGAATCTTTGGGCAAGTTGTGCTTGGTAACAGTCCAGACCTGACCTGGGCCTAGCTTGGACGCACAGTCTAGAGCAAGCGGCTGCTAATCCACCAAGTCAGTTCATTCCCTGGCGCTCGCTTGCACCTTCTAACAAGTGTAAAGGTTGCATTTTGCTTGATTTCACGTCCTTTCTGTCCCTGGATGGTCAGGGCTTTCAAGGAATGCTGCAAGCTTTGATTTTACTGGAACCTTTTCATTTCAACTGTCCTGCATTCAGAGGTTCTTTGGCAGCAAGAAGCACTCAAAGTTTCTCCTCCATGCATGAGCCAGCAGGTCCAAGGGTCGCAGTGCTGGAGCGGGGCCCTGGCCGAGGCAGCTGGAGGTGGCAGCAGCGGGACCACGAAGCGCCGCTTTCCCTGTCCGGTCTCTGCTTCTTGGTGACTCCTGTTGTCCAAACCACCATCCCGAGCGGGTGCGCAGAGCTGCTGTGGGCGTTCGGAGGCGGCAAGGGCTGCGCAGGGCGGGTGCCAGGGAGCTGGGCAGGGCAGCCATGGCCAGGACTAGGATCCCGGTACCATTGGGATCCTGGTGCTCCCAGCAAGGCGGCATCGGAGCCTGCTCGGGCAGAGCCCCGCACTGCAACCACATGAGGTCAGGAAAGGGCGGCAAGGAGTATGTTTTAAATACTTTTATTTCTTAATTTACATAAAGGTATATATTTGGCTTATTTCTCTTTTTTTTCTTATACTCTGAGATTCACAATCAGTTGCTCTTAAAAAATAAAATAGCCATTTGTTTCTGAAAGAAATCAGAAAACTATTTTATACTCCTCCCTTGTATAACAAGAAAACATACTGTATACTCCCATACATCACATGGCAAAAGTGATTGTAAGTGCTGGTTTACCAAACAAAGCAAGCGGAGAACGAACCACACAGCTGGGCCAGGGGCTGCAGAGAGGCCTCTGCTCTCCCGAGCACCTCCGCTCACTTAGCAGGGGGTTTGTCCCCCTGAGGTCCATCAGAAAAGGCTGCTGGGGTCACCCCATGCCTTGCTGTGGGTGACAGCAGCCGCAGGCCCTGCACACACTGAGGGTGGCAGCTTGGTGCTCTGGGGCCGATTCTGCTGCCTCTCTCTGCAGCTCCCATTCCCCCTGTGCCTCTTGCTGGGTACGAGCAGCCTCATCACTTGTGGAGCGGGTGGCAAGGGTGCAAATGCAGCGTTAGCGCTGGGGAATTTGCCTGCTCATTCCTAATGAGGAGGTTTTCCGCACTCCTGGCTCGCTTGGTCCCCGTGCATGGACCTGGACCATGGCAGGATGCGGGAGCTCCGAGCTGCACAGCGGGCACGGCCGCGGCCGGCGGCGTTAAGGCAGGGAGGGCAGGGGCAGCCCCAGGAGCCGGGAGCGGCATCGGGCACGATGCTCCGAGATGCCGGCCGGGAGCCCGAGGGGACGGGCACTGCAGGGCTCCCAGCTTTCCGCTCGCTCCCTTTCAGGAGTATTTTCCCACCTGTTTTCAAGGGTCAACCTGAAGTCCAGGGCTCCTGTTTATGTACACTAAGTTTCCGACATTCGTGTGCAGACAGGATGTGCAAGAGATCAGTGCAGAATAACTGGATATTTAAGTGACAAGCTGGAACCTTACTTCATTTGTTGTTATGGATGCTATAACATGTGGATTCTTGATTTAAAGCTAATTTATCTTTTCTTATTAATAGCTTTACAAAAAAATAAAAGCACTAATGGGAGTTGTTATTCAATTTTGATGTAAGTAGTATCTATGCTCAGAATATGGGTTGTATTTGTAGATTTTACTCCCATTCCAGAAATGCTTGCAATGCTTATACTAAAAATCTTTTCATTGCTCTTACACATGAGATCAACCACCACAATTAGCCTACAAGCTTCCAGGCCTGATTACATCTCCACCTTCAGAAAATGGTTACATGTGGAGTTATAAAGGAAACGAGCACAATACCGCACGCCAAGTCCAGAAAAGCAATTTAGAAACGTGGCTAATCTCCCTTTGGTCTCTGAGATGAAGTGACTAATCACAGGGTTCATTTTGTTTCTTTTTCCACAGTTTAACAGGGAACTTCATAATGGAATTCTCGAATTCACGTGCCTTAAAGCCAGGCGTTTGGCTGCTGGACCGCAGAGGTGGCGTTTCCCCCACCAACATAAATAGTGGCACGAGGTGGGAAGTGAAGCATTGTTTGGGACTGGCTTTGCTTTATTATTTCTAGCAGGCGTTTGCTGTTCTCCTGGGGATACCCAGGAGCTCGAGGATAATTTCTGGCTCTAGTTGTTCAGGTAAACCTTAGAGCCAGTGATCACGGATACTGGGTCACAGCACAGCCTTTGCAGAAGAGTCCTACAGAGTTTCATAAGGAAGAAATGGTTGCATTTTACAGGAGCCACTGCACAAACACACGCATTTTGGCAGAGACTGGTGCTGCAGTGAGTGCTGACCACTCCGTTGGTACGTGGAATTACTCACCATCTGCTGCAGCCCTGCACTGTAGATCACTGCATGTCCTGGATGAATGGCACATTTACCAACAGCACCTTCCTGTGCCTTGTGAACAAATTCATGTCACTTTTAGGACAGCCACCTTTCAGACTTACTGCATTCAATCCAGTCTTGGTTTGGCCTTTCCTTCCCTGATCTAGCCCTATCTATCTGCTCCCAGCTATGGCCACTTTGTTAGTGGGAGCACGTGAGCTACATGGACCTCTTAGAGGTGCAGGCCAAGCTGCAGAGAAGCATCTAAGCTGAAATTATCCTAAGCAGAGATTAGGCGTGGGGATCACTGACCCAGTGCCCTGGTTTTGGGAGCTGGCTCTTTCTCCAGGGATTGTGCTCTCCTTCCTTCCCCAAACCATCACAGCTTCACGTGATGTGGTGTAAATTTGGCTTGCAGAGGTCATGTGCAGAAAACAAGACTCTTGTGCAATGGCACCAGCTGCTCTACAGACTCACCTACTCTGCATCTAAAGGTGTTCAGACCCTGGCTTCCCATCTCGAATACATCCTCATTTAGATAAAAGTGACTACAACAGACACCCTAACGTGTGTGCATCAAAACCATGTGTGCATTAAAAGCTAGCCATGGTTCCCAAGGGAACAGTTCCTGCAGAGTATCAGCCACCTGCTTTGAAAATACTGGCGGAGGGAGAATTAGCACGTCCAGCACGGGTAACATGATATGCATGTACACAAAGCATGTCCTCACTGGCACAACAGGATTACGACACCAGGCCCTGGGTAAAGCAATTCAGCCATACAGATCTGGGTATTTTAAAAAGCTGTGAACCTCCCAGGCAAGGCTGAATTCAGTATATGGAGCCCCTAGGTATTTCTGTCTTCTGGATTTTCCTGTAACAACCAGCATACCCAGTGCAGTGAAACTCTCCCCTCTGCCCCATTCAACCTCAGAGGACAAGTTGTCATCCACTGTAACCTTTCCTATGTTGCCCGATACCAGGGCACTGAGATGAGGAGACTGTGGACGTATTTATGTCTGGTACGGTTGCACAGGCAGCTCCAGATTCCCAATGTTTAAATAAAAATTGTTTATCTAAATATATATATATAGAGAGATAGATATCTGATATCTAATATCTTCAGTAGAGATAAAGCATCTTATGACGTTTAAATTAAAAAATAATAATCTGACTTGAGCCTTCAGTGTTAAAGAAAAGGTGATGTACAGAAAAGATCCCCAACTAGTGCAGTCTGTGGGTGTAGGAATGCTGGCAGAACAGCAGCATTAAATAGGACGGAAGTTGCCCTGTAAGTAACGCATACTTCATCGGCTACAACTAAAACCCTATACACAATCTACAGTCACTCACGTGGGGAGCACATTGTGGGGCTGGCCGAGGAACCTGTGGACGTCCTTATGCTCAGGGAGCACCGTGTTCCAGGCCTGCTCGTCTCCCGGCACCTGATTCCGCAGGCTGGAGCGGCGCCGTTGGGCTGGCGCTGGATAACCCTTCCAGGGTGCTGTGGAGCCAGAGGATGCACCCATTTCCAGTAGGGAAGGGCTTCGAGCTTGAGATCGGTGTGGTGGTGGGAGCAGGAGTCCACGTGTGGTTTCCTTCACTGGTGACTGCAGATGGGAAGAGAAGGTGGTGGTCAAGGGGGCATTGGTACAGGTACAACTGCATGTGTTGTGGGTTGGAACAGCTTAGGGTCTAACAGCATGAAGTTTTGTTATTTGCAACTATTTGCTACTATTTTTGCTAATTTTTGCTAATATCTGCAACTATTTGCTCCTATTTTTAACCTCACCAGTTCCCAACAGGAGATTGCTGTTAGCAGCTCCAAGGCAGTAAGTGCTGGGGCAGTGGTCTTAGCCTCAGGTGCTGACTGAAACAAGTCTACTAATTACCTGCTAGCAGCCCTTAGCAGACCAAGAAGGGAGAACACTTGTTTTTTTTTCCTCAGCTGAAAAAAATCACTCCCTTAGATTTTTTGCATCCCTTTTGAATGTGCTGGCGCACTGGAGAATAACCAAGGAAGATGCTTTTTCAGTGATCATCTTCAGATTACTCACCAAACAGGTTCCTAGAGATGTCTCAATTTACCAAGAAACTGTATGAAATATAATAAGGACATCTAAATTGCACTGGAAGCTATTATATAAAAATTAGCAGGGAAAGGAAAGCAATATCTCCCCAACCAAGAAAAGGTCTCTGTCTTTGCAAATGATGCAAATGCCAGTAAGGATGTGTGAAGAGCAGCAGCCACAGACCCTGCCTTCCCCCTTTCCATCTGCCTAGTTCTAAACTACCATTTCCAAAACTGCGTGAGCTCTGGAGTATCTACATGGCCAGCAGCTTTCCTAGGGTTGTAGATCCCTTAATCTCTTGCTGCAGGATTTCCTGTGAGAGGTTCAATGCTCCATGTTATACAGGAAGCTGTTCCTGCCCTCAAAAATCAGTAACTGTTGGGTTATGGAAAAAAATCCCTAAATTGATGGCCCGGTTTCTCTCAACTTACATAAAACTGGGCCAAAAGAGAGAGAAAAAAAATGAAAAAAACTGCAAGTGCCCAGTTAAAAGTGAATCTTAGCAACACCATCTAATATTCCCTCTCAGATATTGAAAAATAAAACTTAAAATTAAAAAAAAAATGTGTAAAAGCTGCTGATAAATGACAGTGTGTAAGAATAAGTCTGGCCCAGCGACTGCAAGGTACAGGCTGGTCTGTTACACCCTTAACCTATACCAAAATATATTCCCCTCTGTGGAAATAACATATCTGCTGCACTTGAAATTCTATTAAATCATGTCCCCCAAAAGGCCATTCTTGAACATGTGACTGAGTTTATACTTAGTCTTTCAGTACGTTTAATTTATGGGAAACAAACCTCCTCTTCAGAAACTTGCCTTAATTAATACTGGCTACAGAAAATGCTGGGCAGTGGTTCTGAACCACTGCAATTGCTGCAGGTGCCCGGAGAGGAGCAGCAGGGGAGCGAGAGAAGGGCTCTCCCTCCGTCTCGCTGTGGAGACCTCGGATCCATCACCCTGGATGAAGGACAATCCCAGTGGTGGTGACAATCCCAGCAATATGCACTGGCAGAGTGTGTTTTTCAGCAGAAAGGCTTCGGTTTGGAGGATGTCGGCAGTGTCGTGGGCTAACGAGCAGATGCTGGGCTAAGAGTAAAGCAGCAGCTGGTGTTATATACCACGGGTACTTTGAGAGAGAGCCTGAACTCTGGCTTTGGACCAGCATAACTACTGCTCTTCAAATTGACAGGGGTAGACAGGGCTTAGACCTGCTCAAAGACAGGGTCACCATTTTCCTGGAGAAAATTTGGTCCAATGAAGGACACCAGCACCCTGCTCTGGCTGGTCTTGCTTTATTGCTGCCTGGGCACAGGGTGGCCGAGCTGCAGCAGCACGGCTGTGCAAGGCTAACCCTGCGGTTAAAGGAGGGGTTTGGATGGGAGAGCACACAAATTAATGCCAGTCTAGAGAGGACAGCAACACTGACAGCCAAGAAATGAGTTGGCTTCAGCTGGCACCAACAGGTAGCCTGAGGAATCGTGTCCAGTCTGGCCATCACATAGGGATGCCAGCTCCCTCACCGTCCAGCTCTGAGACCTGGGAACCTCCAGTTCTGCCCCAACAAGTAGAAAGGAAAGAAGACCCTCCACGCCCAATGTTTACCACCCCTATGCCCCCCGGGACGAGCAGCGGCCACTGCTTTGGGGCACTCACCGACTCAGACTTTGACGGAGGCTGGTGGTATCACGAGATGATTCACCCTGGTGGAGGGAAAGCAAGAGCAACATGAGAGCACTGCAATTAGCCCACCACTGACTCCTAAAGCCCTCCTAGCCCATTAAACCCGTCTTCCTGCTGCTTCGCAGTCAGCACCTGCGCTGCATGGTCATCCAGAGCTGCAGCCCCTTTGCGGTGGGGCTGGCGGTGCCGGCGCTCGCTGCGAGGGGCCACCTCTTGCTGCTGACTCACTGACAGGAGGCCCCAGAGGAGCCTTCCAGCCAATGTACCTGGGCACGGCGGCTCCTGGACGGTGCCACCAGCAGAAACATCAACAGCCACCGCTGGTAACATTTAAACCAAGAAGAAAGCAGCTTGTCCACTCGCAGCCGTGAGGACTCGCGGCTCCACGCCGGCCGTGGGGGGTATGCACAGCTCCTCTGCAGGTTCTACCTCTCCACCACAAATTACCTTCTATTGAACATTTTAACCATGCTTTACCTATCCAAACACATCACCAATATAAAGCATGTTATCCCGTAATGCTATAGGCTTCTGGAGGAAGTAAGCTATGATATTTTATGAAGTTAGTATCATGGGATACTAACCCCCCAGCTGTTTGAATGCTCAGCAGTGTTGTTTGAAAGTAATGCCCCTTAACAAGTTATTCACTGCGATTTCTTACAAGCTACAGAACACACAGAGAAAATGTTAGTTTTGCCATTGTATTATGCTAAGCGCAGAGCAGCCACCTACGATGCTGAGAGATGAACCGTGAAGACGCAGAGGGCTTTGCTTCCTCTCTTACTTACTGTGCAGGCTGCTAGGGTATAAAACCTACCTCCCACACAAGTACTTATGTTCTCCCAAGAATCAGCTTGTTTGTTCTTTTCATTTTAACCCATTTCTCTCAAGTTTTGCTTTCTATCTCTCTGGCAGATGGGAAGGGTGGCCTAGAGCAGCCAATTCTCAAATGTGTAGAGAAGATTGCAGGGGAAATCAGACCCCATTAGACCTGGGAGAACCTCCTAGGGAGAGAAGAGACTTTCAGAGTTCGCATGGGAAACATTGTGAACAAAAGAGACCCAAAACAGTCTCCCCAATTTCAGACAGGGCAGCCTTCAGCGTGCTTAATGGCAGAGCCTCTGGCTCGCACCAAGGCTCAGCCCTCGGATACCAGGAGGTCAGTGGGGATTTTTTTTCTTTTTTTAAGCAAAAATGCTAGCAATACATTTCAGATTCTCCTGGCTAGTGAATTGCATGGACTGGTGAACTGCATGCATGACCTGACTGGTCATGCATGGACTTAAGGGCTCAAAAGCATCAATCCTCACTGAAGTGCCACTTGCCTTTCTAACAACGATAAACTCCCCACGGAATAGGCTGCACTTCCGATTTGGGGATATCTGCTGACTAAGCCCTGGGTCCTAAAATGTTCTGTTTTGTCTACAGTGTTTTCTCAAGATTGGGAATGTTTTCATTCCTTGGAGAGTGAGGGGTGGGAACTGCTGTGTTATTTCCTGAGGGCCAGGAAATGTATCGGAGTTGCCTCTCCAGAGCAGGAGCTGCCCCAACTTCCTTGGTTATTTGTGACCTTCTCCAGTGGTTGAGGACGAGGCCGACTCCTCCTCACTCCACCACTTCCTCCCCGGGCAAACCCAAGTATTTCTCCTAGATCCTATCAAACCATCTCCACGTAACATGACAGCATCTCTAATTCTGAAGTATTTATAAAGCTGGCTGTTTAATATTAAACTCCATGCTCTAAGGCTGTTAAATATTTATAGCATGTAAAAAAGATCTAATTTCCCAACAAATTAGCCCATAAGAATTGCCCAAGAAAGGCCACTGTAGGGTATGGGATGAGTGGCCAGGACCTTTCTCAGGGCTGCTGTGCTCTCACTGCAGGAGCTGTGCAGACTCTCCAAATGCCCTCTCCCTTGCTGGTCTCAAAGCCAACATAAAATTTAATATATCACTTAAACAGAAACATTTTAGTATCATGCAGATTTCCAAAGACTGTTTTCTCTCTAAACAAGCTGGACTCAGGCTTTGGTAACAGAGCCATTAAGTATCCACATGGAGTGGAGCTTGAGGAGGGCACAGCAGCCTCTAATGGTATCCGTCAGCAAAGCTCTGTCTGTCTGGATTTTCCAAGATACTGCTTGGAATAAACATTCTTTTCATGAACATACAAATCTTGATGACCAACGTTAGTGTGAGGAAGATTAAGAGAGGCAGCCCAGCTAGGCAGCTCCTGCAAACCTGGCTGCTGATGCTCCTCAGGACCTGCTGCCTGGACAACCTGAGCCGTGAGAAGGGACCTAAAGATATTGCTGCACCTGTGTGAGCTGTGGACGTGCAGTGAGGTTCATGGGTTGATAAATGAACACAGGAGCTTTCCTGCACAAGAGGTTTGCTCATGCTGTTGCCATCACTCTATTTCTGCAGGCATCCGACCAACCCTTAACACCTTTGGGGAGCCATGGCCTCCTTTCACTTTGGCTTTCCTGAGCTTTAGATGGACACAAGGTCAGGTCCAGCAGATAGAAATACTGCCGTCACTGTTGTCTCCCTGGTACTTTGAAGAGGACTCATGCACTTGAAGATGGAAGGAAGAGAGGGAAGTTTTCCAGAACAGAGGAGCCTGCAATGGGTTTAGACCAGGCAAAGTCTTCCCTCTGCACAGGCACCCCCGCCTTGCTCACCAGATGCAGGGAGAGGTGACAAAAGTGTGTGTTCCAATCCATCCTCACCTTGCTGCTGGGGTAAAGTATTAAGTAAACCTCTGCTCAAGCCTCTTGCCAAGACACATTAACATTTTGGTAGAATAAAGAAGGGAAGTGGACACAGTTTACAGAGCAGCCCACACGTATTTCCCACCAGTGTCTGGATACTGTCAACACGCTCATAAACACAGGCAGCTCCAAGGGGATGTAAAGCTCAGTGCAGTTGGCCTGTCAGCAAAATAAACAGGTGACAAAGGACCAGGAAATACTGGGGTAAAAACACAAACCACCATCTCTCAAAAGTTATCATTCCTCATGCACAATCTACACTGACTCTAGCTCTTTTTCACTGATATTTCAC
Source organism: Nothura maculosa (assembly GCA_032353885.1). Taxonomy (NCBI): domain Eukaryota; kingdom Metazoa; phylum Chordata; class Aves; order Tinamiformes; family Tinamidae; genus Nothura; species Nothura maculosa. The sequence goes on along the minus strand of JAUBOD010000225.1, from coordinate 324,484 downwards.
CGCAGAAGGATTCATAGTTGCATTTAACTGGGCATTTGGCACGTTTCCCTTAAGCTCTTGAAACAGCCAAACTCTAATAAATGCACTAAGTCTCATCTAGTAATGCCCAATGCTAAGGAGCCCATGCAGGTGGCCCCAATTTTGTGCAGACTGCTGTCCTGAAACACCTCCAAGTCATCTATGGATATTCTTTCTGTCATTACAATATCTGGTCACCTCACCTACTGCAGAGTGCTCTGTCAAGCTGGCTCTCTAAGACATCTCTGTGGGTAACAAATTGGCTCCATCCCTTTGCCAGACACCTCACCAGAACCGAACCCGCAGGGTGGGGACACGCTTCAAGTAGGGACTTTTTTAACTCTTCATCATTTTAAACTCTTCATCGCATATGTTTTATTTTTACTCAAGCAAGGCAGAACTAAATGTGCTAGCTGTTACTGTCCTCCAATGCAAAGGATTATTTCCCCTTCCAAACAAA
>JAUBOD010000225.1:302655-323906 GCA_032353885.1 Nothura maculosa | reverse complement strand
GCAGGGGCAGGACTGGCACAGCTAAAAATAACCCAAGCACTGAACTCCCTGGTGCATCGCGACAGCCTCGTGCGCAGGGGCTGCGTGATGAGGCCGAGGTCCAATTGCTAACGAGAAATGACACTGAGCACACTGCTAAGAATTGTTAATGAGGCAGCAGTGTGTGGTGGAGTGGCAATCCTTTGCTTCATGTCGCTCTGCTGACTGCTAATGCTTATTCATTTCTATCCAGAGAGAAAGCCTGGGGCTCAAGTTAAAATATATATATATGTAAATGCACATACACACACATCCCTCTAAACAAGGCTCAATCATGGCTCATTTGGTGCAGTCCTTGGCACTGAGGTCCCTTCCTCCTGGGGACCCGCTCTATCCAGGGGAGACAGCCCCATGCAGCTTCATGCTGGTGCTCAGAGATTCCCCAACAGCTGCACAGAATTGGTTTGAATTTCCTTTTCTTCCTGCACATCAGTGGATTTAATAAATGGAATACGATGACCATGCAAAACAAATGCATTTTTCTCTCATTTTTCAGTACAGTCCCTCCAAGTCATGCAGACTCCAAGGGTTTTCTGACTATGGGTCTAACCCAGGTGCTGAGCATATTTGCCTGTAGAGGAAGAAACACAGATCACTTTCAATTTTTCCTCTTTTGTAGTTCTTGATAGAGCAAAAAACGGGCATAAATTCCAGGCAACCCAATAGCTCTGAAGATGAGAGTTAACAGCACCCGTTAGGCATCAAGGACACTCCTTGTCTGGAGGTCTTCAAGATCTGCCCAGATGCCACCCTGTGCCACATGCTCTGGGTGTCCCTGCTGCAGTAGGTGGGTTGGACTAGATGATCTCTAGGGGTCCCTTCCAACCTTAACCCTTCTCTGGTCTGTGACACGGAGGGAAACAAAGCCCTGAGATAAACTTGTCTTCTCCCCCATGGTCACTGCGAGAGGCTGCCCAGGCTGTGTGGGTCTATATGCTGTAAAACTTGTGCCTGAGTCTGTCCCTGCATATGCTCCTTCCATAACATATCCTGTAACACTTACTTATCATAACATATCCATAACACTTCCATAACATATCCCGTAACAGTGACAGGCTTCAGAAATGGAATGATCATGCTGAGTTTTTCACAATTTGTTTTTAAATTTCCTTGCATCAGGAAGGGTTTGGGGCTTGGAAAGCTGCCCTGCTCAGCGCCTGCAGCCACCTGCACGGGATCTGGTCAGATGTCATAGCTGTGCCTGTGCCCCTTGCAAAGACATTCTACAAGCTTGAGTTTAAAATATCTTCTGCTGCAGAAAATCTTTGCATGCCAAGAACTGCCCTTTGCAATGACAACGCATCATACTGATTCTGTTCTAAGCATATGATTTCAGTGCTCTTTTCACCTTTTAATCCTCTTTTCCACAGGATAGGCATTTTAGGGATAATATGCTTCTTCCTGAAGATCACAACAAAATGGCTCTAGGCTTCCAAGGAGCTTCTGATCTGGTAGCTCTTCTAGGACAAACAAGTTTTGCCTTTATAGCTTCAGGTCCAAAGAGAAATTCTCGCTCTAAGACAGCACATAAGTAGTGGAGAAGTGTCTAGGGATCTTGTTTTCCTTTCTCCATGGCATCTGGGCTCAGAGAAGCAGGAAGCTCTGCCCTCAGCTACAGTCTGAGTTAGCATGAGCTCTGCCAGCCCCAGCTTGCTCAGTCCTTGTGCCTGAGCTTAAGCAAGGTCCTGCTGCCAGCAGGTACCTCAAGCTGACAACTTTGAACTCCACGAATGTTCTGCCCAAGGAAGGACGGCGCTTCAGCTCAACGTGTCTTGGGAACAGCCATCCTGACCTGGACACCTTCCCGTGTAACCTGCAGGAATCCTGCAGGTTGACTGCGGAGACAGAGCAACGCAGGGGTTTTGAGACACGAGGCTGATTTTTCCATCTGCACGAAGCCTGTGGCTCATTCTTATATCTGCCAGTGGCATTTATGGAATAAAAAAAAATACACTTCTAAGCGGGAGAAAAAAATAGCCCTACAAGCTCCTTTTTTCCATTAGTAATAAAACCACCTACACTTTCATCACCTCTTCACGTCCCCAGCCTTTTCACTTTACGCAAACCATTTGATACTTTAACCTTATTCCATCTGCAGTCTCTACATGGTTATCACATCGTTCTCTAATTTCTCCCGAATGCTCCTTAAGTCTCTTCTTCCGTCATCACAGATCCTCTGTGTCCTAATCTGGACTCTTTGCTCTAAGTTTCACATGCCTTCAAGGGTCATGGGTATCTTACCTAGGCTAGAAGGCACGGACAGTCTTTATCACTATTCAAAGTATTTTATTATTTTCAGAAGCTTCACGATACACCCTCAAACTGGATCTCTGTTTCAATGCATTACTGAAACCACTCTAAAATAAGCATCTGACTTAAGAGAAAAAACATTCACAAGTTCCTCTTAAGACATTTTGTGGAAGAAACATTCTTTTCAGCAACATAAACTATCAGAATGGAACATGTCTTATCAATCTAGCATATCAGCTTAATATCTGTACCACCATTAACGGGGGGAGCCTGTCCTACACTGGTAGCAACATGGGTCGTCTCACAGGTCTTTTCTGTCTGTAACTGCTACCACAGAAACATCAGAGAAAGGAAGGCTGACAGCTTGGCAAGTCCTTTCCCTGCCCCACATAATAGAATCTGCAAAGCAAAAATAAGGTCAGACACTTTCAAATTGCTGCTATAGGAGAACTGGGAGATCATTTTATATCTAGTTCTAGAAAAGTCTAAAAATAAGCCCAATGTGCAGCAGAAAGAGTCTAAAAATGGATTATTCTCATTTTTCCTGTAATGCAATTTGCAGATGTGCCATGTTTAAGGCAGCAGGAGAGGTGTATGGACTAGCAATTGCTCCTTCTGGGTCCTGCACTATCTAATCTGCAATATAGGAATATTCTCCTGTGTTTGTACCAATCACTTTTAAAATGAAACGTTAATCATCGTTGCTACTCAGCTAGCTAGTCTCCTCCACACCTGACAAAGACATTAAGAGTAAAAATCTTTTTTTAATAAATGATTCATTTTAATTTCTAGGAGGAAGGGAAAAACTATTAGAGCTGTTGCTTGGTTCTCTACTAGTCTTAAAACAGGCAAATTGTTTTTGCTTTCAGGTGTCTGAGTGCTAGCTAGTTAAATACCTGTATTCTCTTGCTTTGACCAGCTGCACCAGTGCAGCTATTTATTCTTCTTTGTGCCCACACCATGGAAATAGGCTGCAGTTGCATCCTGCTGCCTGATCTGCATTGCTGTATCTTTGGTGAAAATACCCAGCACACACCATGCAGAATGCAGAGAGAGACTGACCAGAAACAAACCCAGTGCATTGCTCTATATCTCTCAAAGAGTATGGGAAAGAACAGAAAATCTCAAGCTTTCAGATACATAAGATCAGCAATTAACTAAAACACATAAATTATCAGTGCTAGAGCTAGAATAAGAAGGATGTTGCTACATTTCTGATCTTTTCCTGAAGGGCTCTGCCATGGGCAGATTTTGCCCTGGTAGACAACGATTTCCAGAAGATCTATCTCCCACTCCAAGTCAGGTCTTAAAATTTTTCCTGAAGCAATTAAGAAAAATATGGCATAGATTGCAGCTGTATTTGGAAAGAAAAATATCATTGCTCCGACCCTCCAGCACAGTAGTACAGAACAGGAAAAGAGCTACCACGCAGTGCCCTGAAATTACAACAGGAATTAGAGCTGAGCAAGATCAAGGCCAACAAAATCGACACCTAGTTCTTTCAAAAGAGCTCTTACAGAAATCATTTCCTAACACTTCTCTCTATCATATTTTGGAGGGGTGGGATTAAATTTGTATTTTAAAAAATTTCATCAGAAATTATGAGATTATATGATTTACTGTGTCTCACTCTGCTAGTCCTGTGTTCTCTGCTACACTCGCATCCCTGAGGCAGTATGAAAGTACTTACAGAAGAAGCAGGACTTTAAAAAGAGCTGCTCTATGAAGAAAGTCCTCTGATTGGCCTTTTTGTAAGAGGGCCATCTCTCTGAGTGCAGAAGTGCTAAAAAATAATCCACAAAATAGTCCTAGAGTTGAGGCAATGATAAAAACAGCACCAAAACTTCACAAGGCATCAGAATAAAGCTTGTAAATGCTGCTTTTGAAAGGAAGCACAGTGGAAACTGTAGGAAGCCTTGCAGGAATGAGAGCGTGTTATCCTGATGCCCTGCAATGTCTGGAAGAAGAAATGATCCCTAAGCAAACACAGGACTCGGGATTCGAGTCGGGAAGGCTCCGTCTCCGTGGGCAGAGCAGGGCTGCAGTGAATGCAGTGGGAACAGAAGAAATCCTCTCACCTGGGTGGCAGCCGGGCTGCCTTGGCGCCCAGCGCGGCGTTTTGAACATGTTTAAGCATCTCTGCCAGGGAATGGAGGCATCCAGGAGCAGAGCAGCACAGGTGATTTGGGAGAAATTACTTGGTTAGCTGTTATTTATGACAAATGCTCTCCCTCCGCACCGGAGGCAGCTTGCAAGAGTACCCCGAGGATCCTGGCATATAATGAATTAAATGGAGTTCATAGACAAATGTGAATCAGACAGATGGGGAAAGGGAAGGATGCTGAAGGGGAGCACTAACCCGGGAAGAGGAAACCCTTTCTTTTCTCCACTTCTTGCACATGCTAATAACACAGAGGGAGGAACTGCTGGCACGTGGCTGCAGCACAGCCTGTATCACTGTTTCCAAGTCTCTCATCTCCATCTGACAGGGCTGCATGAGCCAGAAAGCATCACCCGAGCAGCTCACACACTTATGTCCACTTCCACAAGCCGCATTTTCCCTCTGGCCGTCTCGCACCTAGTGCCAGTGCCTCTCTCTTCAAGAGCCAAGTCAACTCTGCTCTCTCTCTCCTTGGCTGCAGAATCACCAAGGACTCCCAATATCTCTTCCTTGGAGTTCTTGCCCAGCTTGCCTACATGTGTGCTGTTAAACCAGTACAAAGCCTGTGCAGACACACTGCAGTGTGATTTAGGAAGGGGAAGCTCAGTCACAACAGTAGCCTCAGCACCTGCCCACGTGCTCAGCACTACATTACACACAGACACTCGTAGCGTTCAACAATTAGGAGAAAAGGACTAACCCCAGCAGTGTGTGTGTCATGTGGAAGCGTCTTCTGAATTACTGTAGTTGCCAACCGTGAGGTGGTCCGAATCGGTCTCTTTACTGAAAAACAGTAGCTTTTTTTTTACAAGGTGCAACGAGGGACTGGGAGAGACTATCTCTAAGGCAGCCACCCTGGAGCGTATGTGTCCCCGCATACACAGCTTGCTTCTTTCTTGCCTGATGCTTCCATACATTGAGGGAGTGAGCAGGGCAAAGGTGGCTGAGATGGGACCAGGGATTCAAGGTTGACCACCAAGCTCTCTATAAGGTCTCTCTTGCTCTTTACCTGGCAGTCCAGAGGTTCCCCAACTCAGCAACCTCTCAGTGCAGGTGGCCTGAGGTGTGACATGCCCACGCGAGGGTAGAAAGGGGCCTGTGATCTCAAACAACATGCTCCTCTCGGGGACACGCAGCCAAGGACGGAGCTCCACTGCAGCACAAGCCTGTAAAGGATGCCCAGCCAGCACGAGCCAAGCCCCTGCGCTTCGTGCAGCACCATGCACTCCGCTGAGCTGAGCTCCTGAACACAAAGCCCAACCCCCTTCATCTGAAGGGCCAAGGTCTGGGACAAGAGAACAAGCAAAAGGTTCAGGAGAGACACCAGGCTTCGGCAGTGCCCCGCTTGCTGGGTTACTCACTGTTGTTCAGCTCTGGCTCGGTCGCTTAGGAAAAAGAGGGCTGTGGCCAGGAAGAACATCCCTCCCAGGACAACGACAAAGGGGCAGAGCATGAGCGCGTAGCCCAAGCTGAGGAACTCCCAGAGCGAGGACTCCTTGGTGCTTTGTCGTATCAGGTCGGAGATCTAGGAAAGAAGGACAAAAAAAACAGTCACTTAGAGGAAAAAGGCATAAGGGAGAGAACAGGATTCCCTGAACAGCACCCACACAACATGTGCACATGGGTAAAGTGGACAGGGGATCAGGGTAGCTACCTCAAGTATTGAAGGTTTTTAGCCAGACTTCTGCTCTATTCCCTACCATAGAAAGGAGGAGGAGGAAATTTCAGTGGTTGAGATAGAGCTAAGAAAGTGTTTGTGTCCTCTCAAAGGGCACTTTTCATAGTGCACAACAACACAGAAAATCAGGAGCATCATCAAGCTTCATGGGAGAGCTGACTGTTTAAAAAAGTCTTTTGATTGAAAGGTAAAAGCCAGTTTAGGCTTTTAGTTTAAGAGGCAATTAGTTTAAGAGACTGATTTAAAAATGGCTACAAGGCTCAGATGTGAAGAGAGTGCAAGCCCAGGAGCACAGCAGAACTGCACTCAGGAGATGGGGGCCCCAGCTCATAATTTATTCCCTCCCGAATCCAGCCCCCTTAGTTACCAACATCTTCCTTATTACTATGAATCAAAATTGGACAGTGAATCAGTTCATCCATGTGCTATAACCACAACCGAGGCTTTGCATTTCAAAGCATCTTTCACCTAGAAATTTTAAAATACTTTTCAGTGTTGGGAATGGATACAATTACCCTCCAGCAGGACCAGACAATAAATCACTCAGCAAATTCACATGATAAATCAGCAATAGAAGATGAAAAGCTAGCCACATGCTCCTGATTGCTTTATCCTAAGGATGACACGACATGCCAGGCTAAAAAGAGCTTTGAAAATATAGAATCTCCAGCAAATAAAACTCCTAATGCAGCCTTCCCCACACCTTTCCTTCTAAGGCACTGTATTAATCTTTTATGTCAACAAATCTTGTTGGCATTTTGTTATTTTTTCACTCAAGGCACATTTTAGGAATAACACTGTGCTTTCTTCTTCATCACAGGTGCCATCCTTCCCACCAAACCATCTACACTTCTAATTGAGGTTTCCTAGACCTTCCTCATGCAACCCAGCATCACTTACGTCTTCCACAGCTTTACTGGGTCTCCTACATCGGCTTTTGCTTTTATCTGATGCATTCCCTGTTCTCTCCCGTTTGTTCCACTCGCTTACAAGCCACCTGCTAAGGCTGGGGCTTTGGCACCTCCTCTCAAGAGGACACAGGACATAATGCACCACATATGTTCCAAGGAGGACACATTGCTAAACAGTCTGCTCTGCACTGCCAGTTTTCCGCATTTCCAGACTCCCCCTAAGGACAGTGTTCCGAGTTGCCTCCCCATGATCTGGCAGTCCACTCCCTCGTGTCACATTTGGTCCCCTGGTTCTGTCACGACAAGGAAAAAGCAGGGCTGACACATGTTGACAGCGCTGTTTTGGGGTTTCTTCTTCTCCCAATTGGTAAGTGACCAACAGCATCCAAGCTTGCACCCCAAACGTGAAACTGGAAAAGCAGCCAGGCAACTCTGCTGCTGTTTTGCAGGCTAATCAAAAGTCCCTGATTAACATTGCCACTTTTTAAAAGTTTTTAGAAGTTTTTTTTTTTAAAGAAAGTTCACATCTTTTGTCTCACTGTACAACAGAGATCTCAGACCTAGAGGAAGGACTTTGCAGACTAAACTTCTAACTTTGCCTCTCGGGCACAAATCTTGCTACATAAATGGCTATTTCCAATGCAATATCAAGGCACAAACATCTGATTTTGTTACCAGTCTGAGGGAGGCCACTTCTCCCTGGCTCTTTCCTCCAATATGATTCCTTTACAGGCTGCTCCTCATAACCTCACAGTGACACCGAGTTCACAGGGGCTCCCACTCTCAAATCAGGGGTGTATGTGAGAACGTTTGGATCGTTTCAAAAATCAAAAATGTAAATGTAGCCTAGAAATCCCAAATAAGGGATTTTATAAAGGAGAAGTGAGCAATTCTGCAGGCCTGTGGGGGAGCACAAACATTTATGCTGTGCTAAATGGCTTGAGAAACACATTATAAAAAGGGGAAATAAAGCTCATTATTTTATATTAGTTCTGAAAGCTGCAGAAAGAGAAGAGCAATTATATTCTGACAGTGATTTCACTTTTTAAACTGGTATGTTTGCATGACAGGAAGAAAAACCAAGCCCCTGCTAATCGTAATGGCAATTCTGAGATTGCAACCAGATTCACCAGTCGGCTGGGGACAGCACCCGAGTTTGCCCTGGCACTGCCCACTGCAGAGATTCCTGCACTTCCTCCCATGCCTTGGGAAATGTGGAAGCAGGGAAGGTCTCACTGCTTAAATGGGAAGGTTGGTAGGTGCCTACTCATATGATGAAATAAATTCTGGGGCACAGGAGCACGTTGTGGGAGCAGATTCTTAGTCCTGGTCCACAGCAAGTGGCAAAGGTGACACATCTCTCCTTGCAGCAATGCTCCCTTCCCACCTGTGTGTCCCATGTGCAGCAAGCCCAAGAGCAGGTACCTCCTCCTGAAATGGGGTCTCCCCACCAATTATTCCGGTGTGGACATCCTGCTGCTCCTGCCTGAGGAGTGGGAGCTTCATGCTGCAATGATTGCAGCAGATCATCCCCGGCGGAACCGCAGTTTTGCCGGAATGAAGACGATTTCCACTGCTCTCACTCATTCCTTATGCCGGGGAGCTCAGCAGCAGGGCGGGCTGCCCCCAAGCTCCTTTCTGCTCCCTTATTTCCCTGGGGACAGATGCCAGTGACCCTGTGCCCTGTTGCTGTTCACTGGAGCAGGCTTGTGGCTCAGCAGCAGCAGGGACTCGCACCTTTCCCCTGGCTGCAGAAATCAGAGCCCCAAGTCCATGGGTGATCTGTGATCTGCTGCAAGGGCCCCAGAGCCTGTGTTTCTAACCAAAGTCCCAGCAAATGTCAGGTGCACAACAGCCCTGGGGTGGAGAAAAAGAAAAAACAAGCAAGCTGTGAAACCCTGGCAAGGAGCATTTTATATACGGGAAGTCATTTGGATTTTAGGACAGATTTAAATCTTTTCTGTTGCTGCATCAGCAGAAGTGGAAAGCTTGTTAGCTCATTGCCATAAGGAGATAAATCCTAAATAGATTGATCTTCAGGTGCTTAATTCTCCCTCCTCGCCCCATACTTTTTTTTCAGTTGCCAGCTATAGCAAAGATTTGGGATTTCCATGTGCCATTAAAAAAAAGAAGACTTTTAATTACTCAACTCAGCCAGGAGCAGAGAATTCCTGAAATTAATATTATTGCTTCAGAAAGCAGAGAATAAGCATGAGGGATTGGGGTTTCTTTTCCTGGAAATGCATATTTGAAATGATAGGCTGCAAGGGCAAGGCCCATTTAAACCATCACAATCTGGCTCATATGCAAGTGTGACCATGGGGAAAAGCCTTTACACGAGGAGGCTCCAGTCTGGGCTCCGGAGCAGCTGGCACTTGCTAATAAATGAAAGCAGGAACGTGTTTCACGTGACATCCCCTGTCTTTATCAGGGGCTGGAAGGTGCTGCCTACAGGCTGAGATGGGTGAAAGAGAGACGATGTATCATGCATACACTTGCATATATTATAAATCCATAACATATACACAAGCAGCACAGTGAACTAGATGCTAAAGTCACTCGTGATAGAAGGACTCCCAGGCAGGCTTCTCCAGCCACTAATCCTCATTACCACCAGCTTAGAGCCATCATGGGGACGGGATCACATGATGGGGAAGGAATTTAGGGGAAAGACAAACCTCCAGGCTGAGCTTTCAAGCACAAGTACCAGTGGCGGGGTGGGACAGCTCCTCACAAGCAGTATCTGATAAACTGCTGCAAGAAACACTCACTGGAAACTGAATTTTGCTCTCATAGGAAGCAAGTCCTGGAAAATGAACGAGCTGGCCTGGAGACACTCCCTGGAAGGTGTCCCAGGGCAAGAGAGGTGCAGCTTTCATGAAACCCAACGTGCAGCTACCAGGGGAGATACCTCTGCTCCAGCCCTGCAGTGCTCCAGCACCACCAGGATAACGAGGATTTTGTTCCAGAATCTGCTTTCCTTCTTCAGACCGCAGCTCTGGCAGAGGACATGGTGCTACGTGCTCACTAGCAAGCACTCGATGGCCCATGTGTGCGGTAGGGTTATATGGTAGCCATAGCATTTGTAAACCATGCTATACAAATTTTAAACCATAACACATGAATTCAACTTCCTTGCACAGACAAACCTACACAAACAGACCTGCTTTCCATAGCAGTTCAGTATTTACTTGGATGTTGGCAAGTATCTTGCAAAGCAAATGGCCAAAACGTTGTCCCAAACCAGGACAAGAAGGCTGCAAAACCTCCGGCTCCAATTACTTTCATTACACAAATATCATTTCATTACACAAGTATGTCCCTTGCTGCATTTACTGCAGTTTTCCCTGGAATGCCCCTCAGCAGATGCCGATCTGCCTTGCTGATACTCAGTCAAGATGCTCCGCTGATAATTAACACTGCTCTGCTAACTACTTGCTGAAGGAAAGCCATTAGCATTCTTGCTATTGAAGCTGCTCATTAGATCTAGTTTATCAACTGACTTGCGTAATAAACCCGAGGAAAGGACAAAAGCAGAGGTGAAAAGCAATGGGCTTCTTGCTCAAACCCTTCCAGGAAATCTCAGGAGTTGCACAAGCCTCCTTGCACCTCCATGCTGCTGGGGCACAAGCAGATAGAGCGGAGCAAGGAGGAGGAGAGATCAAGCCATTAAAAGCTGTTTATTTAAACTCTGTGGGTTATCACAAACATCTTTAAAGAGCTGTAGCTATCTAGGAGTAAAAGCTATCACATCTAATGAAATACTGCAGCAAAGCTTCTTGTTTGTGAATGAACAGGCAGCTCTGATTTATAGTAATTGATCCTGGTGTTTGGCAGGTAGCAAATTACAGCCGTGCCCTAAAAACTGTATTTGCATAACTTCATTGCAAGACTTTTTGCTATAATAAAATCCCATTGAAGTTATCAATATTTAAAGAGACATTAAAAAAACACACACAGAAGCTTCTTTCCACTTTGCTTTTAAACAGCAACACATACTTGGCACTTCAGGGGATTGGAAGAACCGCATAAATGCAGAGCATGGACGCTCCCGCACTGCAAGATTTGGAAATCAGGACAGCCACGCAAAAATTGGAGCCTGACCTTCAGCTCTTACAGCACCCTGTATGACTGAAAAACTCTCCCCTACACAGGACTGGAGCTATTAAAAACCCTCTGCATTCCACAAAAGGATTTGAAGATCAATACAACATTTATCGGAACCCAGCAAATATACAGGGACGAACGGCTGAGCCAGCTTAGTCCTGCAAGGACACGGACATCCAAGTTGGTACTAAGAGCACTGCTAGAAAGTAGCAGTGACCTCCCCAAAACTACATAAGCCCTATTTGCTTGCTTGATTCCCACAAACTGCTTTGAAAATCCTAATTATAATCCAGAGCATTCACCAGAGCTGCTTGGGTGGGATTTCAACCCCGTGCAAGGTCTCCATCCTCGGCGCGCAGCCGGCCAGTTTCCAGCCTGTGGACTCCAGCAGAGCAAACCATGGGTTCATCCCAGACCTTGCTGCTTGCCTTTGTGCTCGGAATAGGATTTGCTTCTTGGGGCTTCTAGGATTTTCTCCAAGGATGTAGCATGGGAGCAGGAGCCGGCCCGGGAGCAGCAGAACTGGATGCTGGTGCCAGGCACGGTGCCCTGCCACAGAGGCCTGCGCTCAGGTATCTCCTCCCCAGTGACAAGTGCCCAACCACTATGGCCTTACCAAAGGCTAAATTAAAATCATAATTAATATTTTCCCAGTCTAAAGAAAGCCCAGGGCAACCAATTAAACTGGTCTTATACATATTTCAGGCGGACATCCTTAAGTAATGCACAACTTGTTTGGTCTCTGAGCACCATTATGGCAAGGCGCATTATTTTCTCCAACCAAAGTTCTTTTTTAATCTGTGACACTAGAGAGCCTCAGGCAACTTTCAAGATTAATTGCAATCACTGAGGGTCCTGGCCCCCCTTCCTGGACGTCTCTCTTCAGTAGCAAAAAGGAAGAACACGCAACGGAGTCACCCGAGACAACCCTGCCACCCGCATCGCCTGCGCTCCCAACGTGCTGGCCTGGCTAGTTCAGGTCCATCGTGGCCACCCTGTCCCTTCCTCACTGTCCCCTGTGCAGCACAGTCTCCCCCAGCCACGTGCTTCTCTCACCACCTTCCAATATATGTTAAAATCAGATTATTTCTCCTGGGGAGCCCAGAGCATTGGAGCAAATGAAGACTAAGCTGAGTTGCACATGTTTATTCTTTGGGGCTTCTCCTCAGTTCCTTGGTCCATTTGGGCTTATCTGCATCTCTTCACACAAGCTGCAGAGGGCTAGAGAGGAACGGCTCAAGTTGTGACTTCGCATTCCAAAGTAAACAGGTGTAAATATATATATCAAAACATATATATACATATGACACATATACCTGTATGTAGTGTGTGTTACTGGTGAAATGTGTCCAACCTCTCTGAGACGAGCAGAAGATAAATGTTTGCTTAAAAAAAGAGACAGGACAAGCAGCCCAGCTGAGAAGTGTGTGGTGCTGAGCCAGAAAAAACCATCACTGCACTTCCTGGATGCCGGGACAAATTAAAATCCTGGTTAATTCACTAGAAAACTGTTCAACCTCCAATAAAAAGAGAGGTGCTGCTTGGTGTTTTGCACAGAGGTTACTGTATATTATAAATGCTGAATTGTACTCTCAGTGAATCAAACTCAACAAAAAGGTGATGGCCCAATTTGTCAGCTACCTTTTCCTCATTACATTTTTCAAGGTTTATATTTATATGGGGAATGTTTTCTGATGGCAGGTTTGAAGGAGGGTCTTCAAGTTTGCTAGGACTGTGCTGGACTAAGAGTGATCTTTAATCAGATCCAATAAATGCAGCAGAAACAGGAAGGAATACTACTAATGGAAAAAAAAAATTCCATTGTGCTGTGAACTTTGTACCATCAACACAGAGTAGGTTTAAATATGAGCATATCGGTAAGGATCAGCAAGGAAAAATTCACCTTATGAGATCAGATACAGAGTTAACAACACCACTCTCTTCCAATTTAATTCCTAATGGACCTATGTCCACACCACAAAAGCCACCACTCTTTTCTATAAACTTTAGAAACGTCCTAGGCTAAAAAGATGCAGCAACTCACTTCACTTTCTGGAGCAGTCCATCGGGTTGGAACCACAGCCTTAACCATGCAAGAAAGGTGCACTGCTGCGAACCATCTGATTCCCTTCCACTGTTAAATACAGACCTGCCTTCCCCAGCATGGCTTCATTTGGCATTTTAGACAAGCAGTTAGTAAATAAAAACAGACACGAGCAAACCACTTTGCCAAACCCCACTGTGAACACTTACAAAGCCAATCAGATAAGGACTGCCAGCATCTCCCAGGAGGTGCGAGGTGAAACTCTGCAAGGCCACTGCGGTCGCACGTCGCGTTGGAATGACCACATACTGCAAAGAAGAGGAAGCAAAATAAATACATAAGGAAACTTGCTGAAGAATCTCTCCAGCTATCTTGAATTGCTCAATTTATGTCCATGCTGTCCAAGAAGCTTCCCTAGATTTCTGTCTCAGAGGTGGCCTAGACAAAGCAAAACTACCTAATTCAAAAGGCAGAGCTGGGTAGATGTAAGAAACAGTTCTAAACTTCCTTTAAAATATTTCTCTTGCTATAAGAAGTGCATGAGAGCTAAATGAGGAAAGACTGCCTGCCTGGTTCTATATTTGATCAAATTCTTAGCAAAAGGACAAAGTAAGCTGCAAATTTAGTCAAAACATACCATTTTCAAAGAATGGAGTGAATTAGTTCCAGTTGGAGAGAGAATTTTGAATACCTGCATCATACATATGTGTGTCTGTATAGATATATGCACCAATATGCATTCCCACTTGTACATATTGTAAATAACTTTGCATGTATATTTATATTATGTATACATTTAGTCTTTCAAGTAGCAAAACGAATTCCAACTGTTTTCATTCTGCCTAGCTGAAGAACTTACTGACGGCTGAAACAACTCTGCCATATACTTCATGGTGCCAAATAACTTCCTAAGTTTAGGCTGGAATTCTAGTGACCAAAAAACATGCAGCAGACAAATGGACATGAGATTTTGCCCTTCTCCTCCTCCAACAGGATGCCAGAGAGAAAAAAAACGCTCAAAACAAGATCACCAAAAAACCCACTCCACCCTTTATTCCTGCTTAAAAAGTATTTTATTGTGATGGGATAGAAGCAGTTGGCAGCAAATATTATCTGCCATTCTAAGAAGACAGCAGTAAATTACAGCCCTAACCAGGCCTTTTGATACTAAAATAGACCTAAATTCAAACCATACATGGTCTGGTTTGAGCATCCCACAGAAAGTGGAGGTGGGTGGAAGCCCATGGGCTGGTTCGGGCACATCTCTGGCTCCAGGTTGAGGCTGGGCAAGGAGGCTGACCCAGCAGCTCTGGCAAACCTCACCTCTTTAAATAGAGGTTTGGAAAGGTCATGGTTTACTACTGGCATCCCCTTCCTGCAGGGAAACCACTAGGATTAGTTGTTCTGGAAAAAAAAAAAAAAGTGAAGTTAACCAGAAAGGCAAGAGAGAGGCCACACACCGAAGAGGTAAGTCCTGATGTTTGTGTCTCTGATGGAAAACTGTGCTCAAAACAATTTCACTATTTGATAGTCTCAATCTTTGAGACACCCCATGGGGATTTCTTTTCCAGCACCAAAAGCAAAGAAAACACCCTCCTGGCCATTGGCAGGGTTTGGGAATAGCCAAGGTGTCCCTCTTGTAGGGACAGAAGAGTGACCAAGAGACCCTTCACTAAAGTTAACACTGTCCAAAGGAATAATTTACAATGAAATGGAGGCAGGCTGGGCTGGTTCCTGAGTGACAGGGGCAACCTCTGGAAATGCTATTTCTTCACCGGTAAAAACAGGACAGTGTTTTATACCATAAAAATAATTGTCTTAGTCCACATGGAAGGCAATCTGAATAAAAGCATGCAGTGCCCCATGCCTGCAGCACAGCCCTGCACCAGGCAGTCTATGCTGTGTTTAAGCCTATAGACAGACATTGGCTCCATAACCAAAAATTGAGGCTCGTCTCTCATATGGCAGCTCATGACTTTTGAAAAGAACTAACGTCATAAAAGGAGGGCGAAATACAGGGAACATTTTGCATGAGCATCATGGGGCTCTGTATGCACTGGAGGATGGCTTTTTGCAGCAAAGATCTCAAAAGATTGTGATCTGAAAAGCTGAGGCCCTATAAATTACTTTCTGGCTCTTATACGAAAACGCCATCAAGCCTCTATCCATCATCCATGTTTCTGAGATGAGCTACGGAGGAAAAACCCAGCTACTAAGACCAGGTTCTACAAAGTCCCAAGCACTCCAAGAGAAAAGCAGTCGCTGTGTCTGTGTTACACACTCGCCTGCTGCACTGCAGCTCATTCATTATTGCTGTTACGAGGCAGTTTTAATGCTACTTTGGGGTTCGGGTAATTTTGAGGCCAATTTGCAAAGATGGCCAATAAAATCTGTTTCATAATTAGCATGCACCATAAGAATGAGCCGCCCCCTTCCCTGAGCACCATGCGAGCATGTGCCTGGGAGGAGATCTGGAGACTTGTGCTCAGGAGAATAAGGCCTGTTTTGTACAAATTTGCACTTGGAACTACCAGAAGCGTTTGAAGGCTCAGGCGGCGTGGTGCATTCTGCAGTGCTCACAGTTGATCAGATCTAGCTCTCACCACCTTTTACTGCAGCCAATTTGAGGAGCTGGATACAGACTGCTACACCAGCAAGAACACAAGAGCAAAGGAAATGTGAAGCTATGAAAAGCCAGCATTTAATTATGAAGATAAGTCCACATTCTTGTTTTGCGAGGGAACTTAAACCTGCAAAACCTCTCAAGTGCCTTTCTGGGCTCTTAAGCAGGCAGGATTTGTAAATCTTGGGAGAGCTGCGACAAATCACTGCAGTTTCCCAAAGCCTCACTTCTGGCACGAGTCTCCTCTCCCTGAAATCCATGGGAGCCAAGTCCAGCCTATACTGCAAGCCTTTTATCCACAAAAATGACATAGTATTTATGTACATCACAAAGGCGTTGTTAGGCTTACGTTAATAATGCTTTTAAACTCTTCACCAGCCTCAGGCAAGAAGCAACATGCATCTGATTACACAAAATAAATAGCAATCAGTAGAAATTAATTTGCCCTACATTCAAAGTGCATCTGGCTAAAGCCTCTCCACATCTTTCCCTGGCTAGGGCTTCCTATAAAGCTCTCCATCAAATGCAGTTCTAAGCCCAGCTCTCACCTATTGTCTGATAAACATCCTCTCAAGCCCCTCGTGTAACAGAAACGTGCTGCAGCCCATCTGCTTGCAGCCTTGCATCCATCCAAGGGGACGGTTACATTTATTTGTGTAACACTTCTCCAGGTCTCCTCATCCTGCCAATGCACTGAGCTAAACGCTGTATATGGCAGTCTCTATATGTATCTGTATGGACAAAGTGAAGAGCTCAAGAGTTGGCATCAATTAATAGTTCCAATTTTTAACATCTTTGCAGGTTCCTTACGTTTTCTCTCATTTGTACGGTTTTGGAAAACTTATCTTAGAAATTACTTCCAATGACTTTTTAAGGAATACTTTTGCACTACAGCAACACAAACTGCTGATGCATCTGTGCAAAATGCAATGCAATATATGATGCCAGCCACCTAAGACAGATCCTTAAGCCACTCTGGAATCTAGACAAAGTGCCCATGACTGTACATGTGTGTCAGTGTGCAGGTACACCGGAATGGGTGGCCAAACAGCCCGGAATGTGGCACAAGCCACAACCCCACCATTAAGCACGCAGTTAAGCACGGACAGTCCATCAGGTAAGGTGGTGCTGGCAACTGCTGTGCTCCCTTATGAATGCAACCTTTAACTTAAGTCTTGCTGAAAAGAAACAGAAGTTAAGCTTGAAATTCTCTGCTGAATGAATATATCAACACCAAAGCCTTTGTGTCTAGAAATACCGAGCCCGACTGTTTGCTTATTGACATTTGCCTAAAGAATGAGCACAAGTCAAGGGAGCTTTCTATGGATGCCAGCCTGGATATATTTTTAGCTCAGTCAACAACCTGCCAAAAACCCTCCAGCAAGTCCCGTAATGGCTACGTGCCCTAATTTCTTTCTCATACAATAAGCAACAAGTAACCTCCCTCTCAATGGGACTTCAAGATACGACAGATGGGAAAGGCTCTGAAAGCCTCAGATGCAAGCACCTAGAAAACATGCAGCATTTCTAATAAACATCCAGACTAATTCACGAGAAAAAATATAGCCACTGAGGTCAGCTTTCTGACTGGAAAGACTTAAAAAAGCTTTCTTGTGGACAGAGAATGGAAAATGAGGGACATGAGATGAAAAATCCCTGACAGTTTCCTCCCAGAATAGGTGGACATAGTCCAGGATTTCTTTATACTTTCTTTTCCTCTCTCCTCTCCCAGAGGTGGTTTTCTATTGTGCAGGTGTTGAATGCTTGGCTGGCTGGAGCTAAGCCAAAGAGAGAGGCAGACGGCTGAGGAGGGAGGAGGGGAAGGATTTCCTACTACAGAACCAAGTCAATAGGGATTATTGATAACAAAATCCAATAATGTGCTGACTATACAGAAAAACTGCCTGGATACTTTGTATGTAGAGTTTTGCACAAATACTTAGAATTTGGGGAAACTACTTGACAAGTGTTTTTTCTGAATACTTCCTCTGCTTGTTGCTCAGCGCAAAGTAAGAGATTTCTTCTTTTTTTCCTCATCTCATTCTCCTTTTCAGCAATTAAAAAAAATGAAAAATAGAACATGCTGAAACTGGGACTCGGCACTGGAAGAAATGAGAACTATAGGTGCATTTTGAAGCTGACAAGCTGCTCTGGCTCCCCAAAGCCAGAGCTGCTCTTTCAAGGTGTACTCACCATCAGTATGTCTGCTGTGATAGCCCAGTTTGAAAACAGAAGAGTTTCTCCGATGAAAATGCAAATCTGTTGTAACAAAATGCACAAAAAGGAGAAGATTTATTCACTTGACATTCAAGGGAAAAACAACCCATCGCAAATTTTCCTTTGTTGCTTGTTTGTATCAAACATACTCAAAGGATTCTTCTGCACACAGTACACTCCTCGTTGTGGTTTATCCTAAACACAGGAATCTATAGATTTTTATCTGTAGCCTGAGGGGCTTGGCCTGCAACTTCATTAGTGCGAACTGCTTCTGATCTACAGAACAGCTAAATAAAAGGCTGACACCTTTGGTGCCAGCTGAGAAGCCAACAAGAAGAGACACCCTTGGGATTCCACACTTAAACAATCACTTTCAGAAAGACTCTTAGAAAGGGCAGAAAGGCCACAGTTAGAAAGAAAATATTACTCCTGGAATCCCTCTTGGTAGACAGAGACCAACAGCAATGGAGACTGGGATTCAGGTAACTGAAGATCCCCCTTTTAATTAAGCTACGTTCTTTTGTATGTTCAGGTTTTGTACGTTGAACAAGGCACAATTCATTAATGGAAAAGGTTACTCACAAATCCATGGTAACCTTGGCTTTGAGGAAAAACCCCGAGGGACAAAATCTTTGCTTTTCCAGTGAGTTTTGACAGGCTCTGATGGTGACAATCCCTGTCCCAGATGCTGCTCCTGGCAGTCAGAGGTGGGAGAAGTTGGTGGTTATGGGTCTGCCGTGACTAAGACATTTGTCTTGCACTCACTTCTGGCTCAAGTTGCCTAAACCCCTCAGACCATCATCTCACAGCCACAGTTTGCTTTATTTAGCCCTGTCTTACGCACTGACGTACAGAAAGCTTCCTCTATTTGTTCCTAAAATTATCTCTGTTTCCCATACACTCCCCTTCCCTAATTCCTCTCTTCTTGTGGCTGGCTCTGCTTCCTCTGTGGTGGCGTCTGAGCCAGTTATTACAGCCCAGTTGGGGAGCAGGGAGACCTGCTCTTGCCATTTGCCACTAGCCACGGCTCTGAATTTGGCTCTCACTGACAGTGACAACTGCCAACCCAGGAAACCCAGATCCAAAGAACCAAAGAATCCAAAGAACCAAAGAATCCAAAGGTTCTGCAGGATGCTGAAGCCTTGGTCATGTCAGCAAGGCCCAGGTGGGCTCTCATGGCCACCCTGAAACTCTCCTATCGTAGCTTCAGAGCCGCTGTTGCTGGCCAGAGCCAAGTGAGCTTGGGAAAGATGCAATCACACTGCTGAACGCAGCCTTGACACGCTCTGGCTTTTCATTCATTATTATGAACAAGCAACTGCTTGCCTTAAGGTTATATAAACTATACACAAGCACACACACACACAAATATATATATATATATGAAGTATTACACACAGAAAGTAAACCTGACCACTCCTGTAGGCATTCAGCATAAGCCTTATGAACCACTAAAAAGCCACAGCTATCAGTGCACATCAGTTTGGAATTGCTGGATGTGCATTTCACCCAAGAGATTCAGGAAACTCATGTTTCATATGTGGATAGCAGTGAAACAGATACAGAAGGAAGATCAAAGATCAAGACAAAAAAGATACTGACATTTTAAAAAAAAAGGTTAAGATTTAGAAAAATGAGCTCTCCTAATGCAGAGGGCATATGAGGATATGTGACATTTCTGATGGAGAGAGATGCTCTAGGGATGCACACTTTAAACAGGGCAGCTGCCAGGGTAGAGCAACAGCTCCCAACATGGTCACAGCTTTGGATTCCTCACATATGTTCAGAATTGTCATTTTATACTGAGATTTCAGGTGCAAAGACACCCTTGTCTTCCTCTGGCTGCAGCTCCATTGTATACACTGCAACTCACCTAGTGAATTTAGTGACCAGCTGCTCCCCTCAGATGAGCTCACAGAAACTATTTACCCATCCAGTCTTTCCTGGAGCTGCTTATATAACCAGAGTTAGCAAATTCTGATCCCACTAATGATAAATGAAGCAGTTTTTGGAGGATTCACACCAGCAGATCTTCCAGCTGATCTAAGCAGGTTATAAACCATAGCAGATTATAAACTGTGGCAGGCAAACTGCTTCCACAGCTGCTTGTAGAGTGCGTACCTGCCTCCATCTTCCTTGTTTGAAGTTCTCTGTGACATGGGAAGAAGGCTCCCACATGTGCTCTAGCAACCTAAGCAAGTCCTACTCCATCTTGGTGCTGGGCAATACAGATGCTCCAGCAGCAGGTAAGCAACCTGACCATGTCAACAAGAAGTTCCCTCAAGCTGACACTGAGAAGTTGCAAAAGCTCCACAACAAGGATTTAGCCAGGGATTTAGAGCTGCTGTTTCTTAGAGACCATAAAATGTCTTTGAGGAATTGAAATAAATGCTGAAGCTGAGGTACAACATGAACTTGGAACAAGCTCAAAGGAAGCACAAAGCATCTTTCTTGAGGTTCTCAGTGTTCAAATGAAATGTTCAGTCTGAAATCTGGGGAGGAAACATTTGAGCAGGGTGATGCATTGCTGGCATAGAGCTAATGAGTTTCAAGAGACAAGTTTGACCGTCTCTTGAATATTTCAGGAAAACTGGTACCTAAAGATGGGTAAATTATTATTCTAGGGAGCTGGACAGAAGTACACTTGCTGAAAAAAATAGGCAGAGTAAGAACTGGCTGGACTATACAGGAAAGCAAGATAGTAAAGGGCAGAAATGCAAGTGCCTGGGCAGCTGAAAGATATTGAATCCTGTTTCATTCCACCTTTACCACTAGTTCTGTTACAACAAATAATATGATGGATCAGTGTGAGGAGATTAGATGCAAAGACGACAACTCTACCTGGGACAGGCGAGCTGTTACCTGCCTGCCATCAGAGCCCAAGCCCAGGTGTCCATATGCTTGACATCTATCTCTAAGTTTAGGCGTCTAAGTGGATGGAAGGGATAAGTCTAAGATTCGGAGCCAACAAGTCTGTGGTCAGTCACAGCACAGGTGGTCTGGAAATACCACCATGGGAGGTGGACCAGAACATTGCTCCTGACTTTGACAGCCACACGGAGCTCACAGCTGCTGCTGGCCCTCTCTGCTGCAGGACATGGTTGTCAAGGAAGTTATCAAAGATTAAAAAATCCACTCCAAAAATCTACTGCACTATTTCCAGGGGAAGCTATATCATGGATTTGAGGTAAGGGAGGCACCCTAATTCATCATGCTGTCCC
>JAUBOD010000225.1:251654-267496 GCA_032353885.1 Nothura maculosa | reverse complement strand
GGGCACTTGGCATGACTGAGGAAGGAGAAGGCCACAGCGTGTGACCTGCTCTGTGCAGGGAATGGTTGTCCACAGCAGTTGCAGTCCCAAACACCAAAGAACAACTGCAAAGCATTTTGTCCTGCCTCCTGGGCCACAATGGCAGTGGACACAGAATGGATACAGATCCAGCCACCGAGATACAAGAGCCTCGGGAGGAGTTCTAATGTAAGGAGAAGTTACTGCAAACATGTTTGCAAGAACACACTAGGTAGAGTCAGCAGATGGAGAAGTCAGACTGGTAAAGGTTTCGCTTTTAAAATGAACACAGGTTTTTACTTTTACAGGAAAAATGAGTCCATGACAAGACTTAAGAAAGTCCCTAGTATTCCTAGGCTTCCCAGGAAAAGCAGGGACTGAATGGCCACTGCTCTCCATGCAGGAAGAATTCTTTAAGAGCCCCACATATCTGTGATGATTCATATTTAAAGAGTCCTTCTCCATTCCTTATACTTCCTTGCTTCCCATTTAATGGCATGAACTTTAATTTACCAACATTTCCTCTAATGACATCCCTGTGCTCTCTCTGGAGAGAGACACCTCTTCCCTCTGCATTTCAATGGAATCCCTGCCCTAACCTCCCTTCAATTGTACAGTCTCTGTTTTCAAAAGTCCCCTCTGTTTTAGTCACCTTCCCAAGCTGCCTGGGCGAGATGAGTGGGCCCAATAACAAGGAACAAATCTGCAGGTCTGCACGGTTGAATACTGTGTGTTCAGGAGTCAGACCATAATTCTCATTCTGGCTCTGCCTCGGGCCTGCTGTGTGACTTTGGGCAGGTCATTTCTCCCATCTGGCTTTCTTAGCATCCCCATCTGCAGAAAAGGGCAAGCCTCATTATCCCTCCTATATAAAATATCCGGAGATCTACAGAAGACAAACTGTATGGACAGCCAGGCACTGTTCTTATTAGAGCTCTGTTCTGCTAAAGAGACAGTAGCAAGAGACACAAAGGCAAAATATATCCAAAGGTAAGAAAAGCAGATAAAGAGATTTAAAAAATGCAGAAAGAATGGAAAAAAATCAGGGAAAATCAAGTGCAACACTGGGTCACCACTCCTACAGTCTAAATATATACAGGAAGAAATATGATTCCAATAACACTAATCTGAAATACTTTTATAAATCCAGTTCTCCCTCCTCCCAATCTTTCTGTTTTATTGATGCCTCAGCTCTAGCTTTTCCAGGTTCAATTGTCTGCTCCTGCCCAGCTCCACACAAAGCAACTACTTTTAGAATGGTTTGGCTTATAACAGTATTGACTGATTACAGCTGCACAGCTCAAGCAGACAAGAAGATGCTTGATCATCTCTTGATATCAGCCAGGATCATCCTTTCTCCTTCTGGGAAAAGCAACAAAGAAATGAAAAGCAACAAGACGATACAGAGAGTTTGGATGTACACCTGTAGTGTAGTTAAGTGAACTTTACTGTCATTTATACAACTGTGCCTGTAGTGCATAAAAATCCAAGATCAAATCCAGAGAATTTTTGCATCATTAAGAGATAATTGAAGCTCCAAAGTCAACACAGTTATGTGCCTGTTAACTCTACAGTGCTAGTGAGCAAGCAGCAATTGTGGCCCATCTGTCAATGTGTCCTTCGCTGTCACAGGATCCTTGTTACAGAGACTGCCACATTCTGCTCCTTTCCATTATGGATGAGACTGGAGTGTGGCTGTGATTTTACTAAACAGATAGTTAAAGTGCCCCTCGAACCAGTCTTCATTACACCTTCCAGGCAAATAGCAGCTTGTATGTTGGGAATAGTACAGAACAAGGCACAAATTCAAATTCTGTCTTTGCAATTCCCAAGAAACTGGTTACCTCTGCTTTGTGGAGAGCAGCAGAAGCTGCAGTGCACGAATTGGCTTTTGAATGTTTGCATGAAGTGAGAGCTGTGAGACGGGCTGTGTCTGCAAAGAACAGATCACGCCAGGAAGGCCAGGGCGTGTGTGGCCTTTGCTCCATCTCCTTCTCCATTGCTGCTTGAGTTTTCAGCACCATCTCCTCCTAGAGCACCGTGTGCAGCCTTGTTTCTCAGTTAAAAAGATCCTCTTTACTATTTTTAATGCCTGTTTGATGAGTGATATGAACTAACAGTGAACACTACATTATTTTTACTCACCCTCATTAACATTGTAAATTAATTTAGGACTCATTTAGATGCAAGATTAACAACCTGAAGACTAATCCACTCTTTATTCAGAGGACATATTAGGGATGAACAGCCTTTCGTCTCACACCACGCAATTAGTTAGCAGGACCATCTCCTGGGAAGGAGATGATATTTCTGTCTCTGCTACTTGGAAAGGGCCAGTTCAAGGTTAAGGCAGATGTCTGGGAGACCTGGCCCCAGCTTTACCATAGGCTTCTGGTCAAGCTCTGGTCAAGCTGCTTTTACACATCTCATCCACCTCCATTTTCTCCAATGGGTACATTTAGAGAGGTCACACATAGAGAACAGATATAAGATTAGAAGTAATATTAAGTTGTTTTAAGTTTTATGCAGAGTTAAAGCTACATAAGCCATGGGCCAGCTGCCAAATGCAATCTTGTCAAGCCAAGTAGTAGAATTGTTTTCACTTAAGTGCCCCTACCCTTACTTACCTGAAATGGTGCTTTATTTTGTGAGCAGTCCTTTCCTGTGACTGATGGTGCTGTGATTAATGCATTATTATCTATATTGCAGGGACAAGGCAAGCTCTAAGCAGAGCAGCAGAAAACACCAGAAAATGCTGCTTTTCCTAAAGCAACATTTCTTACAAAACTCAGGGCACACAGTGCAGCAACCTTGCAAGACCTCAGAGAAGCTGTTTGCAGATGCCCTGGTTGCTCACTAGGGAAATAAATAACATTTCATGCAATTAACAAATGAAATGCCCTATTGGAGCTGAGCTCTTGCTGTCAGTAAATCATCTACAGAAGGTTTTCATCCACTGAGGGGAAAGAAGATTAAACATACGAGTTGGCAAGTGGCATTTTCCACCAGAATATTTTGTTGAAGGCTCTTGGCATCTAACAATACACTGAGGATCTATTCCTCTGAGCCCAATAAATAAGTACCAATAATTGTCGTAGGAAAGAGCCTGCCAGACACCCAGTGCCACTGTGGGCATGATGACTGATGTTACCTCTCACCAGTGACACTTGCAAAGGTCACACTCTGTTCTGGACACATCAGCCTGCACTGCCACTCCATGGGAGAGCAGCAGGCAGAGTCTTCCTCAGCTGGGCTGAAGGCTGAGACTAAAAAGGGCCAAATTCAACAAGTTTCAGAGGATTTTTTACCACCAAGGAGGGCCTCGAACATCTTGGGAATAGCTTTTCCCCCAGGATCTGTGAGAACCAGCCTGAACACTTAGGAAGCAAAGAGCAATGGAAAGGCTGTTAGATTAAAGGAACTACTATTGCCACTGGAATGGCAGCAGGAATATTTTTAAAGCCCTTGTGCAGATTATTATTGATTATTTGTATTGCAACTTCATCAGGAAGCTAGAAAGGCACATATGAGAAGCGTCCTGTTCTAGTTTTTCTGCTGAAAATAAATTAAAAATAAAAATAAAAAAGAGGAAACACTCCAGCATTTCACATAGTCCAAGATCAAAGGACAACTGACAGAGCTGTGAAACTTTTGTGCCAGCCTCCAGTGGGCCACAAAGACAGAGCACGTTCCTGTTGGCTCTCGCTTCGGGAATGAGTTGTTGACTGGAATTTGGCATCCAGCGTGAAAGCAAAAGAGTTGATGTGTGGAAAAAAATACCTTTTTGGCACACTACTTCTAATCCTATTTTCCAGAGATACGGTCATTCCAGGGTGGCTTCCACAGACAGAAGTACAAAGGCAGGAAACAACAGCACCACACTTGAACAACTGCCACTCGTAATTCATGAGGATGTTTCCAAAGCAGATTGTTTCTCTCCTTAAAACACTGCATTTGCTCTCTGACTAATCATTTCAACTCTCCATAAAGATCCGTTATCATAATAATAATCATAATAATATATATTATGTAATTTATTAGCTCTTGACCCATTCTGGATTAGGTTCATTCTCAGCCATGATCTCCTGCCCACCATCAAAATAAAAAGTCCCCTTGCTGTCACTCACCTTATTAATAAGAAAATAATTCCCAGCAAACATATCTAAAGGAGAGCAGCCTAAGTTCAATTCAAGAAATTCGGAAGCACTCTTCTGAAAACAGCAAGGTTACAAAATGAGGCAGAAAACCCACTTACCTGTCTGTAACAAGCCAGCCCCACTGTCCTTGACTCCGAAGTGCTGCTGGATGTCCAGTAACACACCTGCGAGGAAGACAGAGAGAAGAAATTCAGTTTCCTCAGGTCCTGAAGAGCATTCCCTGTCTTTGGGAAGCACCAGCAAAGCCTCAAATGCCAGTAGACCTGCATTTAGACCTGCCATTTAGACCTGCAACTTCTGAAGTTTCCACGTTGGTTTCTCTTCCATATAGACAAACCCCATTAAACTAAATCCATCAAGAACCAGTCTTCCCTTCTCAAATAAGAACATGGTTTCTACAACAATACTGCAGAATCCAGACCTTTAATATTTGTTATTGTACAGAAATATAGGGAAGCCTTAGGTGCTTCAAATGGCTCAACAAGCTGGATAAAGTCAAGGGCCCCAAGACTAGCTTTAACAGAACTGCTTTGAGGAAATGCGATTTTAAGCTCAGAAGCAGATGGGAGTTTTCATAACCAGGTCTCGGAGGATTCTCATTTCCCAAACCAATGAGGGAAAGAGTTTTTAAATAGAAGCTCAGTAAAGGTGAGGAGGTGACCAAACACTCCAGTTTAAAACAAGTGCAAGCAGAATCAACACGAATTCCCTTTTTCCCTAAGCCCCCCAGTATATTAATAGGCACGGGCAAAATTCATGGGTTTTTGTATCATTCACCTACTCAGCTGGTTTCAGCACTGGGGCATCAAATATAAATGCATGCAATACAGGGTAGTTATGAACAGGGTTGCATACATCAGCATTCAGAGAGGGTTTTTAAAGGCACCTGGAACTCAGGAGGGGCCCCTGTTTGCCAAGCTGTGGAGGCTGCAGTTGGGTCAAATGCAGACCCAAAAGCAGGAACATTGGTCACTGCTAGAAACTATCTGTACTGGAGCTTCTTGGTCTGGAGGAGAGATGTTTGGTATCTTAATACCTGGACCTATTGGCTTTTCCAGAACTGATGTGGGTCTCTTTGGTTAAAAGAGAAAAGAAAGAAAAATGTTCTCCTATATTGAGCACCCATAAAAGTTCAGCTCCTGTTCAAAATTTCATCTGAAATGTTATCCAAAGCAATCTGTTTATAACTGTGGGTCACAAGAATCAGCTAAGCACAATTTGATCTCACTCACCATAAATATCTTAGCTTTTGGGACTGCCAGGATCAGCCTGGATGACAAAAGCAGGGAGATAAAAGACCCAGAAACAACTGTTCCCAGAAGGCCTCTGGTCCAATGCCAGGAAAATAGGCACAAATTTATACAACTAAAGGGGAAAAGATAAAAAAAAAAAGGAGACTGAAAGAAAAAAGCAAGAGGACAACCTTGCAAGGCACCAGCAGATTGGGCCAACGTTCAGGACGGCTTTTATCCCAGGATGTGCCCATGAACACCAATTCCCCCAACCCCGTTCTCAGAGGGCTGGAATTGCTTACCCGGAGGAGAGAAGGCTCGGGATTCTTCTTTTGGAATGGGGGATTGATTCCTATTGATGCTCTGACAGATTTTTATTTTAATATATAAGTAAACTTGCTGAAACTGGCTACTGTGAGGCTATGGCCAGCGGGACAGCCACGAGCCCTGCCCAGGGCAGCATGTTCCCAGCCAGGAATCTCTACCAAGAGACTAAGATGTGACAGAAAACATAGCCTCAGAAAGAAGATTTTTTTTTCAGATTCACATCAGAAACCAGAAGAGCAACTGCAAGAGACTGTAATAGGGCCTACATAGGAGAAGGTCTTTCCATTCACCATGAAGAAATTCTCTAGCTTAGTGCCAGTGTCTTTGCAGTTCCCCAGTGCTTTTCTTTCCAAGTGACTGTAATGTGCTTTACAAGATGGAATTGTCATAGCCATAAACAAAATATATTTAGGGCACCGAAGTACAGCCACAATGAACTAAGCCTACAACTTCATGCTGATGAGGGAGAGGTGGGCGCCGTGGATGGTCTGTGCACCCTAGCAGCACGTTTATAGGTGCTGTGTGAGCTTGGAAGATGATCTCAAGTGATTCAGAGAGCTCTGCATGTCTAATTGGTGTGAATTTACTACTCCACATAAGGTTATGATTTAGTCTCTTTGGACTCAGGTGTTTTGATATGGGATTTAGAACATTAAATGAGAGGCAGTAGAAGCAGATGATGCAACGTGTGCATGGAGAGATAGGAGTTTCTGAGCTGCAGGAGCTTCCCTGCTCACACAGCAACACTCCTCCCCTCCGAAGCTTTGCTCAGCTCAGTTGATTTTCACCCGAGTGTAGCAGTGACTCACCCAGAACTTTAATAAGATTTGGGGATACAATTAAGCAATGATAGACCAGAGGAGAATACATAAAATGATAGAGCTTCGGACTTTCTCTTCTACTTTCAGACGCTGAGAAGGCAGAGCAGGCCGGAGCCAGGCTCCAGACGATGATCCCATTGCTTCCAGACATGTGCTCCCGGCTGTCTCACTGATCAAAACCACTTGATGCAGCCACCGCATGAGCTCCAAAGCCTTTCTAATCCAAAAATTCCTACCTGCGTCTCAGGAGGAGCTGGGAACAGCCATAAGCCACCAAGAGTGAGGAGCCACCCATCGTGAGACACCTCGCAGCGAGGCTGGCGGCCACTTGGGATGGTTTCTGATTACGTGCAGCCACATTAGTGGCATCACCTAAGATTTCTAAACCACCCTTGGCATTCTTGGGGCAAAACAAACATGTAGGAAACACAGAGCCACCTTCCCAAAGTTCCCGGCTGAACTAGACTCTATCAGTACTGATCCAAAGCTTGGAACCCACAGGATGAAAGGCAGGCAGCACCTCATCTGGAGCAGTGATCAAGATGGGCACAGAGACAGGATGTGTTGGGAAAGCAACGCAGCCATACTGGGAAACACAGACAGAGGAATGACTGGGATTGTTTGTGGGTTTAGTTCCTTCATCTCTATCTAGGTTACCTCACGGGGCACACAGCTGTGGTATCTAAGTACCTGACAAAGACACCGAGACAGTTATCAGCTTCTTGTGGGCACCATGGATGAAGAGGGCTTTAAAAAGCCATTTGGAGGATAAAAGGTCTTGGGTGTGTAGTGTTAGATAGGGAAGGAATGGCAAGCGAGTGGGGAAGAGGAACGTGACCGACCTCATCTACCCACCATGTCAGAGGGCTCCCAGATGTGGCTCAGGAGCCAGCGTGTTGTCACCTCCCAATTCTCTAATGGCCCTTTCACAAACACTGAACATGAAAGACCTGACTCTGGGGCATATAGAATCCAGGCCCACATTTTATGGCCTACGTTATCTCTGATTGAAAGGAAAGACTTTGATTAGGAACGGAGAGCTTTCCTGGAAGTGCATAGGGAGGTAGGTGATGGTGCATGACACGGGTTGCTTGCCTAGATGGACTTGGTGCTGCTCCCCAGAGTTACCAATAAACAAGAGCTGCAGGACAGGAAGGCCATCTGATATAAAGTGAAAAGATGCTCTGAACAGGTGGTCAACTTAGTTCAGATATTTCTTGTGTTACCCAGAGACCTCTCTTTGCCCAGAGAGGTTGTGGAGTCTCCTTCTTTGGAGACCTTTAAAACCCACTTGGATGCAGCCCTGAGCCATGTGCTCTAGGTGACCCTGCGTGTGCAGGGGGGTTGGACTAGATGAGCTCTGAGGTCCCTCCCTCCCAACCTTACACATTCTATGATTCTATGATTCTACCCATCACTTAACAGCAGTACCCAGAGCAGATCAAATGCCTGAAGTGCCTTTGTTATCTTTTATATTTAAAGCTACTATGAAACTAGGGCTCTGCATGTAAAAACCGCTGTTTTCACATAAGGAGCCACCATGGTAAGCTCCTGTGTTTGTAAGCTAAGCCACAATCAAATCACAATTTCCAAAGCAAAAAGCTTCCCCTTTCCCCATTCCCTTCCCACTCAGCACAACAAAACATGAGGCTTTGATTTCATGCTACTTCCAAAGGCAGGTTAAAAAATAGAATCAAGCGCAGGGTGCAAAGCTACAGAAAGGGCCAGGGCAGCCCAAGCCTTGAGCAGCATCTCCTCCAAATGCTGTTAGTGGGTGCAGTAACACGACTGCTCAAGTCCAGCCATCTCCTTTAAAAGCACATGCATTTAAGGGCATCTTTTAGCGAAGAGAAAAACCGTGTTTTAAAGGAACCAGCCCCCAGCTTTGTGTACGACACATGCTGAGCACTCCCAGCAAGCACCTATGTCCTCAGCAGCTGGAAAGCACCTTCAGGAGAGCTCCCTTGGCTCCCAAGAGCAAATCCCACACTACAGCCCGCGTTTCCTCCATTCCCTGCTGCCTGCAGCCTCTCCTCCTTTCCAAGGCATTTCACCCTTCTGAAATGCCCCGATTCCCAGGTGGTGCTCGGGGAGCAGCTCCTCGGGGTGGGTGCAGGGAGAGCAGAGCCCTCGTTGCGCAGCCACTGAATGCACCAGGCACCTTCTTACCAGGCGTCTCTCCCTGCTGCCTGCACCACACTCAGCTGCAAATACAGGAGCAGACAGGGCAGAGCTGCACCCACCTGCCTGCTCAGACGGGGCAGAGATTCGGCACAGGGAAGTATACGCTGAGGTCTCTGTGGTTGCATCTTCCCTGCAACCCCAAGCTGTGACTGGAGCTCACACACAGCTCCCCAAGCCTCAAACAGGCTGGTTGCAGCTCAGACAGCCACGAGCTATTAAACACAGCTTCACAGTTTGTACTCTAATTAAATGCTTTGCCACTGCAAAGCCAGGGGTAGCCCTGATTTTATTTGTACCTCCAGATAAATTCCCACTGTCACAACTCCAACGCTGCCTTTGATGGCTAGGTAAACATGCCCCGTCTTACATGTGAGGAACAGCTCTTTAATATTGCTAAATGAATGCTGCTATCTTGCGTGAAAAGGCTGGCAGCAGCTTCCTTTATGCACACAGACTTTCCCTCTGCAAAACTAATTTCCAGTGTTGCATGACATGACACCACTCCTTGATGAACTAGCCTGCTCGCGTTTGGAAACAGCATCGCAAGATTAAGGATCTAGCAACGAGACAAATCAAAACAAGGATTTTCCAAGATCTGCTCACGACGGCATGCAAGCCACTCCTGACCTAGAAAGCATCAAAAAGCAACACTCATGAGCTCTGTTCACGGCCAACACACACAGAGGCAGGACGGGACAGGGCTTCCCTAGTGCTGCTGGGCATCCCTGTGCAGGCACAAATGGAGCACGGGGGGCAGGTTAAGGACCAGAATGAGCCCGGGATTGTGCTCGTTCATGGGCCATAAAAACACTTGAGAAACTGCTGCTGCAACCCAGAGTGAGCTCAAAGGCTGCATGGACACGGAGACTTCCAAGAGGAATTGGGCTCCCATGGCCTACACGTAGCCAGAAGCCTCGTTTCAGAAGTATTTGGCTGAAGCAGAGCTCTAAACCACAGGGACAAGCTCCTGTTGTCCCGGCACTGAGCAGGATTTACTGTTTCCCCTCCACAGCCCTTTCCCAATACTAGCTGCTGTACACGTTATCCCTTGGGGAAAAACAAGGAAGAAACAAAAGGAAAGACTCTGTCCGCCTTGTGGGGACGTTCCCATCTGAACAGAAAAGCAAGGGGTACCTTTAGAGACCTGCAGCACCCATCACTGCCACTTTTTCCATTCAATGTTTTTATCTGATTGTAACATCAACAGGGAATTCGCTGAGCTCTTCATTCATTCCCAAAGGTGATTGGCCCAGCAGCATGATGTGCAACATGGAATTCAGCTTCAGAGGGAAAAGAGAGGCAGGAGGAAAGGATAGGACCACAACTAGGCAAGGGCTGGGAGAAGAACAGATAGGAAAAAATCAAAGAAAACACTTCTCTCCCTCTCTCCAGAAAGGAGAGTAATAAATGATGGTTCGCCTGACACTGCTGCATGCAAATGCTCAGCATAGAATTACCTGCGAGAGAGGGAAGGAATAAAAGAAAGTTCATCAGTTTTAGAATTGATTTGCACAGTTGTCATTAGCACCAGGTCTGGGTGTCTAGGGAAGGCCTTGGGGACAGTTCATCCTGCTTGGATTAAAGAAGAAAAAAAATCAAAACAAACAGGAGTCTGGATGCAGCCCAGGCTGGCGAGCGCTGGGTGTCTGAGCAGCAAAACCACTCCCTAATCAAACGCTCATCTCCCTAATTACAGTGTGTGCCGGTTCCCAGGAGGATGGCTGGGAAGGAAACCCTCATCAAATGGAGAATGTGGATATGCAGCCAACACAAGCCCTAAGAGCTTCAACAAATTCCCAAACATGGAAGAATTTCTGCTCGTGAGCCAGCACATGAGCAGCTGCCAGCAGTAAAACTGCAAGGCAAGGTGGGTCAAACCTGAGACGGATGCAGTGTCACGTCGCTGTCCTTCCCATTCCTGCCAGGGAGCTCCCTACAAAGAGACCTTTCATTTCAGCCCTACCTCCCCCTGTGCTCCTGGTTTAGTCCATCTTAACCAGCATTGCAATTCCCACCGCCAAAGACAGACTTCCATCAGACAGAGGTGAGCTGACATGGCTATAAGCGCAGGCTAAAATGAATGGGCACCTAAGCTTGGATTTAGACAAGCATGTTCCTTGAGCGTTTCCTTTTGCAGGAATGCTGAACATCAGAACTCAGTATTGCTTTATACAGCAAGCAGAAACTTAGGTCACAGCTCAGGTTCACATCAGCCAACTGGAATGACAGGAGTTATTAGCGACTCGCAGATAGAGCTGACCAGATCTTCCTCCCAACAGCTCTTCCTCAGGACACATTCGAGACCTTTCTTCTAGCTTTTTAACTAAAAAGCAGTGAACCACAGAGAGAGAAGCAGAATCTTTATGCAGGTTAGAGACAACTCCTGTGACCTTTCAGATCCTTAACCAATTTCCAGATCAAAAAGCAGTCTTGGGAAGCACAGACACTGTATTTGAGTTGGCGCTTTCTGATGCTTGCAGCAGATGTGCCACACTGGCTAATTCATGCACAGAAGCATATCTGGGAGACTTTGTGTGTGAATTAAAAGAAACAAAAACACAGAGATAATGATAGAGCAAATCCACCACATATGAATCCAGCCAGTGACTCACCACTCCCTTGTTTTCCTTATTGGAAAACTCAGTCTTGGGCGCAGGAGCAACAGTGTGTCAGGGAACTGACACAAACGACAAGGAAACGAACATAAACATCTACCAGACTTCTTATTTTTTGACAGATTTTAGAGGACTTTGATGGCTTTGGATGGATGCAGCTATGGATTTCAGAGGTCTAATCTCAGAGTCTTCTGTCTGGGCAAAATCAATGAAGCAAACAGTCACTCACGAGTCCTTCTGCAGACAAAATGGAATGAGCAGGCTCTCACACTCTGTGGGATGATTTGCTCTCACATTTTCTTACTTATATTTCAACCAAACATATTTAAGACATGTTACCATACCCTATTAAATACCTTCTATCACTTAACTAGCAAGTAGATGAAAGTTGAATTTTACTGGGCTGCTTTGGAACCAGCCCAAGTCCATGCTAGTATTTTAGCAGTTGGACCCTGAGAGCTGGTGCCACGTACAACACGAGGACGATCGTCCCCAGCCGACTTCTGTGCATGCACAACCTGCAACCTCGCTGCCTGCCTCCCTCACACAGACTACAAGAGCTTCCATGGTCACCTTATGTCTCCAGCCACACTCAAGGTTTACAGGCAGGGTGGGAGGACGCAGCCCACCAGAAAGCCTGTGAGATCTTGGGTACCTTCTCTGCTTTAGGAGCTCTTTTGCTGCTACTATCAATCCATCTCATTTCACTATTCACAAAATTCCATTTGAAATGCTAAATAAAAATGTTATTTGGAAAGATTTTTTTAAATTTCTTGCCTTTTTTTTTATTTCTGCTGAGGCAATTTCTACTGAGGCATTTGAAGGTACTGAAGGGTGAAGAAGGCAAATCCCTAGGATCTCTGATGACACTGATTCAAGTGAGTGAGGATTCTCCTTCCCCTTTTACGGCTGCACTCACTTTTGTGGAGCAGAAGAGACAGTCAAGATATGGTTGCGTGGGGGGGATAATTGGCGACTGATGATTTACAGCAGATGACAGCTAATTTCTCCAGTTAAGGAGCTTTCTATCAAGACTGTAGAAAGCCGCACTCAGACTGGACATACTTCCAAACCACTGCCTCTTGTTTCTCATCTGCATTTCATTTGGGCTTGGCAATGCCTCTCAGCTATTTGGGGGCATCCGAAGCTATCCCTGGGCATGCTGTTATGCCCCTGTTAATAGAAGGAGCTTTCTATTCCCTTTACAAGCAAGAGTGTTCCATTAAACACAGATTCTGACACAGAGGTACCCTGTACAAAGTGGTTGCAGCAGAGCTCGCAGTGAGGTGTCAAAGGAGCCAAGTGCAGAAGGTCCAGGGAATTCCAGGCACATTCCTGCTGTTCTCAGCCAAAGCTCAGCTCACCTACCACCACGGTCCTAGGTGAAGGAGGAGTTTTGCTAATATGTCACTGTGTTGATCAGGATCTGAAGAGAGCGTCCGCGACACTGCTGCCAGAACGCCGACCGCTTTGCAGCGCGGCTCTGCAATGCTGAGGGCCACTGAACAGCTCTCCCGCTGTGACCTTGATCTGGATGGGCTTGAAATGCCAAAGCAGAGAAAGCTGCAATGATGCAGAGGATGAAACAGACAGAACAGTGATGCCAAGTTGGGCCTGTATCCCAATTTAGAGAAGATGCAAAATCTGCTTAAAACAAAACAAAACAAAAAAAGCTCCTACTATTTCAGGTGGTATATCTTGTTTTAGCTTGCAGATGAAAATACCTACCCTGCTTTTAGCACTCCCAGAATGGCCCCTACTATTATGCATCCACGTTTTAAACCTCTTGGAGATCCTGTTGGTGAACATGGCAAACAGTTTTTGAGCCTGTCAACCTGCAGAAAGAAAGAAAGGCTGAACCTGCTCCCGGTTCGCCCTCGCAGGCTGCTTCCTTCTAGCCCTCTGCTCTCACTGCTCTCTCTAGAGCACAGATAACCACAACTCGGAGTCTTCTCATCCATGTTTTTACCTGTGGGATGGCAGAGTCTCTTCCTCCTTCCCGTTCTTGTGTTCACCTCAGAGAAGTCTCTCACCATGTGTGCACTGATCTACGCGCAACTCCTACTACGTGGCATGTTCACGTATTCATGATGTGAATAAATCAAAGCTCCTGCTTAGAGGAGCTCTTTTCCCATCCTCTCCTGACCCAAGGGAAGCATTCTCCTGCAGCTGAGCCTTCAGGATCTATTACCACCCACTGCAGTCCTACTAGCTCATTAAAGAAGAAAATAAAATAATCCAGAGGGGCAACAGGCATGAGGCTTTAGTCAGTTGATTTAATTCACAACCACAAGATCTTTATGATAACAACATCCACCTGGTGTGATTGTTATAGGGATGGGCTTATCAATTAGCAAACAGCGACTAGCAATTAGCGCAACTAAACCAAGGGCACTGCTTGGCCTGGGAAAAGCGCTGCAGCGTTTCCTCGTCCTGAGCATACAGCGTTGCAAGGAGTTGACAAACGCGGGTGTTTCTGCACTCAGGACGGACAGAGGACTCTAACTCAAGGAGTTTCCTTAGGCCAGCATCCCAGGGAGTGGACGGATACTCATGATCCAGACAAAGGAGCTGGTCAGCTGTTGTTCCCCGTTCCTGCTCAGCTCATCAATGTTGGACTTTCGCATCTTTAGGGAAGGAATATGCGACTGTGCTATGGTCATCCTCACAGGGCGATCCTTCCCAAACCTTCAGGCAAGTTCCATAAGACTATTTGCTTTTTGCACCGTCAGCGAGATGAATTTCACTCCCTTGCTGAGAGTTTTGCAAGTCCATCAGTACTTTAGTGAGTTGGGTACTGGTCAGGTATTTTAGTGAAGCAAGACGGCCTTGCTGCTGCAAGACTTCCCTATCTGGCTGTTGGGGACAGGACCCAAAGCTTCTCCATTGTTTTCCTGCCACATCTGTGGCAATTCAGCAGTTTCAGTTGTTAAGTCTTTACTCACCCATCAACTGCTGAAGCAGTTTCCGGGAACCCTCTTTTGCTTCCTTCCATAGACATGTAACAAGACTCCTCAGCATCTCGGTGCTAAGCAGGGCTATTTTCTGATCTATTGCTTGAATTTTCATCATTGCCCATTTTGGCACTTCTTATTGATCAAAAATCAATAAGATTTTTCCTGAAAACGAGGCTCCTCTACATACACTCTGCATTGCTCACATGTTTGCATGCATCCCCCCTAGAAATATATGGAACAACCATCGCTATTTCATTCCAGCTCTTGGTCACTGTGGCAGGAACCTATAGAGCACAACGCAGAGCTACCAAAGGGCCAAGTTAGTTACTGCAAATAACATGCCTAAAATATCCAGCTAGCTGACGAGGTAAGTAGTTTTGCATGATTAATTAGCAAGACGGAGGGTATTCAAGACCACCTGTATAGGGCCCCAAAAAGCTTGTTTATAAATACAGGGTTTACATGCAGCGGTATTGGGTAAAAGATGAAGGAAAAAAGCTTTGGAGTTATCACAGGAGGGTTTTATGGAGTTATCACAGGAGGTATTTAAATGCAGCAGGTATTTAAACCAGGACAGGGATGTGCGTTCCCAGACTACGTTCTCATGTTGCTAAAACTCACCTGCGGCCCAGGCCTAAGAACCAGGATGGTTCTGTTCCCATCTGACACGTCCTCACTGTGTAACCCTTGTAAGTTATTCGACCCACAGCATGTCAGAGTGAGCACTAGTCCAATGAAGATAACAGCAAAACCCATGTGTGTCACAGATAGAGCTGGGCTTGGTTATTAGGTGCTTGTGAAGTACTAAGATGATCCCCAGAAGAAAGGCAATTTAAGTGGAGGAAGACTAATTACAAGACAAGTGTATCCCAAACAAAAAACAGACAGGAACGTTGGTGGTGTCGCTGTTATAAGGAGAGAGACGCTGTGATTTAGGGCAGCCTTCCTTTCCTTGTTGGGAGGACAGCCCCATTTTAAACACTTTCCATGATCAAGCTTTGTGTGTAGATGGTGGGTGGGTGATAAGGCTCTGCTACTGCCAACAAAAAGAGCCTTTGATCTCAGGTCTAATTTCATAGGAACTGCGTCTGCGACATGATAGAGCTGACGGGGCGGCCGCTCTTTCAACTGTTGCAAGGCAGGACAGGGGATCAAAAACTGCCTGCTGTTCCAAGGCAAAGCCCAGGACTAAAGGAACTGGCCACAGGGTACGTTGGTGGCTCACGGTCAACTTGTTCTGCACCAGGACTCTCAGGTCCTTCTCTACAAAGCTGCTTTTCAGCCACCACAGTTTTAACTCTCACTTCCTTATGTGGATTTCAAAGTGATACCAAATTCTATGAACTCTCTCCTCCTTGGGGCACTCAATCATTTTTCTCTCATTTTTTTAGTAGATGAGAAGAGGAATCTGAACAAATAATTATGCGGTCTCTCCAGGACATCGCGAACCCTTTCCTTGACCTTGTACAGAAAGTTTTGTGCTTTAGAAAAAAGAAATAAGACAGTATTAGACCCTCCATTTCTCAAGAGT
>JAUBOD010000225.1:232524-250450 GCA_032353885.1 Nothura maculosa | reverse complement strand
TCCTTATCTCCGGGTGTTTTCATGGATGAAGTGGAAAACTGTCAAATCTCCAGAGATGATCAAGATTGGGCACAGGCATTAAGAAGAAGCTGGAGCGAGCAGCACTCGACTTTCCCTCCCTACCCACACCTTACTCCTGCGCAGCCTCCAAATGCTCATCTACTACTGCGATAAGATGGGGACAGAAAGAGAATACTTAGCTCCCAAACTTGTGCAGAACTTAAAAGCAGAGTTCCCTTTGAAGAAGGGGTCTGCTGGGGTCCTGTGGACATGGCTACCTCGACGAATTGAGGAGAAAAATGAATGAGTTTAAAATTAAAAGGCAATCAAGATGTCACCCGGAACATTTTTTTTGTCCTTCTGAACAGTCCCATGCTCTTTGCCCCTGCACTTCAATCACTGGTATTAAAGCTACTTCTTTTAGGACACGTCAATCCTTTTGATCATTTATTCTTGATTTAGATATGGTGCACAAGATAAAACCCCTCTGTTTTATGTCCATTAGAACACTGTGCAATTTCAAAGAGCGAAAATGAAAAAGCAGCGCCTGCCTTTGAGGCAAAGGGGCAGATACATCTTGCTTGCTCGGTGCCCTCTGATTATTGAGGGTAATTCAGACAAGTTTTGTAAAGTGCCTGTGTGATCAGCAAATTGAGATGCGTGAAGGTGCAGGAAGTTATGTAAATTCTCAGCACAAAAATCAATGCTCTGAGATAAAGTGATTCTCGGATGAAAGGAGCTCCTTGGAAAGCATTCTATGGATACAGATACACACTGCAAGGTGAAGAGCTGCCTTGAGGTCTGGCTTCCACATGCCATTCCCCAAAGCCTTTATTCCTGGAGTGAGGCTGGACCTGGAGCACCCACACGGTGCTTGAGGCTCCCGCTGGGCTGGAGAGCTGCTGCCCCCGGCCACGCCAGCCCCGCAGCCCTCACCAACAAGGAGCCACCTAAACGGCACGCAGGGCAACGCCAGCCTGGTGAGAAGGCTTCAAGCCAGCCCATGTGTCCCCCAGAACAGACAACTAGCTCTGTGCACGGCCAGATGGGCACACCAGGCGTTCCCAGGAGCTTCCACACGGGAATGCTTTGCAGATAGGGTCCCAGAAGTCCTTTACTTTGTCAGCTGCTCCTCACAAAGGCAGAGGCTGCAGATGTGAGAAATGCAAACGGGAGAATGGTCATCTCTTCGTTAATGGAGAAAGATGGGATTTGTGATGCACACAAAGCTGCATAAGGAAACAGTGCTGTTCTCATTCCAATCTGCAATTATTCATACTTTCAGGCAAAGGTTTTCAAAGCTGCGCTGAGGATCCAGCATCCAGTTGCTTAATTTATTGTTATTTTAACCAGGGATTGTGCCTAATTGTACATCTTGGCACATTACGGAGCAGCTTAAGTGTTTTGCTATAGTTAATTTTGATTTCTTTTTTCTAAACACATTTTCATGGCAGCAGTGGAAAGAAAAAAAAATCCCATCTCTCCTGCCCAATTTCCTCCTCTGGTTTTGGCAGATCCAGAGAGATGAGTGGAGAGCAGCAAAGCCCTGAACTCCCTGTGCTTCGCCAGGCTCAGCACTTCCCATACACGTGCACTTTCCTCAAGTGAAAGGAGGGCTGAGAAATGCCCAAATCCAAGTTTTTTTGGGAAGGCAAAACAGCCAGTGGCCTCTTCATCAGCCACGTACTTCTTGGGATAGGAAAACTGTTCTCTTGTGTTGGCCACCTGCTCATTACCACAGTGGTAATTAATAATGAACGAAGAGCCATATCTAGATCGGCTCTTGCTCAAATTTCTTCAGCCTTTCACTGTCACCTAATCTTATAGCCCTCAAAAATAGACAGGAAACTGGATGTTCTTGTCGGTCAAATCATCTCTGCTAACACATAGCTATATCAGGAATATCATGTGAAATCCAAGATATGTAGAATATGTAGAAAATTCACCATCTATTAATATATGTTATCACTGCTATTAGCCCGAAGGATCATCCTCGCCCACTGACTCACTATGGAAATTGCAATGGGAAAGGATTTACCATCTGTCCTTTTCTCAAGGCACTATCTTAGCCAAAAGAGATTTCTAATTGAAATGATTCTCAAGTCCTCAAACTCTCTACTTGCTAAAACTGTAAGATAATAAGCATTCAGAACCAGTTGCTCCCAAAAATCATTTCAACTTTTTCCTTAATATTTCCCCTGCAGCTGCTAAAATACCTGGACCACTCGTCCCTCAATTAAGAAACGGGACTTTGCTGCTATTTCGTATTTCCATGCGTTGCATTTGATTTTGCTTCCTGCTCATATTGCTCACATTCTGTGGTGACACTTTTGCTTTACGGAATCAAAACTGCTCTATGCCCATTAAAACTGAAACCAAATATAGTGGTTCTTCCTTCTCCACTTGGAAGCAAGAATCAGCAAATTAACTTCTATGTTGCTACAAATAAAAAAAAACTCATTAGAGTATCTGTATTCTTATCATTTTTCCTGCAAATAGTTCTAAATAACCTGGAGTTTCAGAGAGAACCTCTAATTCATCTCCTTGTAGGTGGGGGCACATGAGCTGCTATTTCCCATCCTCCAATGCTCAAAGGGCCCTGGAGAAATTTGGGGATAACAGGAGATGGCCAGCAAGTGTTAGCAACAGCAAAGACATTTGCCAAATGCAGGCCTACTTGGTTCTTCTCCCTTTTTGCAGAATTTCCTGTTTTTTTATCATTATTAATGCCACGTTAGCAGGTGGGGAGAGAGGATCCACCTCAGGTAAGCCACTCCAGGATGCCACAAAGATGAAAAATGGCATAAAACAGCCACAGACGTAAGGACCCTGCTGTGTGCTGCAGGCATCGTCTATTCAGCTAAATTGTACAAGAAAGAAGCGGAGAGAAACTGCAGAAATTGCTTTGAAAACAAGACCAAAAGTGTTTTCCTGGAGCCATCATCAGGTTTGCTTGTCAGCTCAGATGCTTTATCTTGTGCTCCATTCACATGCAAAGAAAACATTTGAAGAAAATTGCTAGTTGTGGTGTTTACACCGTTCCGCAGGCAGCTGGAGCGAGATTTCTGCTTTGGTGGAGAAACAGCATCAAGAAAATAGTCCAAAACCAGTGACAGTCATCCTGCAAGAACTTGCTAAGCACATACGCAAGATGCTTCTCGATTTCCTTTAAGTAACTTTCTAATGGACCTTAATGTTAGGCTTATAGGACATTAAATATTTATTTTTACAGGTTTTAGGGAAAGAGGCCAATTGAGGGTGAAGATTGATCTCAAAAACAGGCTGAATGAAGGTGGATGAAGCCTTGAGAAACCTGCCCGCTTTAGCGAGGGCAGCTCTGCAAATGCCCC
Source organism: Nothura maculosa (assembly GCA_032353885.1). Classification (NCBI taxonomy): domain Eukaryota; kingdom Metazoa; phylum Chordata; class Aves; order Tinamiformes; family Tinamidae; genus Nothura; species Nothura maculosa. The sequence continues at coordinate 247,100 of JAUBOD010000225.1, read as the reverse complement.
CGGCAGAGCTCTTGGTGGGGAGGCCAGCAACATTGGTGTCATTGTAGCCTCCCCTCTGACAATACCATATAATCTACCTCAGGCTGTGGCATTTTTAAGAAATACTTCTAGAACCAGTCTAAAACCAATAGGGTTAAGAGCTGCCATCACTTGTGTGCTGATTTACCCTCATGATGTTTGGCACTCTCCTTAAAACAGTGACTGTTATGGCTGAATTCTGTGACTCTGCACTCCTTAAAACCTTCAGTTTATGAAGAAAACCCTGAAGACAGAACCAACATGCTCACAGTACACCTAAATCACACCTAATGTGCTTATTTCTAGTTCCATGGCAGACACGAAGGGCTGCTCATTGCTCTGTTGCAGTCACGGCAATTATCCGTAGGGTTTAAGCTCCTAATAGGTCCCATCAGACACAAACGATGACAGCTCCTAATGAAAACAGCCTGCACGGATGTAAAACAACAAGGTCAGGGGTTGATGTAGAGACAAATGAAGAGAAAAATCAAGAAAACAAAGCAGCACTTCGGATCCTGACAGCTACTCTGATCAGCACTAGAGCCATTTTTTCACTCAATTGATGTAAAAGCAGCCCAGTAAAATCTTTGGCTTGTCCCTCCACTCTCAAAACACCACTGTGGTTACCAGAGCTGCTGAAGGATAACTATTTGCCTGCTTATGGTGGTTTCCTTTTCAGGTTCGACCAGGAAGGTGTCCCACTCCGGCTGCTTGTTGCCCCTGCCTACCCTGGCATGTCCCACTTGGGTCCTTGGGTGGCCGTGGCCTAAAGGAGGGCAGCAAAAGCACCTGGAAGGAGAGGAGCAAGCAAATAACGGGTGCATCTTGTTGTACTTTCCCCTCCCTGAACAAAATAACCAATGGTTTTCCTTAGAAGAAAGAATGTATGCTTCTGTCTACAGATCTGCAAGTGACCCTTCAGAGGTAACCAGGCACGTTAGCAGCGGCAGGTTGGAACGCTGGTCTCCATCACTCCAGCTAGTTACAGACTCATCCCTGAGCCTTCCAAAGCTTCAAGTCACATCATTTTCCACTCCGAGGCTTTCCTAACAACTGCTAGGCTCCAAATTACATCATTAATTCCTGTCAGATTGCATGTATTTAAATGTCATCCATCATATTTGTATTTAAAAGCCCTTCTCCCCCCTTCCTTCTCTTTCTCTCTCTCGTTTCGAGCATCATTCAGGGAAAGCTTCATGTTTTAATACACACTGACATCAGCTGCCAACCAGTGGTACAAGAGGAAGTTATTTATGCAACTCCTTGAAAACTAAGTGCACATTCATGTGCCCAGTGCTCCCCGCAGTGGGACCCACTTACTGAACTAGGGGAGCATTGGCAGGATTGGGAGCAGGTAGGTGACAACATCCCTGCATCTCCAAGAAGCCATTTCAGGATGCACCTCTTCCAGATGCCGTTCCCTGTTTCCCAGAATAAAGCAGAGAGCGTCATCATCATTGTTATATTAATAATATTTAACTTATAGGATCACTGTGAGAATTATTTTTTGTATGTGAGGAGTTCTTACAGGTTACTACACTAGCTGGGGCAACAGGGTGTTTTAAGCCCTGAGTCCCATTAATTGGCAGATTTACTCCAAGCAAACATCTCAATTTTTCCTGTAGCAGATCTTGATGCTACACTTTGAAACATCCCAAAATAGAGCAGCCCAACTCTCTGGCATCACTTGGCTTGGAAGGTTACACTGCTGCCTAGGAGCACGAACTTCTCCTGATGGCCACCAAGCATCCCTGGGGCCTTGGACACCAAGCCCCTGGTCACCACCACAGCCTCGGAGCTTCTCGGTCCTCCCAGAAAGGCAAGAGCCTCCCCCTACATTAATCACAAAGTGACCATGTTAAGGAGTTTAGAACACTCCAAATTCCAGCTCAGTTAAAAAAAAAAGGAGCTGCCAGTGGCCAATATTACTAGGGGCAAAATTACAGCATGTGGGAATTACAGATCTGCAGACAAACCAGCAATCTTTGAGGAATTCAAGTTACCAGGAGTACCAAACGAGGACCACAATGCTAACAAAATTAGACACAGTCTCCTTTTAACCTCAACTCTATTTTTAAGGTTTTTTTTTAAAGGGTTTCTATTTGTTTGTTGCGTTGTTAAAGTTTCCGTGAAATTGGGCTGAGAGCAACTCTTTAGGAACAGTTTCCCCGTAATTTTCCCTCATTACCCCAGGCTGTGTGAAATGATGCCTATGTGCATGCAAGGAGTTTTCTCTGGATGACTTTTAGCAAGCGACAGAATTGCCCAGCAGAGACAAAACTCTGTGGTGACATGAAAAACTCCCTCATCTTGGCAAACGGGCACTTGGGAGAAGCAGGGCTGGGGGCTGAAGCTTCCTTGTATGCCTGGGTTTTCTCACAGGCGACGACCAAAACGCCTCTCTTTCCTAAGGAGACTCTTGCTCTCCCAAATCTCACTATATTAAAGCGTGGAGAAGCAAAGAGTCAATCGCAGCCACCCGACATCCTTGCAGATTTGAAGCCTGCCTGTTTGTTTGGCTAATTGCTCTAACAGTCCCATCCAAGCGCTGCCTCTCTGCTCCCTTCTCCAGGGGAGAACCCCAAACGCGAAGGAGAGAGCGGAAACGGCTCCTCTGCTCAACACAATGCTCGGAAATGCGAGGTGAACATTCCTCACCACAGCGACAGGAGCGTTCCCAGGACTCCGACCCCCTCTTTTTCCCATTGTTTGGGCTTGCTCAGACCTCAGTGACAATGTCAAGCAGTTGCCAATGGGGTATTTGAGCAGCTAAAGGGATCAATGTTTTCAACAGTGCAATAGTAGGAAGTGCATTGCAACTCACTTGCTCCCAGTGGGATATTCCAGGGATTCCTCAGTGCCAACATGATGGGAGGACTTATGCACAGCCCAATCCTCATACAGCTGCCACTGAGACAGACCGCGAGGCACTGGGGCTGCTGATTTCTTTATGTAAGAGAAACTTCATAAGGCTGCCCCTTTCTGGCTTTCATTACATGCGCTGGAAAATGAGACCCTGTATAAATATAATGTGGGCTGTTTATGGGCAGAGACAACAGAGGCAAGGAAATAAGGGTTCTTAAAACTGTTCATTGAAAGAGTAGGAACAGGGCACAGTGATCAGCTGGCACGCAGGGTTGCACCAGGAGCCAGCAATGGCAGGTGCAAACGCTCAATTCTGCACATGGATCCCAGGGGACAGAGGGGCTCTTCTCCACCGGGACTTGAGCCACTGCTCTATTCAGTTACTCATCCACGAGGATCTGGGAGAGAAAGAGCGGGACCCTCCAACGCCCCTGCTCAGCTTTGAGGGGCGCATGGGCTGCGGGATAGAGATCCATGGCAAAATTACAGGGCTATGACAGCTGACATGGCATGATCGTTTGGTAGGCAAAAAATGACTTGCTTTCCTCTCGGCAAACCACACGCTGCATAGCAATTTGGACTGCAAAGAGCTGCCCTGGATTTAAAGGGAAACTAATCTTTTAAAAGAAAGGGACCACAGGGTAAGAGAGTGTGGAGAGGGTGAACAGGGCAGTGCACAGAGACCCACAGGGCTGCACTCGCCCGTCCCGCTCCCATGGAGTTGTCACCGTCTCTTGGGGAACCTGTCGAGAGCTGGATCCTGGAGATGCTGCTATTCCAGTTGCATCAGCCTTTGCCCAACTCTCTCCAGTTGCTGGGTGGCTGCTTATGCTGCACTTACTGGTACAGAGCTGCTCTGAGACACTATCCACATCCTCATGAGGTCCCTAATCCCCGCAGTGGCACCTGGAGCTGCTTGGGAAGCAAAGCAATTTACTCATTACTGCCTCATAGGTCCTAGGATCACCCATCTACATTAAATCCAAGAATATGTCTAAAGAAGAAAATTATTCTTTTCAAGATATTTGGGATAGGTTTAAAATACCTAACTATCCTAAGATTGTCAAGACATTACCTACCAGAGTGTAATTATACTTTCAAAATTATATGTATTAATATTTAAAGTATATAATTATAAGGCAGCAGATATATTTTGAAACCACCATAGTTACAAATGTATTTTTATTTTTAAATAGGAACTTCTTGCATGGCTGCAATGTCTGTCTTTCAGGTCTCTTGCCCTCAAGTCTCAGCACTAGCAGAGGCAACTGGAGTTGGCACGATTGACTGAGAGCTGCAAACCTAGTGATGTTCTGCTATAAAATATCATTAGTATTGAGAAAAAAAAAAAAACAAAAAAAAACCATACTCACATAGAGGAAAAAGAAACCAGAAGACAGGGGTAAAAACTTTACACAAGTCTATGAGCTTGTGATACCCACATCATGACCGATCCTGCCTGGGCTTTCCCGGCAGTCCCTACATGGAAAGGCTGAAGGTCCAAGACTGTCCAGACCCCAACCAGACTCTGCCGCGTTGGGCTGATGCTGCAGACTGAGCCTGTTGCTGCAGACAGCAATTCCACAGGGAATATCTCACTCTTGGGATTGAAATAGCTTGAAATTCCATTGCACAGGCCATCCAGTGAATACAACCCAAACATCTTCAGGTCACCAAGTCCAACAGTTCCTAAGAGGTGCTGAATACATTCTGCATTCACAAAGCAGACGTGAAGAAAGAACTAGCAGAGCTTAACCAACTATTTAACTCAAGCAGGATAAACCCTGATTCAGACTGCATTGCCTGTGCTTACAGACAGAAACCACTACCCAGAAATTCACGTAATATGAATTATTATTCAAGAAGCTTTGTTCTAATGCTGCTAATTTAGTTTTGATAAGTAAAATGACCTTCAGTGATGTGGGCAGTTTCAACATACCCTTGTGAGGCAGATGTGAGCTTGCGATGACGTAGAGTTTTTGACATTTATACCATTAGATATTTTCTGAACATAGTAAGAATATAGAAGCATTACAGCTTAGGAGTGATTTACAAATGAAAAGAACAATTTTCTCAAAAGCAATGAAATGCCAGGCAAAAGTGATTTACCTCGCATTTCTCCAGCAATTATTAAAATTGCTCTCAAGGCCCTGTCCAAAAAGCTGCTTGTATTGGTAGCTTTTTAATAATGACCCAAAATACAATAACTGCACCATAAAATAACCTTCAAAATAAGCCTTAATTCCATATGCATCTAAGCATACATTCACCTTTGACCATAAAGATCATTTTATCCATATTTTAGCAAGTGTTTTGGCATCTGAATACTTAATTGCAGCACACTAGGACAGTAGGAACCCCCAAAAAGGTATGCAAGGTCTCAACAATTGGGTTTTCTATAAAAATAAGCCCCAAGAAGCACAACTGTCAGCCCTGAACTGCATCTCTAAACTTCTGAGATATTTGCCTGGTCAGGAATGATGTTCAGTTTCTGCAGTGACCCCAATCTCAGTGGGCTGGGGGTGTGACTCAATTTTCCATAGGAAATACAAGGCCTACCCAATTCCATGGGAGTCGGATCACGTCTACGGCAGTGGTCTCATTCCCACAACTGCTCACATATCTAAGCCTACAGCTACAGGTGATAAACACTTGCCCCTAAATGTCATTTGCCAACAAGCCAATTAGATGATTGTGGTTATCTAAAAATAGAGGTTTTACAGTAATGCTACCAAAACGTGGCTGTAATGAAAAACAGGCAAGAAAAGTCAACTCATTTATTTTTATTGCCTTCTCATTACTGCTGTATAGTTCAAACTACTCCAAAGAGCTGCCAAGGCCACAGCACCACGTGCTAGGAAATTGCTACCAAGTTCTCATAAGCATCCAGCTTATAAGTAGGAGATTAAATGAATGCAGACATAGATAAAAATCAAGGTGGTCATTCCCTTAACAGTTAAAAAACGCTGCTGGGGAGAGGGGTGCATAGGAAAAAGCAGGAGATGGAGTCACTGCATGGAGCTCTCATGGGCAGCGTTAGCTCACGTGCATGGAGCAGTGACTCCAGCTTTTCTTTCCTAGGGGCTGTGTAATTGTTTATGCAAAAGAGAGGAAAGAGCCAGCAGGATTCCTCTCATTAGCGGGGAAAAGTTTCCTCTGCATTAATACTTCTTGGAAAGAAAGCACACGTGTGCACCAAAACATATACACATGCTTTTTAGCGTCCCGAGCACCACAACTTGATATTGAGCATCACTATGCAGTCACTATAGACAAAACAAACAGCTAGAAACCCACACCTTATTATTTTCTGTATCTTATTATAGCAAAAATATCATGGAGAGACCCAAATACTCCCTTGGGCATTCGATTTCTGATCATGGGACAAAAGCATCTCTGAGCTACGAAATTCTTACAAATTGCAGAGATGTCACCTCTCACGCCGATACTATCGCGACACACTTCCTCAGGCCCCCTTTCCTCCTCCCCATCAAGCAGGTCTAACATTTCCAAGCCTGAGCTGATCTGGAACTGTCAGCTCTAACCAGTGTTGTAGCTGTCAGTCACCAGTGGCCCTTGGGGCCATTTCTTCCTGAATATATAAAGGTTGTTATCCTTAAAGTTAGTCAGCATTTCTGGCTGCTAGAAGAAAGAGCAAGACTACTCTAAATGTTCTGAGATTAGCAAAGCTGCAGCTATATCTGAGTTTTAGTAGCTTAATGCACACAAAACTGTTTAGGAGCAAAATTAGTATATTAGGAAAAATAAACCATTTTTCCTTAAACTTACTTCATAGTTCATTTCCTATCTACACAGTAAATTACTAATAGTGCTGCAATTCTATGCTAATGATTGCTTAGCACTGAAAACATGCTCAGTACTGCACAAAATTGATCCTTGACCCAAACTGCTTAAATGGCCCCAGTTCAGTGCTCCATAAGCAACATTTCCTGAAAGAAAACGCTCAGTTAAAGCCTAGATGGTGGCACATGCTGGTGAGTCCATGTCCCATCAAGTTATTAAGCCTGTGCTGTGAAGGAGAGCCAAGCTGCAGTGCGTCTAGCTAGAGCTCAGCTTACAGCCCTTTGCAGAGCACGGCCCAGGAGCTACTAGCAACGTAAAAAGGAGATTCCTCTGGAGTCTTTTGTGTGATCTCAGCATATTCAATATGCAGGAAATCGATATCTCATTAGTCTCGCATTTTCAAATTAAATCTTGCGCTGCAGAAGCGCAGGGTAAGACTGCACAGCTGTTTGCAGCCTGCTGTAGCTGCACACTTGGTAGCACAACCCGGCCAAGGCAGCTGTATCTGCAGCAAATACACAAAACATGCAAGGTCATCGCTAAGCACTGGCACAAATCACCACAGAAATAGGTGAGAGAGGAGGAAATGAAAATTGCAGCTCAGCAATGGGGCAAGATCCTTTCTTCACATCTGCATTGCTTTACTTCTCCACTTTCCAAAGCATCAGTTCTTTGAAATGAGAATATTCAGGGGAAGCAGATCATCAAATCAAAGGGCAGCCAGCTGAATCAACCCAAACTTTCAGGCACATCTAATTTTAACCCTGCAGGCTTCTTGCAAGCGGGAGTCTTCTTGGCTCTGTCATTTCACCCGCTCTTGTTTTTGCCATGTTGCCAAGATGACAAGTAGCAACAACATGTGCCTAACAGGAATAAAATGGGAAACTCTGAAACAGAAATAATTAACTGTGTTCATAATTACTGGCGGAAGCCTAAACAAGAAGTCAAATAGATTACAGCTCTTCTGGTTCAACGAAGTCTTAAAATTAAAAAAAAATAAAAATCTTTATCACATGCCAAGGCTAAAAGGATTTTCATTCCTCCATGTGCTTCTCATTCCAGCAGCTGAGCTCCGAGCTGCTACTGCAGCTCTTCCCTGTCTAGCCCGGATCTATTCCCTCTGCTGTTCTCTGCAGCCACTGCAGTTGTTGGCCTCCAGCAAAAGCAAAGGGGATGCATTTATAAAACCAGCAGGAGATAATGTTGTTCACCAGCAACATAAACCTGGTACATCAGAAGGCAGAACTGTGGTCTGGCAAGGCATAGAGCTGACCATGACCTGGAGTTTTTCTTCTGTATTTTTCTCCCTTCTTTTCATTTAAATTTGTTCAGTGATTACAGTTTTGGCAGGTTAACAAGTCTGCAGAGGGATGACTGTTATTTATTCTCTCGCAAACATCCAAAGCAGGTGAAAGCAGCAATGCTGCAATGAGGCCTACAAGGACTGGCCAGAGAGCTCTGTGGTTCCATCTGGCAGTTGATCTGAGAGCTACCACAATGCTCCCCAGCCATAGGTCATGCAAAGGCTTTCAAAGAGCATCCAGCACCATGAGAAGGTCATGAAGAGACCACCAGAGTCCTGAGCGAGTCCAAATTTCCTCAAAGGAAACTTGCAGCTACTTTTTGCTGGGAATAGGACCAAAACGATGACCCAAAAGGTAAAGATTTTACATCCCATTACTCATCCAGCATCCTTATATTCTCACTTTCTTAGTTATTTATACTGCTTTAAAAAGCCTGGAAATTACTGCTCTCTTCCTTTCACTTCCTCTCCCTGCAGCTCTATAGAGAAATAGCCAGGTTACACAGGCAGAAATACCCACAAAACAATAATGAAAACAGATGTGCCAATAAAGAGCCTAAGAAATGGCCATTGTGCACACCAATGTGAAGCCGTGATTCTATGAATAGTGTCATGAACCTTCTTAACAGGGAAAATCCCAGAGGAAGATTTTAATAGTCAGAACTCAGAACTAAGGTGTGGGGGTTATTTGACTTGGTGATTTTTGTTTCTTCACCTTTTCTGCTTGTATTTTGATTCTGCCTTTGTTTACCTCAGATTTGCTGTCTGACTTTCAAATCAATAATCTTCCATAGGTTCTTTAAGAATGCAGTTCTCAAGAGGGCCAAGAAAGTTCAATATACAAATTAACTCTGGAAATCTGCAGGAGTCGGACACCCCAGTCCAACCCAATCCTCTAGGTTCTCAGCCCAAGCACAGGATGCTGAACTCTCATTAACTTCCATGGGACCTTAGGCATTTCATAGGTCCTTTACAGACTTGAGTTTAAGCATGGTTTTTTTTTTGAACATATTTTTTTTCTATAAAATCATCACCCTACATCCCCCATGCCAAATTCTAGAAAATTCTTGCCTTGATATACCTAGATTATAGGTGCCTGGGTGCACCAACGTCTTCACTAGAAGCTGCACTAGGAGGCCCTCGTGTGCATGACTAATAAAGCAGCGATGATGCAAGCAAGTAGAAATATTCTGATCCTGAATTTCCTAATTACTATGTAAAATAACATTATGCTTTTCCACTGAATGTCCAGAATCCATAAGATGAACCTTTACTAACAACTATGAAGTATTACAAGTTCTCTGCATAAATCAGGCTACCTAGTGCACAGTTTCCTTGCTTCAAGGGTACAATCTACCAGTAGCAATGAAGAACACAGGTGTAATATATAGAAACAACTAAAAACAAGAACACTGGTAGAATTTAACCCTCTTACAACTTACACACTGTATAGAAAAAGTCCTGAAAGATCGTAAAATTCTTACTCTTTTGAGCACAGAATCCTTTATTACATGGCTTCTGGTATTGAGAGTTTCGGAGATCAAGGGAGTAATCACATTATCAAACTATTCTTAAGAGCACACTCAATATTTATGAGGATCTTAACTCCATGTAATGAAGGCTATATTCAAAGACTGGGATGACTTGGATGTTTTGGATATAAAATTAATCAACATGCATGAAAGAGGATCTCAGAGTCAAACAGGAAAATCTGCATGTAATAACAGAGATAGTTACAGTCTTGCAAACTATGTCACAAGGAAGAAAAACACTATGACTAAACATAATAAGATTTTGCTTGAAATGTAAAATTCTCTGGATCAAATCCTGCTAATTCTCATAAGAACTGGCAAGCAGGTCAGAGTTGACTGTGTAAAACTGGCCACCAGATAGGAGGAAAACCATTGGGAAGAACCAGGTCATACTACGTGGTCCTTGGAATCGCGCCGTGGCCCATTTCCTATTGCACGTTTGGGAGGCATGGGTTTGTCCTCACATGCAACGTGTCACTCTCCCGTTTTGAGCCAGTACCACCTATTTCTCCAAGAAACCCTTATTTGCACGGAGGCAACATGTTTGCACGGGGGGAGAAACACATTTGCACGGGATTTGCCCTCACCACGATGATAATTCTCACGCGAGCTAAGGATGCTGCTGACTAAAATACATTTTGTCTATATTTTCTTCCAATGTTTTCCAAGATTGCCTCTCCTTCCTAGGTCCAAGGTCATGGTAAGATTTGACATTAGCACAAAAAGAGGTAAAAAATGAAGAGCTCGCCCCTGCCTCTTTATGGATTCCTCCTTCAAACTCTAAGCACAGAGCACGGGCTCTTTGCAAGAGGAGTTCTCTTTATAGTATTACCTATTTTAGCTCTTAAATTGCATGAAGATCATTCAGTATTAAAATATTACTATCAAAAATGTGAATTCAGAAGTAATAAAATTCAGGTAAGGTTCACTTAACTCTTAATTGTCTTCACACTTAACAACTACTACTGAACCTTTCCTAACCCTTCAGTTACAACTTGTGCTCCATACTTTTAAACTTGACTTTCAACTTCCAGTAACCATTTGCATTAGGTATCTTCAAAGAATGGTATTTGAAACTATGTGTTGTAATGAGAGGCTAATTAACACAAATAGGTTTATTAGCAAGTTAGAGACATTACAAGAAAAAAATCAGCAAGCCAAAAGCTCTCGCTTATTTTTTGTCACAGATACAGAACCCCTAGGACAGACCTACTCCAGGCCAGGCTCTGCACTGGCTACGTTTCCAAGTCACCCAAACTTTGCAACTCCGTTTCCCTTTCCGTAGTGGGATGTAAATCTCATTTACTTTGCTTGGTAGGTCTCCAGCTTAATTAAATCATTACTTTTAAATTAAAGGCACTACAGAAATGCTAGGAACTAGCGTCTGAATGAGAAGGTGGAGGTGACACCCTAGTGAAGCAAGACTGTTTTCACCGCCAACAGCAGGCACAGTAAAAGGTCATTCCCAGCATAATTGGGAAACCACGTTCCAAGATGACTTCTCCCAAAATTTTATTAAGGAGGAGGAGATGCCTGGCCTCACTATACGGCTGGAATGCTGTCCATAGTTTCACAAATCATCTATAATATGTTCATTAGTTTTCTCATTTCCTTAGTCTTTCTGTTCCTTATAGCAGCAAAATATCACAGCTTTGGAAAGAATGTTTTTTCCACAGGCGACTGTTTTCAGTGTGATCAAAGACCCATTAAGAAAATTGCAGAAGATCATTTTCCTCCAAGACAGTCATGTTCACCACGGGTTTTCAACCTTTTATAGGAGAGCAACAGCAGAAGAACCCCAGCCTTAAGCGTAGCAGAGCTTCCCTCAAATATCATTATGTTCTGACATTCCCCATATAAACTGAGAACTTCCAGCACTGGGTAAATATAAAGATGCTCCTGAAAGATTCCCTATTACTACACAGGGTTTTTTATTTGGAAACTATTGGAAAAATATTCTTAAATGGCAGAAACCAGGCACCTCTGCCTCCTTGGCAGAGGCCTGGCTCCACCTTGGACTCACAAGAGAGTTGGAACAGGCTCAGGTTGGAAGCTGGATATGCCCCATGTATCCATTACATGAAACGTCCCAAATACTGGAAAACACATCTCATTCTAAGCTCATTCCATCTGTACTGGGAAGTCATTGGAACCAAAGCCAGGGAAAAAGGCAGCTTTGTCCTCTGCTGTCCCCAAGGAAGGTGACCCGGGAATGACACGTTCTTTACCATCTCCTCGTATGCAGAGGTGGGAGTGTAAGCACTAAGCAAAACACTTCTGCTGTTTGGAAAATCCTCCAGCAATGATGAAAAAGACAGTTTATAGGAGAGATCAGCCTAAAGTTTTCCTTCTCTATTTTAAGATCTTTTTGCACTGAGAGTATTATCTAACTTCTGTGAAAATTTCCCATGAAAAGGTTCAGGGATCACATTTGCAATAACGAACTCCATCTTTCCTATTAACTAAATACAACTTTGCTTTAAAAATGCACATCAATGACCAGGAAAGCCCAAATGGCCGCAGGAAGTTTTTAAAGTTCATCTCATGGAAAGGATACATGTTGTACAGCACCCATCCAACTATGTTGTCTGTTTGCTTATGTCTGCCAGCTGCCTCGTAATCCCTTCCGAGACCACTGCGTGTTTGACTAAATTTGGTAGCAGGAAAAGCTCCCAACACTTTCATTTATTAAAAAAAAAAATTAGTAGAGAGATTCTCGTAGGGCAACCAAAGAAAGGTTAATGGCAAAGGTCAATTTTATTTTGGTATCAGAGAACTCACATGAGGGTTCACCTTAGAGACACATATCCTTAGGAATCAATTCCCATATGCCCCCACTCCTCCTTGAACACTATTTTTGAGTAGCAGAAGAGCTGGGAAGCCAGGAATTAACTGCAGTTCTCGCAACAGTCCCTTGGCCCAGGTAAATCCTAACATTAGACTCTACTTCCCTCACCACAACACGGCAAATGTTAAACTCCCTTATTATGTTGCTGCAATAATCCATATTTGCACATTACTTTGAAGGTCTGAAGAACTATATGCTCTAATTATTACCAGTCTTGAGACTGGAACTGAATATTCAAATGCCAGCCTGATTCATACGTAAGTGCACATCACATAAGCATGCACTGAAACACCAGGTGTCAGGGTAAAGATTTAAAGCACTCTTCGTAGAAATCAGGTTGGAGTCCAAGAGTCACATCTCCTTGTCCCAGCTCTTTTATCAGATTGGATTTCAATTATTCCATGTTTTGGATTTGCACTTTATAACACATCAGGCTGAAAACTGACAGAACACAAAATGGTATCATGTAAAAATTAGGTGATATGGCTCTTTGCTGAGCCTATTAAGAGCAGGGGTAAATGAGACAAGGAATTTTTGTACATTTTTGTTCACAGATTCCTACTTGAGGGGGCAGGAGCCAACTAAGATCTCTTTGGTCTTTGTGCCTGTGTGGCTGAATTTTCTTTCTAATCCTCCCCACATCCCTGTCCCAAGCCAAAGCCAAACCAACCTGGTCAAGTTATTCTGACATGTGGCTAGAATTGCATCTCTTACGCATTTATTATTTTAATATAGTATAAATATAAACTAGTGTTTTAATGTATTATAAACATATACAGTGATTTAACACCTAGAGATTAAAACAGCCTTATGCATAGCGCAAAATTTATACATGCACAAAGTCCATTTGCAAACATAGAACATAAAATTATCAGTATTACCAGACATAGGATACATTATTTTTAATTACACAAGCTGAATATCAACAAGCCCACTGTGGTCCTAATTAGCAAGAGTCCAATAATCGTTTCCCTCCCCTCTGTTTCTGCCTGACAAGGATGACAGCGGAGTCCTGAGGGGCAGCACAGCGGGTATCCAAGCTGTAAACCCGCACCCAGATGCTCTGCAGGGGCACTAAGTGCTAAGATGCCTCTGCCAAAGAGTGTATGGGGTCAAGACGTTTATTTTAGGGGGGAAAAAAGAGAGAGAGAGAGACAGAGAGACAGAGAGACAGAGAGAAGGGAAAAAAAAAGAGAAAGAAGAAAAAAAAGATAAAAAAAAGAAAAGGGAAAAATGAAAGGAAAAAAAAAGAAAAAAGAGGAAAAAAGAGAAAAAAAGAGAGGAAAAAGAAAAAAAAGACAGAAAAAAAAAGAAAAAAGAGAGGGAAAAAAAGAAAAAAAAAGAGAGAAAAAAGAAAGAGAGAATAAAAGAGAGAAAAAAGAAAAAGAGAGGAAAAAAAAGAGAGAAAAAAAAGCGAGGAAAAAAGAAAAAAAGAGGAAAAAGAAAAAGAGGAAAAAAAGAAGAGAGAAAAGAGAGGGAGGGAAAAGAAAAAAAAAAGAGAGAAAAAAGAGAGAGAGAGAGAAAAAAAGGAGATAGAAAGGTGCTTCTCCAGGAGCTCCGGGCTGCCTTGCTGCCGCCCCGCCGCGGCCCGGGAGCCCCCGGCGCATCCCGGCTCCCGGGCGGCTTCCCCTCCCGTTCGGCACCGCCTGCACCTGCCACCGCCGCCCGTTCGCACCGTTCCCGAGATGGCCCCGCTCCCCGGTGCGCCCGCGACCCCACGCGGAGCACTGACAGCAACATATATACATATATATACACACACAAGCACATATATATGCACTTATATATATATTTTACCTCACAACTCAGCCTAGAAAAACAAAGGGCGGCGCTCTGCTCGCCCGCGCGCGCGCACGCCTCACCTGCCACCGTGTACCGGTCCAGGTAGTTGAGCACGTTGCCCACGCTGAGGATGCCCGCGGCCGCCACGCGGGCCCGGCCCAGGCTCGGCGCCTTGTGGCGGGCGGGCGGGCGCGCGGCGCTCTTGGCGGCCGCCGGCGGGTTCATGCGGCCCGACAGGGTCTGCACCTCGCCCTCGGCGCCGCGGCCGCAGCAGCCCCGCTCGCCCTCGTCCTCCTCCTCCTCGTCGGCGGCTCGCAGGCGGCCGCAGCCGGGGCTGCCGCCGGAGGAGCCGTCGCTTTCCAGGCACATCATGGGCGGCGAGCGCGGCGCGCTGGAGCCCGCGCGCGGAGTCGTGGTGGTGCTG
>JAUBOD010000225.1:182558-199365 GCA_032353885.1 Nothura maculosa | reverse complement strand
AAAAAAGGAAGAACATGAAACACAGATTCATCCTAATGAAACACTTCTCCTTTTCTTTTATATTTATAAATGAACTGATCCATATTCCTTTCTCCTTATCATTTCATTCTTTAAAAACAGACGTGATCTTATTAGATGGAAGAAACCAAAAATACCGAGGCCAAATTTCTCTTGTCAATCTTTCTTCAGAAGTCAAGAAAATTATTGGCATTAGCCCAAGAAAACCTACTGCACAGCAACAAATAACAGCACAAGTCTGGATAAGCTAGACTCAGAGCAATGCAAAGTAAGGCCAGCACAGAACAGTTGCAATGATGATTGGCAGGGATATGATGACTGCTGGAAATAAAAGTGCTATGAATAATTAGCCACCTCTGACCCAGGAAAACATTGACTTCATTTACAGCACAAAATTGAATGCAAACGGTATTGGGGAGGAGAATCAAGCTATTCATTGTGCCTTTTCCCTCATCAGAAAAATTCATTTCCTCCCTGCTATAGAGCAATGAAAAATACCTGATTGGATCTGGTGAGACGACTTCACACAGAAGAGTTGGAATGAAGAATTGAAGTGCCCATGGGGCGATGCTAAAATTAATTCTATTAGAAAGGAGGGGACTGAAAGGGGAAATGCACATATAGCTCCTATTTTAGGGAAGAATTGAAGTAAATCCCTTAAAGAAACAAATCAATTTGGAAAGTCCACTGAAATTCTAACATGAGCATTGCTGACTGGGACATGGATGTCAGCACGTTTACCAGGACACGTCTCCCCCTGTTCTTTCCCATTACTACTCATTTCTCCCTATATCTCCAGCTGCTTCCTGCCTTCCTACTCCGGTGCTGTCTGTGGCTGCCTGTGCCCTCTCCACCCAGCTCACGTCTTTGCTGAGTACAGGCTCTTCCACAGCTCTAGCTGCTGTTAGATCTCGCTCCACGCTGATCACAACTTCATCTTGGGCTCTTGGCCCACCCTGGATCAGTAACTGGACTTCTGTAGTCCAGAGGCAGCAGAAGCAAAGATACATTCATTCCATGCGGTGAGTTACATCTTCCCTGCGTGCTCCTCGAGCACTTCTGCCTTCCCTCAGATGAAAAAATGGGGCAGCTCTGATGGGAGAGAAGCCTGAAGCTAAAACATGGCATTATCCTTGTGACAGCTTTTGGGAAGAGGTGGATGGGATGGAGAGAAGAGCGACTGGGAAGGAAACACAAGTGGTTTGAGCTAATGGGCTCCGTGCTCCCTCCGGCATATGCAGCACATCCCACACGGGCAGGTGCCCCTTGGAAAGCAGGCACTGCCTCTGCTGAATGCATCTGACTACTGTCCTTACCCCCTGCACCATCGCTGGAGTGTAGAAAAGCAGGCACCAAAAGGAAGGCAGTTCAACATGGTCCTAGGACAAGTTTGCAAAGCTCGAGAAGCAAACATATTTACATGTATTTAAGGAAGTCTTACATGTATTTAAGGAAGTCTGCTGTGGAATTGCTGGGAACACAGAAAAGCCGATCGCTTTTCCAAGCAAACCTGCAGGCTCACGTGGCCTCTAGGGAGCTTGCAGCTTCCTCCCAGCTCTTTCCGTTCACTCAAACAAGCTAGTCTTTCTTGTCAAGCATTTGCATCTCAGGCAGCATCAGCACCTGCAGTTCTTTCCCCTTTCCTCCTATACCTTGCCAGGAAAAACCACACAAGTTTCTTAGTAAAGATGGCATGACAAATCCCTGCATCCCCAGTTAGCACGGAGAACTTCTCCCCAAGACACGGATAACAGACTTCCTTCAAAGCCATCAGGGGCTGAGCACCTCCAGCCTCTGCTAAAGAGCAACAAAAGGGCATCAGTCATTGCACTAAGTCAGGAGATGCAGAACTCCTAAGACAACCTGACAGTGTGACAACCTGAAAGTGAATTATTTTAGGTTATGTAGATTAATTGGAGAGAGGACTGGGAGAAACTGCTGCTTACATTGGCTTCCATAATAAAAAAATTGATTGAGAACATAGTTTTCTAGATTAGGATATTGCTTAAACACTACCCAGCTGTCAGTTGTGTGTTCGAGGTGCTTGGCACATCTCTTAGCATTCCTAACACAAAATTAACACAGACTAATATGTTTAATAACCACCAGCGTTATCCAAACAGGTTGAAGACTTTTATGCAAACAATGAATTACAGAAGGTGTGATCAACACAATTTTGATCCACTAGGTAACATTAGAAACTAAAGACTTTTCATATCAAACTTTGTTTCCCTTGTAAGCAAAGACTTCCTAAGAACTTTTTGAAGACTTTATTGGATTATAATGAAGACAAGTATAGGAGAACTCAGATGAACCCACTGGCTGTTTTGTATTGAAATGTAGCCAATATCAGCTACGTAAATGCCAGCATGACTTGGCAGGGCCCCCAAAGCATTTGTGCTTCATTGCTTATTTTTTGCCCGTGTTGAGGGTGTAGGTGAATTCTCCAGTTCACAGGGGAGGGAGTGTCCAAGTCACCCTCCCAGTCACCACCAGCTAACGTTTCAGGCAAGGTGGAGAGCTCAGCAGTAGGAAAGGAGGCCTGATAAGTGCTTGCACAGCAACACATTTCGAAGATCTCTGAGGAAAAACTTTTGCTATAAAAGGTTTGGCTTTACAGAGGACTTCTAGGACTCTAATATTAGTTATTTCAAAATCTGTTTCAACAAACACTCCATCCATATTGTAATATGAGCAGGGGACAGTGCAAAAGCAGAGATGGTTCATCTGCCACTATGGAGAAACTTAAATCAGAGGCAGCAGGAATTGGGATGGGACACGCAGGAGGGGTCCTGCCTCTGCACAGCCCCCTCACAATGACCACAACAACCCTGAGCTCCAGTCTCTAGGCTAACAAGACCAGTGACACACGTGGCTACAGCAGTAGCCTTATAAAGGACCACCGTTGGCCTGCAAAAATATGTTGCAGAAGATAATTCTGTTGCATGAGTGATTAACAATTAAATTAGGAATTAAGCACAAGATCATCTTAGAAGTGAGCAGCCTAGGCAGAGTGGATAAGTCTGCACCCTGGAAGGCAGAGTGCCATCTGCACACCTGCAGACACTCTGCAGAGAGGTTTTATAGGTGCTGTGAAGCCTTGCTGGGTGCAGTGCACGGGCTGTTTATTTGAGGAGGGGCCAGGGAGGAAAAGAAATAGTTACATGAGAGATTTTGGAAAATTATGAAAAATGCTGATAGCAGCATCAGCATCCTGCCTGGTGGAGTGAACCACTCTAGAGAAGTATTTGCATGCAGCAGCACCGTGTGTCTCGTGTGTCCTGCTCACTAGATGCCTTTGCAGGCATTTAGCAGAAATTAAAAGTAATCATGACATTGAAGGCAATCTTTATGCAGAGTTCTAGTGCTTCCTTTTAAAAAAGACACACGTACACAGCATGAAAGGTCAGGAGCAATCGCATGGTCCTGCTTCAGGGAATGATGGAGTGGAGCAAGAGGAAAAGATTAAAATCATTACCTGAGTGGACTTATAAAGCCAAACCATTTGGAGCAGTTTCAAAATGCCTTCTACCCACTATTTTAGCTGAAAAGAACAAGAGGAAAAAGGCAAGGATAGAAGGCAAATACATGAACAGCTACAGAACATGCAACAGCTCTGTCGACTCATGCAGTTGTCATTTATTTGTTGCAAGGGTCTGGGTCTTCCCACAGACCTTGTGCTGCAAGTGACTCCAGGACTGCAGAACCACCTTCCTAGCCATCAGCTTGCAGCAGCAGTTCTTTCCCATAAACACAGAGCTGCACATTAAATAAGCTTCTTTTAAGTCATGCATTTTTGCTTAGTGCTAGTCAGTTAAACCATTGGAAACTCTTGGTATTTTAATTAACTCCTAAGGAGAACTTTTGTTTTCTCTCTTCAAACCAGAGGACTTTTTAATGCAAGGGATGCCCAGGCAGAGCTCAGAGCATCCGCTCCCTTGTCTGGTCAGGCTTGCTAAAATGCAGGAAAAAATAAAAATCCTCTCCCCTTACATTCCAAAGAAAACAGAGACACATTTGGAAAGATGTGAGCGAGCTAGTCAGCGTGACCCTGCTAGCTTCTAGTCACTGACTTTCATAAAGGAGATAAGAAGTAGGAGTAGGAATGAGTTTGTCAAGGACTTTATGTGCCATCTACAGAACAGCATTTGGGATCTCTTGCTCATATGTCAAATGAGTGTCTCTGCACTATTCCAAATTCAAGTTTTGATTTTTTTTAAACGAAAGTTTAATATTGATTTAAGAAACATGAGAAATAAATCATCTATTTACAGGACTAATCACAAATGTGCCAACAGAAATGTATTTTCAAGCTGCTTGAATTCCACCACAGCCAAGAAAAGAAAAAGTGATTCTCAAGGTCCTGGCTTGCCTGAGTGTTAGGGAGGCAGCTGTGGTGTTGGGGACATCTGGTTTGCAGCTGTCAGTGAATTTTGAAGTTGCAACCTTTATCTCTAGAGTTTGGCAACACGGAGATAGAGTCCTGTGATGCTGCTGTTGATACAGAACACCATGAATCTCAGTTCAACTCCTTGCAGTACATCAAGTTATCTTACAGAATGGCTTCTTTGCAGAAGCAAATGATTAGTTAATACCAATAGTTCCATAATTAGGCTGTACACATACATACATGCTCTAGACAAGAAGACTTGAAGCACAATGCA
Source organism: Nothura maculosa (assembly GCA_032353885.1). Taxonomy (NCBI): domain Eukaryota; kingdom Metazoa; phylum Chordata; class Aves; order Tinamiformes; family Tinamidae; genus Nothura; species Nothura maculosa. Next base: position 194,683 of record JAUBOD010000225.1, on the reverse strand, counting down.
AATCTTCATAGCAGTGAGCTAATATTCAGCTTCCCAGAAATACAGTAAAATGTGTGTTCAGTAAAATACAAAGAAAAGATCTGGCACTAAGTAGGCACCTGCAAAAACTAAACAAAATGCATACTATTTTATGGCCTCCTGGATTGATGTGCCTCTGTCACTGAACTCTTCTGCCACTGTCTGGACAGAAAAGTCATGCAAGACGCACACGTTCAAGCAACGATGCTGTTGTACAATATACTAAATTAGGGAGTTCCACTTCTCTCATAATTGAGCATCTTCACCAAGTGAAGAAGTGGCAGTTTTCTAGAGTGATTTGGATTATCTTCAGACAAAACAAATGGTAAAGTAACAGCATTCCAGCTGAATCTCAGGCTCTTACAGGTCTGATCTGAAGTGTATACAGCGTCTAGAAAGCCTTAAGGACTGCTGTTAGACCTCCCAAATGCATCACACGAGGAGGCATTGAGTTAAGATGCCCAGTAGAAGCGGTGCCAAGTGACTTGTTCTTGCTGTAACTAGAAGACAAATGTCACAGATTTCATCCAGATTTCATCATATATGCAAAAGACTTCAATCTGAACATCCAAAATGTTAAGAAAAGCACTAAGGACCTATGCAAGCTGATGTGTCCACAGCCAGGACTGGGAATTGGTTGTAGATCCTTGGGCTACACATGAACTTCCAAAAAGACAGTGGAATAATGGCTTTGGCTGCCTTGTGCAACCATAAAGAGTTGCTCAGTCTTTCAGCACACAGGATTTTGCTTTAAAGGCTCTTTTAACACTCTAGTTGAGTGCAAAAAAATGCTTATTAATTTCCACGATTGCCTAAGTTCTGGCCAAATTTGATTAACAGGATTTCAGGGTTTAAGTCAAATTTCAGAACAGATTAAAAGAAAAAGAAGAAAAAAGAGAGAACAAAAACCCTGCAGCTGCCATATTATGCTATTTTTAATGACATTAGTCACACTCATTAGAAGGATATTGTGCGTTCTGATCCTTATGGCTTACGAGAAGATGCACGGAAGATTCCCAATGTTTGTACTTGCTAAATCTGCCTCAGGTTTTGGCTTTAAGGCATTGCAGGGAACCACAGCACCCCAAAAATAACCATGTCATACTTGGCACCTGGCACAATATTACAGCAATAGATACCACATCCAAAGGCTGGGGCTCTTTAGAGATCAGAACTTAGCTGGATAGTTATATTCAAGTGGCTTTACAGCTACTACTGCTCACTCATGTGCAGAGATACACACCCAAAGCCTGGCAATGCATGGAAGAGCCTCAAAGGATTCTAACAAAGACATTAATACATGACATGGAAAATTACAGCTCTCCACTCTCAAACCTGGCACTTGCCTTGATTAATCTCTTGGTCATTTGAGATGACTGAATATATTACTTCTGTCGTCCACATTTTCCAAGTCCTAAAGGCAAATTTTATTCTGCTGAGGATTCACAGGCCTCCCATACGAGACATTTGCCTCAAATGCCACTGTCTGGTCTGGGTTCCTGGCCATGCCCGTGGCAGCTCTGTCCTTCTGCGGCCCCCCGGCCCATTCACGCCTGTTTCACAGATGGGGGAGTGCTGCCATATGCCCATTCAGCAGCAATTTTTCACTTACAATCAGAAGCATCCAAAAAGTCAGTATGCAGGTTTTTCCTGCCATATGGAGAAATTGTTATTTGGCCTTTTCTCTAATTGTATCTCATTAAGCAAAAGGAAAGAAAAAGGGGAAGAAGTTCTTCATCCATGTGTATCTTGTGCTGGGGTTCATCCTCCTTTGAAAGGCAGCCTTCAGTCCTGGTACCTGGAAAACCAAGTCAGAGCAGAAAGAAGCTATAAGAAGCCAGGCTAATAAGGATGATGTTCCTGCCAATTCAACATATTTTCTCCATCTTTTACAGCCCGAATATGACTTCTTTCATGCAAAATTGAGAAGTATTACAGAAAATTAACAACAGTTCTGCTGGGCTTAGAAAGATAGAGGAAGACCTACACCTCCCATGAAGTCTTTAATGGTGCATTGCTTGCAGTAAAGCTGTTTCATTGCCTCCAAACACTGCAGCATTGCAAAGGTGTCAGTACAAACATTACCCTGACCTTTCTGTGTTTTGCAAAGTCTCTCGTGCTCAACACAGGAGATTGGCTTAAGCTGAGATTTTGACTGGAGTTTGGCATTTATTTCATATAAAAATTATTTATTTCATATAGAAACTATAGAAACTATTTCATATAGAAACTATAGAAACTATTTCATATAGAAACTATAGTTTCATAGAATGCTATGCTTTAGCATAATAAGGATGTCTGTGCTGTAAATTTAGAGTCATTAACTTGGCTATTGTACGTACAGAAAATAATGAGATATGGGTTTAAAAATTATAAAGATACATAGAAACCTCAAGGCTGCACGGCTTCCTTACGATCTTCCTCAATGTAGAACGAAGTCATGAGGAAAAAACTTCCTCCAAAGACACCGACAAACACACACACGATGAAGCTGTACTGCAGACTCCAGAAACTCCATTGGAATGAGCTGGGATTCTTGGCCTGGATAGCATTGGAGATCTAGGGAGGGAACAGTGAAGTCATTTATCCACAGTAACATCACCCTTCTGGCTTCAGCAGATGGGTCACAGTGTAGGCATTGGAAAGAACCGAATGGGGCAGACAGGGAAGACAAGACTGAAACCTGCATTTGTTCAATGGGGTGCCACAACTTGTGTGCTTCTCCACTGACTGGCTTCTATTGCACCCAGGAGTTTCATCTCCCTTTCTGTGTTCAGTGCCTCCAATCACAGGGGGTGACAGTAGCCATGGCCTTCTGATGCTTTCCAAATCTGCTCAGTTTGGGTGTTTTTGCAGAGCAATAAGCACCTTTTCCCATTTTCTAGCCCATCTCCAGACAGCCAGTAGAGCAGATTTAACATTTGGCAATAACTATATCATCATTTCTTGATGTTATTTGAAAACTTGATCAATACATCCCCCAATCAGCCTCGCATGGATAGAAACAAGGAGCTGGTATCAGCCACAGGCACAAGCTACAGCACTCATTAAAAAGGAAAGACCTGGGCATGGATTTGAGACACAAGACTGGAGTCTGCTTTGCAGCCAAAAGGCATTTGAGGAGTCATGGAGCAGCATGATGAGAAACTGGGAAGAAGGTGCTATCAGGCAGCTGCTTTTTACACTGACTGTAGGATGAGATTGTGAAAGTTATGTGATCCACATGAATTTTATTTTTGTAGATGGAAAAAAATAGCTGATTCCAAGGAACCCACTCAGGAAGATTCAATATTTAATCCATTAAATTAAAATCTCATTGCAGTGTAAAATCAAAAGATGAGTGTTGAATGCAGTAATTTTTATTCCATGTTTGTCCCTGATAGTCACAATATGCTGCGTGACTTGGAGTACACAAATATGAGACTCTTCACCCTTTGCTTGGCTTAATATGATTATTTATGACAGTTTCAGGCAGATAAGAGCACGATCAAGTCTAAATGGGTACCTAGGGACTAGAGCAGGTATAATGGCCGAAATGCAAACCAAATGCATTTAATTTAAAATGCTCAGTAGGGAAATCTCTAGAGCTCAAAGCGAGGAAAACAGGCTCTGAGGAAGACCTGTCACTGAATCTCCAGACAGGCTTTAAGCTAGAGGGTTAGCTGAAGGAGGTTGGTAAACAACAGCAAAACCTGAATGCAAAAGACGCCGTGCTTGGGCGAGGGCAGACACGGGCAGATCTGCTGCGGTGCTTCACAGCACCCTGCAACCCACCGTGGGCTGCTTATCGCCCAGGACCAAACACTTGGACGTACAACAGGCTCCTTCCTGAACTTCTCCTCTCTGCTTTGTGCAAAGTTGTGAGGTTACATGAGGATAAGCTCATTGGTATATACCAGGAGGTGTTTTTTTTTTTTGTCTTCACACTTTCCAATTAGCTGCTATTTAAGGCAGCTGCCTGCAAGGGACTCCAGAGCACACGGGTCCTCGCAGGGCACAGCAGCACGGGCAGCAGGAAGCCCTGATCCTCCCTGCGTCTCAAAGACACTGAGTGACTATGGGTAAGAGACAAACAGGCTCATCCCTCAAGCAGGAGGCACAAATCAATAGAATATTAAAGGAAGGGAGAATGCACAGGATGTACTACAGTTTTTCTGATTTTCAGTATTTCAGTTTTACTGATAGCTCCCATTTTGGTGCATTATTTCAGGGATTTTTCACGATACAAGGAGATCAGTTATCATCTTCCCCTGTACTTACAGCCTTATCAGTGCTAGGGCAAGAATTTCATTGTATGTTCCAATAAGTAAGAATTTCTTCATCTGCCTCAAATAGAGCTCCTTAGTTATAACCACCCAGGAAGAACCTCCCGTGGACCCTCTGGTCTGCCAGGCAGATTAGACAGCAGGGATTTCTGCTGCTCAACCAAGGTGGGAAGAGGGAATCTCCTGTCTGGTTAGACCACAAGCAGATGTTGATGTCACTTTTATAGCATTTGCAGGAAAATCTTAATTCATTGCAAGATTTTGTAACTAAAGATTTGAACCAAGAATTTGAGTTTTCAATATCTAAAATTATGTTTGATTAATCTCCACAAAACTCCTCACTAACTTAGCAGAAAGCAGGTAAATGAGTACAATACCCAAGAAACTGTCACTGCAAAGATTAATGCCTTAAAAAAATGAATTTGCAGATGTCCAATCGAATAAGTTTCTACATGCTTCATGGGATTATTCACCTATACATTCTATAGGTCCACAATCTCACAGAACCAGCAGTTGAACTCAAGCAATTCAGGAAAAAAGTAGTTTTAGAAGAATGTTGCTTTCATATTCCTCACATCAAAAGCACAGGTTGATAATTTCTAGCTTTGGACAGGAATTATTTAGCATTCTGTGTCTTTCAGCCCCTAAAGAAAGTTCAGTGAAGCAGAGAATCCACTTACGATCCCAATGAGATAGGGGCTGCCTGCGTCTCCCAGCAAGTGGCTCACCAAAATCTGCAGGGCTATCGCTGTCGACTGCCGTCGGGGTGTCACTACATACTGAAACAAAGAGCAAAGCAAATGCCACAGAACAATGAATATTAGCAAAATGAATCTCACAAATGGAAACTACATATATGACACTCTAGAGATGAATATATACAGTTTTAGGAAAGTGTGAACAACGTGACTCCCTTGCTGCCATTTGCAGACTCACTGCAGCATGTTGCTGCTCATGCTGCTAAAGGAAATGCATGGTCAGTAACTTCTACAATCTTACTGGTGTATTAATAAGGAGACCCAGCACCGACAGCCTCCGACCACCCAGGTATCCAGGTCGTGTCACTGATGCAGATGACATCCTACACGTTGTCATCTGCGTGGAGATCCCAGCCTGGGTTCCTTGGCAGATAGGCAGGGTGCCCCAAACACGTAATTTGCAATCCGTGTCCTGCTGTCTCTGGAGGGCTTATAGATCCTCCTGCAGACTTCGCGACAGAGCTGTCAGCTAGAGAAGCAGATGGAACAGACAGGCTGGTAAACACTCCTGCATCTCCCAGGACTTGGCCAGACAAGACAGGGACATGTCAGGAGCCTTCCCAACCCGGCAGTTTCCAGCATCTCCTACACTCAAAGCCTAAAATACAGAGTCCCAGTACCTCAGTGATGGTGCATGTCACACATGGGAGACTCCACATAGCCTGGGAGCTGGAGTGTTGTAGCCAAGGCAGCTATAGCACCACTCCACTTGTGCCTTATTGACTGACTGCGGTTGTACCAGAGGTACTTTCGTGTTTACAGCTGAATAAGGGGCACAAAGGTTGCTACATGCAATGAATCCTGATGCATTAGCCACAAAAGAAGAAAGTCCTTATCATTCAGCCAGCATCTGCCTTTGTCTTCAGCTCCACAGGTTGCAGGATAAATAAATTCCTAGCTACAGTGTCTGCTTAGTGCTGCCATTGAAGAGAAGGAAAAGTAATTTTGATGGCAGAATAAGAACATGCGTTTGCAAATTCAGCCATATTATCAGAAATTCTACCAGCTTGCACAGGAAACAATGCAAAAAGACAAATTACTATCGTTATCTGCGGCACCCGTTAGTCAATACAATAGCAGTAATACACTGAACCCACCAGGTTTGCAGCGGCTTGAAATAGAAATCCCAAGCAAGATCGCTACTGAATGTGCAGACATCCACAAATTGAGGTAAATGCTATCATTTTTTCTATTAAAAAAACCTAGAATTTAACAGTTCCAACCCAAAACACATTGATGGTAAGTGTACATTTGCTCAGGGGGAACACAGTACTACAAAGAGTTCTGCTCTGCAAGACCTCTCGCTTTACTACTTGTTCTGATACAGTTTTGCTTATACCTAAAAACAAATATAATTTCTAAAATGAGCGACTAACATTCCTTCCACTGTGTTCAAGAGACAAGAACTTCCTTCTCTTACAGATTTACATGGATCAGGAATATGGCAGCGACACCCAAAACGCATTTCCTGCATGCTGGAGTATGAGGTAGTTTCACCTGAAGCGCAGAAGTGAAGCCCAGCTCCTCACACACTTTTAAGTTTGGGTTCAGAAAGGCTCAGTGGGAAGGAGCTGCCCAACCCAGCGATGCCATCTGCATCATCCGAGAAAGCGGCACCTTGTGGGTGAGTGAAGGTTGCCAGTGACAGCAACCTCAGCAGTGTTGTGGGCAATCCTCTTCCTCACGAGCTAAGGCTTCAAAAGCGCCTGCAGGTCTCTTCACTGCCCTAAACTCCTGTGACATGTTGTGCATTGCTGCATGCTGTGCTACATAACGGTGCTTCCACTGTGGTTCTTACATAAAAGATTTATTACAACAGTAGAGTTTGTGATAACAATCTGCAAATGGATTGAACTCTCTTGGAATAATACTACCTAAAATACAGGATGCTTACAGGATTTGGCTTTCTTCAGCCACTAGCGTTCCATAACTGAGGTGCTATCTGAGAGTCAGCCTGAGAGTGGATATTTTGCTTTGTCCTTAACTTTGTGTCTGCTCTCACCTGTCCCGGTGGCCTTAAACAATTTTCTGTGCTTTATTTTCTCTGAATTGAAGATGCATCAGCATTTTTCCAGTACGACCATTTTCCATTTCCCTAATCTCCCTCTCTCTCTCTGAGAGCATCCCATGTGAAATTCCTGACCTTACAGAAGAAGATCCTCCAAAGCAGGCAGGTTGGGTCTCATCTGTGCCACACCATTCCATGCTTTATAGAAAGAGATAGGTCCATTTAAACAAGTTTCAAAGCGCAGACAGGAAGGGATCCTCCCTCTGGTGCAGACCATTTTCTGGCAGACATCCAACGCTGCAGAGCTGTGCAGAAAACCCAGACTAGCAGGAATACAAAAGCACCAGCCAGTTACACTTGCAAGGGTTGCACTCAAGCTCGCACATCTCATTTCTGAGTTTACATTGAGCTTGGACTACTGCTCTGCTACATCTGCAGTGTTACTGATACTGCTGCACAGCACTATGCTTTACATTTACATTACCTCCCTGACATTAACAGGCTGCCAATAGGTGTATTCTTAGCAAGCATTCACTGATCTCTTCCTAGAGGGAACAGGTCCTTGTAGCCACCAAGATACACATTCACGAACAATATTGTGCTGTGAAAGGCTAGAAAAGTGGAAATAAGCAAATAGTTTCACGGGTACTTACCAACAGTATGTCTGTCACAACAGCCCAGTTTACAGATAAGAACAGTTCTCCAAATGCAATAAAAACCTGCCAAAAAAAAAAAGAAGAAAAGCAGTGACTGCACACATTGACCTTCTTTAGCACAAAGATGACAGCAGGCTCACTGGCCATGCTTGTCTCCATAAGAGTTGCTGTACATACTCGTTTCTATAAATTAATCATCTATTCTGTCTATGCCTTCAAACACTGTCTTCACTTTAAATGCAGGGAAACGTAACCAGAGAAGGTGCAGGAGTTGCTCCATGTCACAGATCCCTAGCAGAAGAGCCAAAGTAGAAACCATGGCTAAATATAATGGACTCATACTGCAGAAAGAAATTTGGAAATACAGAATTGTCTGAACATTAGAGATTTGACTCCGTTAGCTTTTCTTCCTTCAGGTCTCATGCAGATTGAAATTGTAGATTTACTAGAAAAATTTAACTCAGACATTTTTGGAAGGTAGTAGATCACTCTGCAGAGTGTTTTGATCTCTTAAGTGTACCAAAACAACTGAAACACCATAATTTATTTCTTTCACCTTCTCCAGGATGCCGAACTTTTTTCAACAGACTGAATACTTAAACCTATTTGGTCTCCACAGGATGCAACCAAAATAATGTCCCACATTTTAAGAACATTTTGTTTTTTAGGTAAGTTTTTACATTCACTCCTAAAGCCAGTATATAAAGGGAAGAGAGAATTGTGCTGTAGTCCATTTGAGCACCAAACACACTATTTTTGAATAGTCACATGGCAAAAAGAGAAGGTCACCAGTAGGGTTGGACCTTATTGATCAACTATTTCTCTGGCTTCTCACCCCACCAGGAAGGTGCATTCCAGACAACAGCAGCAGAATGTCTCCCACAAAGGCAAGTTGCAGGGTAAGTGCTGTGATATTTCCCCATTAGCTTGAGAATTCTCATCCTTGGCAATATTTCTGCCAGCCTTGGCCATGGCTCATGAACCCCAGCTCATTGCTCCCCTTCATTAGCCACTCAGGCAGCAAAAAGCCCCATACAGAAGCTACAGTTTCTGCAAGCTGATGCATATACATTTTTTTTACTCTCTAACCGCCACACCGTGACATGATAGAGGTTTGCTAACACCAGCGTGCCCAAGAAAACAGTGGCTGGAAAGCTGTTTTCCTGCTAGTGCCCAACACAAATGTAGGATCTGCATCTGAGGGACCTTCAGCCGCACTGCAGCAGCTGGGCTGCCACTCCAATTCCCACCCTGGTGGGACTGGTGTCAGATCGTGTTTGGAAAGAGAGGAGAGGCAGGGCTGGTGCCAGGGAAGGCCACAGTTAGGCAGCTACAGAGGTAAAAGTATTACAAGAAACAGGTGCCTAGACAACATGCAATTTATTACCATACAGACTGGTGATTTTTTGTTGGAAAACCTGAATCAAGCAAATACTAAAATAAATAAATAGACAAAGGCTCTAATTAAAAGACTGGCTGTTCTGCCCTTGGGAAAATCTTAAAGGTGACATTTGTCTGTATCCCAGTGTAGAATTTCCTCTTGCATTGCTTGGAATCAGAGTGCTGTTTGCAAGGAAAAAAGTGTTTTAAACACATTTCAATTTGCCAGCTCTAATAAAAGGTATATTTTGGAAAAGAAATCTAAACTGATATACTAACTCATCTAACACATTGTGCTAAATTGAAAGAGCAGTGGAGATTTTTTTTAATCACTAAAAGTGTAGCACACAAAGGACAAAAGAACCACCTGGAGCAGGACTAAGAGGGAACCTAAAATGCATAGAAAGAAAATGGCAATCTCTTTTGGCACTTAAATCCTTAGATCTCACCTCTTGAGATGTATATATTTATAATATTTATTATTTATTCATATTATGCATTATATATCAAAACACTTCAGTTTCACATTTTGCTTTGTGTACAAAAACACACAAAACCATTAGCTTTTTACTTTTGGCAGAAATGTGTTTTTCCATAGGAATGTGTTCTCCCAAGGAGAGAAAAGGAAAAGTTCTCTAAAGAAGCTCTATTCCTAAAAGCAAAAATACCCTTTAACAGAGACGTGTTGATTGCTATAATTAACTTTACTTGGATCGTATTATTTATGTTAATCATGGTAATGGTAACTATGGAGTCATAGGGGAAAAAAAAAAACACAAAAACAAAAATCCACCCACCACTTTGGAGTTTTTCCCTAGCTGTTAGCAGCTTATAGTTGAAATAAGGTTCACAGTGAGTTGTCTCTTTTAGGGAGCTTTGGGAGCTGTTCATCATTCCAGTAGGTTTCTGTTTTTTTCTTTACTGAGGACAGAATTTAAGTGATTTATACTTCAGGTTACATTGCCAAAAGCTTGACTTTGAAGATTAGGTGGTGATCTGAGGAGGGTGATGGCTGAATCATTCTTAGCAAGAACTGCACGTATTGTACAGTCCCTAGAAGACCAATTTTAAGTATTCAGGGAGTAAAATGAAATATGCATACGGAATTAGCTACATTTAAAGTCACAGCATTAATAATTTACATAGGATTGAGACTATATTTTTGGATAGTGAAGCCTCCAGCTTCGTGCAGCTAACTACACACACCAGTAAGCCTGTCTCTGGTGTGTAAATGTGTCTTTGGTCTGTAGGGAGGCTCCATAGGTCCTGATTCCCCACGTATAACACTCACTGATTGCCTGTTCTCTTTCCTGGGCCAGTTCATGCACATGAGGAGAGGAGACACCAAACCATGGGCAGCATCAGGGCCATGGGTTCAGTGCTCAGCTTGCCGGCTGCCTTATCACAAATCATGAAGCCTCACGATGGCCTAGATGAGGAGTTTGCAAAACCACTCCTCTTCCTCCCCCTTCCCCATCTCCCCATTAATCCAGAAGATTTTTTGCTAATGATAAATAGATTAACACTTACAAAAGTGAGAAGGATGTTCGTCTGGGCCACAGCCAGAGCTACGTAGAGGCACAGGGCAGAAAGGAACATGCTGGCAGCACAGATCAGAGGATCCGCTTTATTGTTAACCTTCCTTAACCTTCTTGCAACTTCTGCCCCAGCAACAACACCCAAGATTCCTGTCCCAATGGTGATGCCTCCAAATATCAGGCTGGTGACAAAGCAAAAGATTCAGCAGAGTAAAACTGTACAGTGGAAAAAGCGTGGTGTTATGTGCACCACTGTTAGCTTATACCTTCCATGTCAGCCCTGTGTTTTACCCCACACAAAATGCACAAATCTAATGGGTAACTTGAATTCAACTCCACTTGCTCCAACCCTCCCATTCCTTCTAAAGGGATTTTAAAGGGATTTAGTCCCCAGCCTGAGCCCCAGCTGTGCCTCTGCTGCTGCTCTGCCCTTCGTGGAGCAGGGGCTGTGCACCCAGCTTCACAGAGGAGCCTTCTCAGTGCAAGCTGGCTTGGACCTGCAGGGATTTAGAAGAGTCACAGTCATGTTGGTTAACCTGGGAACCAATCTGCTCAGTCATCCCTAAAACACAGATGGAACAACTCTGCATCGCAATCTGCTGCCTTGAAAGAGATCCTTTCGCAAGGAATCACGCACGTCTAAATAAGTATAGCCCTCCAGTTAGCACAGCTGAATGAGTCACTTGAGCTCTGCAAAGCAGAGCTTCCCCAAACAGTGGGGAGAAAACCCACCAGCGAGCCCGGGCAGCACTGCCAGCCTTTTCCAAACACTCCATTTCAAGTGTCTGCAAATGCAGATGTGCTCCCCGGGAAGGGGGAGTTCATGTTTTCCGAAAGCGCGCGTTCTAATTGCTTAGAAAATTTAGCTTCCAAAGGGACTTCCACAAAGGCTTTTCTCTGGGTCCCTGATGAGATCCTAATGACAAAGTGAGTCCCTTGAAACAAGCCCAGTGGTGCCACTGACTGTTTAATGCATCATGAGGCAGACAGGTACAGAAGCATAATGTCCTGAGCACAAGTGCTTTTAAATATTTCAGAGTGCTACGTGGGGTAAGTTCAGTACATTGTCCTCAGCCTTCTCTGCCTGCAAAGCAAAGCAGCAAGGGAGCCAGCTAGGTTCTTTAAACTGTAGTGCATCTATCTTTTCATCCTCCTGACTGATTAGGAAGAACTCCATTAATAACTCAACAAACTGTACAAAAAACCCACACAGGGTATTTCTTTTCTGTGTTCTGATCCATCACTCACTATAGCTTGTTAGGGACGATATAGATTGAACAGGGAGAATAACTGCAGATTTGGCTGGCAGATGCAGATCCCAAGGTGACATTAGTTTATCTATGCATTCAAGGAATTGTGCTTAGGCAATTCATATGCTGTACGCCCCAGCCACACTGAAGCTGCTGCTAGGAGGAAAAAAAGAACAGTCAATACAAAATTAGAGCACAGTGTAATTGATAGGCAGGAGAATAGAGCAGTCTGGTGCTGGGGAAGCTGCTGTG
>JAUBOD010000225.1:161689-182458 GCA_032353885.1 Nothura maculosa | reverse complement strand
AGTCAATACAAAATTAGAGCACAGTGTAATTGATAGGCAGGAGAATAGAGCAGTCTGGTGCTGGGGAAGCTGCTGTGCCCAGGTATCCATCTCCTTGCTCAAAGGGGGCTGCACAAGGACAGCACTTGAAGCCTCACGACACCTATTTATCTACCTTGAAAGAGCTGAACCTGACTCAGCTACGGTGCCACTGGAATTTGTATTTCCAGGGAGTCTAAGTGACATAGCCCTGACCCTTAAACAATGCTGCGACTGCTGAGCAGCCTCAGAGGATAATATCCTTAAAGCATCCCTAGGCAAACACAGCAACGTGCAGCTTAGATCTCCTAGCACTGTCAGTTACACATCTCAGAGCTGTTTATATTATGGGTTTTTTTCCCCTCCCTCTATCCCTCTGGAATAGCAGTCTAAAGTCAACCTTATGCTGCCTCTGGCACTCGCTTATGCCAAGGTTATTTTTAAAGCATCCTGTAAGATGCACTACATGAGGTTAAATTATCAGGTGCTCCCTTTTACTTCCCTGAAGACCATGTCTGCCCTACAACACTACTGCAGAATAATTCAGAAGCTAGTTTAGAAAAATAGCCCATGAACTAACAATTTAAGCTTAAAAAGGGAAATTTTAAAGACTGACTGAAGGTTTAGCTTTCCTTCCCTGACTACACTGAGCTGAAACAAATAATGTGTCAGTGTTGGCATCCAAGGCAGGACATTTACATTTACTGTTTAGGGACCTATGCAGAACTTCTCAATATGCTTTCCATTACCTGAAAATTGGCAGTTCCTGTCAGACTAGGCTTAAGTTTATATTGGAAATGGACAAAAATGTATGTTTAAGCCTTGTTGCAGTGACCATCTCCTGTCAAGCTAGCCATCTGAATACTCCCTCCCCATTTCCATGTGGGTTTCCACACCTCACCTGTTAGGGGAATTGCATGACTCTTGGAGACACAGGGATACAAGGCCCTGGACAACCTGAGCTCTGTAGAGAAATAGTGGGACCCACAGACCCAGGGCTCCGGTAACAAAGGCCATGGCAGTCAGACCCAGGGTGGACCACACAAAACTCCAGCTGAAACACAAGAAAAAAATATTAGGGCACATTGAAAGAGGGAAATTTGAAGAAAAAGGGAAATCCTACCAATTTCCAGGATTTCAACATCCAAGATTCCAAGCACTAACAAAACACTCTTTGCAGAAATCTTATAGGCAAAAAGCACCAATTTTAATTTGGATGAGGCTGTATCTTTGAAACTGGGCAATAGAGAGCTACTTAAGGGAGCAACCTTTCAATTTCATGGCACATCCCACTCCTGAGCTTTAGCAGATCTTATTGACAGCTTTTGCTAAGGTAATTTCTGAAAGATTTTTGCTAAAGGAACTACAGCAATAGAGAGTGGGCAAATAGGAGCTTGGATGCAAATCCAATCTATCAGTTGGAAAGCTCTGAATCCCTTAGGAGACAACTACAAAGCAAGGTGACGTCCCAAGAAAGCAAGACAGGCTTTGTCTACTAAAGCATTTGACTTTGGTCTCTGGGAAGCCGCTTGCAAGCGCAGAGCTGGGTCTGGCACAGGTGCACAGCGGCACCTGCTGTTCTCCAGCCCCATCCGGTTCCTCCTCCTGCTACACAAGGGCTTCCACTGCATGAGAAACCTGCTGTATCTGCCTGGCCTGCAAGTCAGCTCACAGTGAATCCAATTTCTGTGAACTTATGAGCAAGAGGTCATCTGCCATCTGCAGGTTAGTTGGTTACAACACATGTGCAATTACTTTTTAAATTGTATTGGAGTCTTACGTAGCGTTCCTGTAAAGGAGCAGGAGGATTCTGTTAATGTCGCATTCATCTTGTATGCAGCATGGGAGGGAGGAATGCACTGGGGTTTGATGGCCATCATTCTACTACTGAAATGGCCATTTTTATGAAGGAAACTTTTGTAGCTAAAAACCACATACTTTTTGCCAAGCGATATGACATCTTCACACCAAGTTGTCTTGCCAGTTCCCTGCACACTCGGCTTCTCAGCTGCTACTCGAATTGTGCCAGAGATGCTGAGTGCTCTGTGTGCCTCTGTCCTCCTCTGCGTCCTGCGAGGGACAGCCAGGATCAGAAGAACAAGGGCTAGAGCTCCCATGCAAGGGGTTACCTGTAGAGATAAGGCTAGTTAGATCAGAGATACCTTCTTCTTGTACTGAAAACTCCATAGCTATTCAACTTCAGTGTTAGAATTACATATGGGAGACACTGCATATATGCTCAGAAATAGCTAGGACTTGCAGTCTGTAGGTCATTTTGTAGGTCATAGTTGTTCCACCACTCACCAACTTTAACCCAATGAAGAAGAACAATCCAAACTCCAGCCAAGATTATGGTTTTACAGTGTCCCATGAGTGAAAGTAACTTACCCTGAATGCCCAGTGCCAGTCTCCTGTGGCACTTGCCATGCTGGATGCTAGGACATAACCCAGACCACTAAAGGCAAGAGAAAGGGATAATCAGTAAGCCCTAAAGAATACATAACAATAAAAAAAAAAAAAAAGGGCAAGAAAACCAACCTTCCAACTGGAATGAAGATGTAGAAGATGGATAACATTGTCGTCCTTTTGCCTTCCTCAAATAGGTCTGCAATGATGGTAGGTGCTATTGTGGAATAACTAGCGGTGCCAATGCCAACTAGTCCTCGTGAAAGAAAGAATATCCAGGAATACTGTAATTCCAAAAGCATATGGGAGAAGAAAACTTACTTAGGGGTGCAATTTTGAGTCAAATGTAGCAGAGGAGATAAGGATTCAGCTGTCTTTTGCATATGTCTAAGCTACCTTCCCTCACATCTGCCTCCCTGGCACCCTGCCCCTGGGCTTTGGGCCCCCTGCACCCTAGTGACTTCTTAGAGCTGCACCTAGTGAGAATTGGAGTGTATGGACAATAGGCCATAGGTTTGCTAGCTAGTCCTCTGCAGCTTAGAATCAGCCAGAATTTGGGACAGGAGTAAGATCCCAGCAATTGCAACAGTAACATCTAGTCACTCTACTGCCTCCTCTAAGCCTCACTATCCCATGCTGGGATCTCAACATTCACAGCGCTCCAATAGCTTTTCCAGAACTGATCCCAGAAGGACACCATCAATCCCAGCAAGCCTTAAGCTGATAATTTTGGTACAAATCCCTAAAAAGTCAACATACCGACTCACTGATAAATGAACTTCCTAACGTTACGCCAGACCAGAAGAAAATACCAGCCCCAAGGATGACTTTCCTATTTTGACGGTCACCGAGGTATCCAAAGAAGGGGGCAGCCAGCATGTAACACAAGATGAAGACTGCAAATCAAAGGAGCAAAGACAATATTGGTCAAGTTATTCTTATAGTACTCCCCATTCCTCAGACAAAGCAGTTATTTTTTCTTTTAGGGTGCAGGTGAAAGGTGGGTGAATTATCCCAGCTCTATATTCCTTAGCTGAAGCATTCCTTTGTCTTTTATGAATCACATGATGTGGGATTTTTAAAGGACTGCACTTCATTCTTCCTGGAGCCTAGGACTTAGTTTCAAATATCAGTCAGCCTTCCCACAAGAGGAAGTGAGCAACACCACACATTAGAAGGAGCTAACAGAAATAAGTTACCAGAGTGTATTTTAGGAACAGGCTACATCAATGCAAGCAAAGTAAATTATATGGAATAAAGAGATCTTTTTACCTGTTTGCAATAGACCGGCATCCCCATCACCAAGCTGGAAGTATTTCTGGATATCTAGCAGGATGCCTGCAAAAGAGTCACACACTGAATGACAGCAAAGTCCCCCGCTCCCTCCTTGGGATTCTGTTCATTTGCCAGCTCAAAGATTTACTCCAAGAAAAGGAGCTGGAAGAACTGCAGTACATTTAGATTGCTGGTTTACATGAAAACCTACCATAAACAGATCCATGCAGAATTAAAATTTCTTATCACTATAGATATAATTCATCTGTACATCTTCTACTGTCTAGATCTTCTGAGAGTCAGTTTATGTAGTACTTCAACCACAGCTGTTCTGTTTCTCTGGCACCATCAGTACATCAGCATATAGTTAACAGGAGATTTTATAGTTTCTTAGTGAGGCTCTGACATATTCTGCATTCAGTGTTTTCCTAATGGGATCACAAGTTTGTCAGTCGGTGATTTCATATAAAGTGACAACTCCTGCAGGTCTGTCTTTGGCAAGATGTTGAATAATTAAAATGGAGCAAACTAAACTCTTCTATCATTTCCTAGTAGCTGATTAGAACACAGAAATATGGTACAACAGGAACTTCACTTTGGACTAACACGGTGTTTAGTAAAAACCACAGCTAATAAAAGACTTGATGGGAACTGCAACTTCAGCCCAAACTCAATTTCACACATAAACACACAAACACACACCAAGTTCTCTCTTCCATGTAACTGAAATAACTGACCTAGCTTCAGACAAAAGTGTTTTAATGGCAAATACACAGCTCAATGCTAGTTTAAAAAGAAACCCACAAATAAAACAAACCTATATTGCTATTGTATAAACTGGAGAGAAAATATATATATATTTTATATATATATATTTTATATATATATAAATATATATATATATAAAAATATATATTCCCCCGGGCTCCACATGGCAGTTAACCAAGAAGTGGCTCAGTCCTACACTGTAATTCAAGGCTTGTAATTGGAAGGGCCTGGACACCAGCCCTACTCTGCTTTAGCATTTCTATACATCACCACAAGTATCTCACAGACAAGCAGCTGAGCCTGTTATCTCATAGATTACCTTTATTTCACAAACTTTCCTGGAAACATTCTGCTCCTAGCATGAAATGAATGCTCCCAGCATTCCAGCCAAAGAATAGCTGGAAGCTGGGAATGAACCAAACCCCAATGGTGCCCAACACCTCCGTGTGCAGGTGCTCCCGCCAGCCTGGTCCTGCTCCCAGCTTTCCCCCTCTCCAGGGAAGGTTATTGGACAACAGGATTCATCCGTTCATTATTTTTCTTACAGTTGCTCTATCGCAACATTGCCCAGCACGCAGCCCTGCTTGCTTCCTTCCCTCTTCCATGTGCAGTTAAGAAGGAGGAGTCAGAAAAAGGTTGGAACTCCTAATCCCATTAACCTCTCACTTTTTAAGGATACAGGCTGAATGACTTCAATTTCTAGGTGGTCTAGGATGAATTGTTTGTGTAGGAACACTAGTTATTAATTACAGATATAACAATCCATCTTTGGGGCTTTTTTCCAAAGGTAAAGGATTTATGATTTCCAAGCCACTCAGAAGTCAAATGTAGCAAGCTTAGAGCAGTTTTATTTTGTCCTCCTAATTTCTAGGTCAGCCCTCAGGAAGCACAGCAGATATTTAGGAGTGAAACTAAATGAAGAAATTTACGCAGACCTCAGTTTACATGGAGCAAAGGAAATATTTCTCACTACTTTATTGGAAGCGCTGCTTTGTGGTCCATGTTGTCTTTGGTCAGGAAAAAAAAGGAGAAAATAAAATAAAATAAAACAACCAAAATACTTTGAAAGAAGATTGTATTTCATTAGTTAAGTGGTAGGTGGTGGTCAGGGACCCGGGTCTCCATTCTCTCTCTATAATCATGTTTTACTCATTACCAAAATTTCACTGTTTCTACTGGATCATGAAAAAGTCAACCCCAAACCTCTCTAAACAAACTTGCACAAATATAATATTTTTGTATTTTAATGAGGAGGAAATCACATCACTATTCTGCAATAAAGGAAGGCCACAACTAATCTATTAGGTTCAGAGCAGGCATTGTAAGCTGCTGTGCAAAATAAAGAGAAGCTTCTTAGCCAAATCTCTGCAGACACAAATATAGATCAGCTGCCCTGTAGGCTCAAGTCTATTTACAAGAGGTTTAGTTTTAAAAACGTACATCTTACACATTTCACAGACATGATTTTTATAAGCACTCCATTAACCATTAATAACTTCACATTATGCTGGCCTTTTAAGATTTATAACTGGAAATTTCATGACCAATTGGGCTAAGCAGATTAGTGAGAAAATTAAAAAGGCATAAGGGAACATTGTCATAGCATAGAGCATTGTAGCCAAGGAGTAGAGCTATTGAGAACTTCAATTCCTTTTTCCCTAGAAAGAGAAAATAGCCTCTCACCTGGTACAATGAACCAGTCCATGAAGTTTATGAGGTTGGCATAGCAAAGCACACCAGCGACCACGTAATCTCTCTTTGCTGGACTGTGTCTTGACACTGACTCACGCGGGACGGGTCTCGTCGGTGCTGCGGTAGCTCCATAATTCTGCTCATCCAGAGGCACGGGCAGCTGCAAGGTTGTATTTTCATGCATTTCTGGGCTCAACGTATTTCACAGTGCAGCAAGTCACCGTAAAACACAAAGTGTTTCCTTGGCGCACTAAGCTATGGGTTAATTTTGCACTCAGGCTATGAGGAACTTCAGTCACTGCAGTCATTTCCGGCCATGAAGTCCAGCCGCTAAACCTTGAAATTAACTGATCTTTGCAGGAGGAAGGACTCTACAAAGAAAGAACTTGGGGCCTGTGTTTTGGCTAAAGCATTTCAATGCTTCACTCTGAACAAAAGCAAAAATAAATACATGCAAAATGATCCATTGCACATCTCAAACAGCAGGGTCAAATTATGCAATGAATTTGGAGAAACTGTATAAGCAGAGTTAATAATGATTTCTTCTGAGGGCTCAGTGAATTTCTAATGCCAAAAACAACCTCTCTAGAGAGGGAAAGAGAAAAAAAAAAGCAGCAGCTAGTTTGCTTCATGAGATAGTTGTCTCGGACTGGAGCTCTCCTTTACCACAGATTTCCTGTACCATCCTCGATAAGCTCAATAAACTACTTGACTTCCCTTCACCTCAGGTCTTTAAAGAGCTGACCAGCTTTGCCCCTGCCACTTGACTGGGCTCTTCTGCTACTTGCCATCTGCATGGCACCGGTCAGCTCTGCCCGCACAATAGAATAGAATAGTCAATAGAATCTATTCAATAGAATAGAACAGTCATTAAAAAAAAAAAAAAAAAGGAAAGAAAAAGTTGCTGATGTTATCTGAAAACTCAAGATTTAAGTGAAAGACTTACATTCTAGACTAAATTCAGATTTAGTAGGGAGAGGAAGTGGTTTGCACCAACCAAGGAAAAAAAAAAAAAGCCTACAGAATTTTAATGATAAAAATCAGATAGAGGTAGAAATTCAAAACCACATGCACCCTGTCTGGAACTGGGCATATTCCACAGCTCTGAACTGCACACCAAAACGTCTTCCTCTTTCTCCCCATAAAAGGAGGCCAGGAGAACACAAGAAAGGGAGTTCAAGTTCTTCTACGGCACATAGGTCCCTTTCTACCCCAAGGAAGGACTTGGGTATATATTAAGGGCGTCTCTCCCCGCTCCTGTCCCAGGGAACTCCATGTAAGTCAACTTGTCTCTGAAGACTGCTCGGGGTGTCTAATGACTACTTTGACACCTTGACGCTCTGTATTCAATATTACCACTACTATTTTTCTCTATAAAAGGGATTTTTTAAAAAAATTATCTGTGCATTTCACTGCTTCGCTACGGCAGAAATTAAAAGAAAATACATAAATAGTCAGCTCTTACCTATATATAGGTAACGAAGCAGTGAAATGCACATATTGAAATGCCTATATATATATAAATATAAATATATATATATATAAAAAATAAAATACACGAGTAGTATTTGTTAAGGTGCCGCTCCGCTAGCGCGCCGCCAGGGGGCGCCCGCGCGCCGCGCTTCCCGCCGGGCCACCAGGTAAACCCGGCGCCCGCTGCCGTGAGGGGACCCGGGCCCCTCAGGGTGGTGAGCCCTGGTCGCTCGCACACAAAGGCTGTCAGGCACAGGCAGCGAAGCAGACGAAATTTGTGATGGTTTTTGTGACCCCTGGTGCCTTCTGAACCCGAGCAGTGGTGGCATCTGGGGTCAAGTGCTGCGAATGTCCACCGAGTTTATGGGGAACGTGTGCTCAACTCCTGCCATCTCAGCTTGATGTTTATAGGGAGGTAAAAGCAGATTTGTAGCTGCTGTTGCTATGACAGTAACTCAATACCACTTTCCCAGAACAAAACTTCCAAGTTTCCGACACTACAGGCAAGCCAAACAGGAAATGCTTCCTGACAAGCATTGAGACACCAGGTCTACATTCTTCCTCAACCTTCCATCTCCCGTTTCCTTAAAGCTTCCACTCATCTTCAATGGACTTGGTGCAACACTGCTCTGCTCTAGGCCCAGGCCTGTGTTCCGAATACCTCCCCCTTAGTCACCATCTTCTAAAGCCCCACTCCAGCCTACCCTGCAGTTTTAAGCTTCTTCAGCCAGCCTTGTTTCTGTCACACTCTCAGCCAAGGCTTGTGGGGTTTGTTGCTTGAAATACTGCAAATCCACCCAAGTTAGTAGTTCCCATCATTTTCCTTTTGCATTATCTTCCCTTTCTCCCCTACCACACTGTCCCGGGCCATATTCCTCCATCTGCTCCATTCTTTGCTACTAGATACAAGTTGACAGTTACTTCTAAAAGGTCCTCTTATTCTAGCTGTTTTTATAGACATCACTTTTAGGCTGCCTTTAACAGCCTATCAGTCCTTTCCTCTGACTAAGACTTTCATGTTCCAGCATGCTGCTCATCCAAGCAGCTCCATGCCAAAGTATTCTTGCAAAACTTTGTCATGATTTACTTTTCCCACGTGGTCTGCAGAACGCCACTGTACAACATGAGTCAAAATTACAGCTCCTTTCTCTATAGCCAAATATTTTCCTTCCTTACTTGTTCATTTCTGTCAGCTAGATGGGAACTGAATGTCTTGGAACAAAGAACAGCCCCTGCCTGCATAGCATGGGTGTCAGGTGCCAGTGCAACAGAAAAGTAGCTTTTGATCCCTCTCATGCTCCCGTCACTAGGTTCAGCTCCTCGTGGTTCAGGCAAGCATTAGATCCCATAGCTGTGTCATGCAAAAAGTCACCAGCAGTTAAATCCTTCTATGGCAGCAAGTCAGAATCTGTTTATTCGAGACATTTGGCACTAAACCAGCCATACAGCAACATATTTTTTTATACCATTCTGCATCTGGCTCTGGTGCCAGCAGCTGTTTTGACAGCTGAACCTGACAAAGGCAGCTGAGACTCTCCAGGTGAACATTGGGTGATCACTGGAGCTGGATGACGCTCAGCAGGCCGAGCCATGGCAGTTTTATGTGCTTAGGAAGTGCCTCACTTCAGCGGGATCATCCAAAACTCTTGCTGAGCTCTTGCCCAGAGCACCCTATCTGTCCTGGCATGCACTGAGCCCCTGGGTACAATCCTGCCCCTATACCATGTACCCGAGTAGGAGGCACCTACCTCTGTGTGGTGACCACCCCATCCCACACCGACATCTTCACCAGCAAGACAGACAGTGGTGTGAGCAGGAGGGAGCTCATGAAGAGCTGCCATGGGCACTCAAAGCTCTACTAAATTAACCAACTATGACTCGTCGGCACAAGGTGCACAACAGCCGCCAGGGTGTTCTTGTCACTTAGGCTAAACCCAGGTAAAAGGCTGATGATGAACAGACCAAGCTGCAATCTAGACAAGTTTACAGACAGCTAGTGTCAAAGATCTCATTTTTTCCTGAAAGGATTTTGAACTATTTACCTCACAACATCTTTGAAAGTATTTATTTATCCAAATATCCCTTGATGGGCAAATGCTCTGCCACCTCCATGAACAGCTTTGAAAGTTTTGCCTTTCTTATAAGCCTAGGTCAGAAGGCACACAGTGAAGCAAGCTGTCAGAAAGACACAAGCTGAGCAATATTTTGCTACCTTGATTAACAACAAACCATTTCTATGATTATATAACAAAAGTTAGTGAAAAACTTGGGGCCTGTTCAGCCTGGGGAAGAGCAGGCTGAGAAGGGCAGGGATCTGATCAGTGTCTACAAATACCTCAAAGGAGGGAGTGAGGAAGATGGGGCAGCCTCTTTTCAGTGGTGACCACTGACAGAACTAGAGGAAACAGTCACAAAAATGAAGCACCAAAAGTTCCTCAGGAACTTGAGGAAAAAAAAATCTTGGCAATGACTGACAGAGCAGTGGAACAGGCTGCCCAGGGAAGTTGTGGAGTCTCCTTCTCTGGAGATCTTCCAAACCCGCCTGGACACAGCCCTGTGCCACGTGCTCTAGGGGACCCTGAGTGTGCAAGAGGGTTGGACTAGATGATCTCTAGAGGCCCTTTCCAACCCTAAGGATTCTATGACTACATATTTTAAATCTATATGATGAAAATAAATTGACAAACTATTGGAATTCAAGTTCTACTCCAAATAATTGCAATATGCTTCACCACAAAACCTAGTAGATCTAGTGCATGACAAACATCAGAAAACAAAATTTAACATAATTCACATAGGGAGGCAGTTTAATAAATGCATGCATGAACCTTTCTGAAAAGCCCCAGGAATGTACAAGACAATGACTGCAAAAGAGCTGCAAGAGACAAGAGATGCAGGTAGGAGACAGTGCAGTTTCTAAGCTCTGTCACCGTGATCTGTATCTGAATGCAACTGCAGAATAAACATTTTTTCCATCTTCACTCAGCCTAGAATGATAAAGTTTAATGACAAATTTGAATCTAGACATTAACACCTAGGTTGCATGCCTGGAGGGAAGGTAGAGTTCAAACAGTGAAAGAAGAGACAGGAGAGCAGACTCCTCAGGTGATGTAATCATGCACAAAGCTCAGCCTGGTTTTCAGCTTGAGACACTGCAGAATCAATAGTTTCCCGTTCTCACCAAACACAATTAACTCCGAGGGTGACTCACCTACCAACATGTGCTCATGTTTCCTGCATTCAGGTCCTCTTGAGTCATGCACTTTGGCTGAGTTGTTCTTCTCTTGAGGATGAGGCCTGTACTTGCCTGTGCAGCCTACATGGTGGGTTCCTTCCTGGAGGAGATTGACACACTCTCAATCTGCAGTTTGCTGAGCCTTTGTAGTCCTATTTAGTTGTGACTAATATTCAAAGGCTAAAACTAGATGCTTATGGGTTAAAATACTATTATAAGATAGTCTTTTAGAAGACAATTTAATAGCTGAAAAATGGAACCTATCATACATGACTAGATTGCCAATAATATTCCTACCTGCAAACTAACTCTACTAACAGGCATAGTAATAACACTAACAAAATGACTCATTACTCAGTTCTTGTCTCTTGCCTTTGCATGCATCTCATGAAATGAATATACAGCAAAGGCCTGAAGTACCCAAACTAATAGTGTTTATAAGGCCACTACACTTCATGAACAGTCTTCTGTTGCCAAAAACCTTCAGGAAAACCAACTGGACCACCTGTTTCGGTGCACACTTGATGGAAAAATATCCCCTAGAAAGATTCTCATTCTGAGAGTTTCAGTAAATGCTGCATTTTTTACTTACCATGTCCCCTTTGCCTCCTCAGCCTATACTTCCTTTTAAAAGTGGTTGTCTCATGTTATCTGTCTGATGCCACAAACCTCTGTGTGCATCCAGTGTAAGCACAGTTTAGCCTTAGGATAGCAGCAGATAAGATTCACATACTCTTTACAGTTGAATCTACCTTTGTTCATTGTCATTGACAAATAAGCTACATATAACATAGGTACACAGCACTTGGTTCCCGCTTCTGGTTGGGGAAGGAGGCTAGTTCAGACTCTTCCTACACCTCTATTTGGGGTGCACGTAGGAAAAGCAGCTTCGTGAAAAACTTGAACTTCACAGAGTGCTTAGGGAGGTGACTGATTTCACAGGTTCCATTGCACACATGCAATTCTGTCTCAAAGGGTATAGCACAGAAATTACTGTTTCAACAAATACCAAAGATCAGTAAAAGACTAAGGTATCCCAGTAGTATTAGCCATTCCCTTCTTATCCTCTGGGAAAATAACTAAATTAATAAATCTTCGTTGCAAGCGTGGACATTTTGCATTAACATCAGACAAAGGAGGAAGCTGCACATTGCTGGATAAATGTCTCCTAGCTGGGATTTATTCAAGCACAGAAGAGCTCATGAAGGCCAGAAGTGAGGCATTATATAAACCATGGATCAAAGATGGGTTTTTTGCAAGCCAATTTCACTGCTTTTGCCTTTACTGTTTTTTACTTCAAGTTCATTTCCACAGGTGCACCAAGTGGATTTGCTTGCATTACAGGATTGTGGATTCTTCTGCCACAGCAGAATACAGCTGTAAAGTCTTCATGGATTTGGGAAGGAAGCCACGGAATTAAATGTCCGTTTAACCCATGTTTTGACCTTTCTACCACAATGAAACACTAGCTCCCAGAAGAACCATTAGGTGATCACCAATCACCTTCACTTTTATGCATCAGAGTCCTCTTAATCAAGAGGACAGCATAACAGATAAGCAACCACTTATCACAAATAACGATAAACAGAGAAGCAGTGACAGAACAGAGATATTGGCCTTCCCCTTTACAGCCTCTCTCCTTAGCCTTGCTGCCTCCAGACTAAAAGATCATTCTGCCATTGAACACAGTATTTTAATCACTATGGAGAATGTTAAGGTTTGGATTAACTAAAAACTCAAACATAAATTTATGTCAAGAATAATCTCAGTGTTGAGAATGCCTTTATTCCCCAGGGAGGGTTCCTGAGAAAGCAAAACAACAGTGACTTGCAATGCTTCCAGTAAGGCAGAGTGCAGGCTGCATTCACCCCGTTGGTAAGGGGGAGCACAGGAGCTCTCTGCAGCCATGAATGGCTCTGTAATCCTGGAAAACTATTTCTGCCAGCCAGAAAAGGAAACTTCAGTCACTTCCAAGCTCTTATTTACACCAACCCCAGGCTACTGATACTGGTAACCTCTAAAAAAGAGAAGGACAGAAAAGTAAGGCTAGTCTAGGATTTGAATCACTCCTCTGCCATAGAGTTTATGATTGGAGGCAAGACATTCAGCATCTCTAGATCTCCCCCTAGTAAGACAGGGGGTAGCAAACCACTATCAAAAAGAATTTGTGAGTTTTATGAAGTTTATTCCTTATGTCACAAGAGGCCCTACATACCTCTAACATAGATTAGCCACAGTCATCTCTCATGATACTTAGTCTGAGAACTCTCATTTCAGTAACTACATAATGTTACTTCATTTTCTTGAAATATAGAACTACCTCTAGGTCATATCAAGCATGAAGACATCGAAGTGTCCAACAACCCCTTTTTCTTCATGGCATTTTATCAGCTATTTGTAGCATTGCTGCCCACTAGCAGGAAAGTAGATAGATATTAACCTTACACATTTCTATCTTTTCATTTCTATCTTTCATCAACTATTGATATTATCAATTATTTCATCTGTCTGATTATAGTTTCAAACAATCTTCCATACAGAATTAAACATAAACAAATAAAGCCTTTCTTCCTTGTCTAGAATCATGCTGGCAGTTGCTTACTGTGTCATTGTACTAAAATGAGTTGATAATGACACTATTTCCATACAGTATAATAATAAATAATCTTAGGTCACTAAAAGGAGAATTTTATTCTCATGACCTTAATAGCTATTTATGTTTAAGACAAATTCAGGGCCCACTAAAGATTTGTAATTCTTCATTCTTATGAGTCAGCAACATAGCCAAGTCTCTACTTCATACTTCCAAGTAGCTTTTCAGATGGTTTTAATTAATAGACAGTATTTAATTTCAGTCATGTTCCTTTGTTGAGTAACAGTCTTGCCTAAATCTAAAAATAAAACATAGCAGAAAGCAATTCTTGTGCAATGCTACAACTCTTACTGGTAACAGCATTAATAACTGAATAAATGCTGTGAGAATTTATTACTATAAACTAGCAAGTTAAATGGAGATGAGAAAAACCCTTTGTTTCAAAATCTAGAACAGCTACAAGAGTTTGACTTATTTGACCAAAGTTACTCAAAAAAAAATTGTTTTCTTTACCTCACAAAAAAAACTATATCTGTGGGACCTCATCCAACCTTCTCCATGAAGATGCTTCCCTAGGAAAGGATTTAAAAGCACATAGCAGTAAGAACAGTGCAAATCAGTGGAGTGATTAATTTGTTGAAAGAAGACAAATATAATCCAAGCCACCTGTGTTTTCACTGCCTCGGCTCCTCCTCCTCTGAGAAGCTCACAGCAGAGTAGTTACAGAAAAAGAAACTAGTCATACATGGCGAGAAACGAAGATCAGGAAACCCCAGCGCTGGAGCAAGACGGTTGCAAGACGTTAAGAGACCTGCCTGGTCTGAGGCATTCGCCCTGCAGCTTTTAGAGCTCAGTTCTAGCTTGGGCTTCTGCAGAAATTACATTCAGAGCTTTGTTGCCAAGTGCTTTATACTTCTCCTATGCAACAATCAATCAGCCACTGTTTCAGGTAAGTGACATAAATCATGATCCACTATAAAACCTGAGCAAAAGCAAATAAATTATCAGTTTAGCAGACAAATGGAATTTTAAAGTAACATTCTTTGATTTAAACCAAGCCTACCTGCTCTCTTAGGAACAGTTTAAATTTAAAATAAAAATGTGAAATAAGGGCAGCCCACCCTAAAGTGTAATCTAAATTCATTAAGCACAAAATATTCAAGCAAGTCAGGTTTGCTGCAGAAATTTCAAAGAAAGTCCAAGTACCAAAGGAGTGAGTATTACTCAGTATGTGGCTAGAAATATCTCGTTGGGTGCTGAACTGGCTTTTACTCCAAGAGTTGCTTCATCTGCAGGTGCAGAAAGTGAGTTCTTCAGTTTGTTCACCAAGTTCATTTTGATGACTGCTCATTTAGAGTTGAGAATTCAACTGGGAGTTGAAAAGCAAGCTGCTTTTTCCAAATTATGGGCAAAATCAAGAAGCTGGATGATTAACTTATGGAAAGATGAGACCCACTCGTATTAATATCTTGGAAGCTGTGGGAGCTAAAAACAAGTTTTGTTTCACATTAAAGAGAATGACTCCTTTGTGTCTCATAACTAAATCTTAGATCTTATCTAAATGTAACTATAACAGAAATGGTCACTAAAAAACCCCGAACATCTAGTAAACAGAAGGTATAAAACAGTACTCAAGAGCATAAAAGGAAAACCAGAGGTTTAAATAGGTTTATATTGATGTATGTTCAATGAATGACAAAAAGTCATCTGCCAAGCACAAGGAATAATTTTTTTATTTAAGAATAAAGAACTGCAAATACAAAATATGATTATAGTAAGTTATTAAGTTTTTTTTTTTAAATCTACTAAGTCAAGATTTCCTACCTGCCATTTTAAGCCATGAAGCAATTACTTAAATCTCTGGTTTAAACCAACAGTAGAAACATGAAGTAATTAAAACATTAACTTCTGGTTTCAAATATATACACAAATGATCATTCTCAAACATATGCTTCTTTGCCTTCTTTCCGCCCCGCAAGGAAGAATACTGATGTTTATTTTCTTCCAGTAACATCTCAGCATTTCAGAAAAAGCAAATCCGTTACTGGCTGCCTCACATTACACATCCTTGTATTTGTTCCAAGGATTGAAAACTGACACAGGAATGGATCTCATGACTGCTTTCCATCAGGTATATTAAACTGGTTGTCATTTAGATCAGACCATGCAGGCAGCAAAAAAAAGATTCTCAGACTCAGTTCTTTAAAAATGTGAACTAGAAAATTACAATTTTCATTTTAATTTAAACCATCCCATAAAAATTTTGGTTTGCGAGGCAGTCTTGTCGTAACATTAATTTCTGCTGCTTTCATCTGCTGCTTTCATCTGCTGTGTGATTTGGAAGTGAACTGTTTCTCATTTAGAATGAAGGGAAAATGCAATGTATCCTGAAGAAATCATGCCCAGGTAGTGCGAATTGAACGTACCTCAGGTGGGCATTTTACCCTGATCCTAGAATTCATGAGCAGGCCGTGTCCCAGTCTGCCAGCTGGGAGTGCTCTCTCTTTCAGGTAGCTTAAGCATATAAAAAACCACAACAAAACAAAAAAAAGCCATTCTCGTTTACCCAGGTCTTACCCAGTGCCATTCCGCTATCAGTTTGACTGCGCTCCAGACGGGAGGATTTCCAGCAGCTCCAGAGATTATTTGATCACAAATGTTCCCTTCAAGGTTGATTCACACCAGAAGTCTTATCCAGAAGTTCTGTCAAAAGACTTTGTTTATGTTTCACCTACTCCAGGGAACAACGTAATCTGCATCTACAGCTCTTTTTCTTGGCTCAAACATTTTTTTTACGTGTTCTGGCATTACCGAGACAGCCAAATGTGTGGTCACTGAGCTAGGTGGAACGCTGCTGGATCCATTAAGGAATGACAGCCTGACACATGGTGAGGCTCTAACACCAAAACCATTGCGGTTTCATGTATCAGGGACTAGAAGTCAAGAGCAGCTCCTATTTCTGGCTCCAATACAGAGTTAGCTGCAAAATCTTGGACAAATCATTATAGCACTTTAGAGCACGCGTTGTCTGTCCCAGTGCTTTGGGTTCCTGCAGGAGATTCCTACCTCCACTGCACATCCTTGAGGGTTAGTGTTAACCCAGCTGGACTCTGATCCCTGCTGCAGAACCTAAACTCTGCTAAAATGCAAAGAAATGCAATTATTACATACACTGCACGTAGGTATGTGCTGAAGAGATATGTCACAGCAGCTGCCACAATCACTGTAGCGGGTTGCTGTTTGCATTGCTATTGGTTCACCCTCTTGTTTTTCTTTTTTTTTTTTTTCCAGGAACTTTTCCCCTTCTTCCATGCACACACATTTCCCAGTGCAACATGAGCCCAACAACATTTAAGTAACAGTTAAACTTTTGAACCTGTTACGTGGGAGTAGGCTTGAACTTATGCAAAATGCTGCTGGCCACACTGAAGGGTTCAGCCCCAGCTTCCTACTTTATTTATAGGTTGTACTTAATTGGAACAAGGCACCTTTTAGTATCTGCTGTGGTCTAATTCAAGCCAACAGGGGCTATGAATTGAAGGCAAATGCAGCAATTTTTTGTCTCCTTTTCCTCTAATTTTCAGAACCTTTATGCTACATGCTTGGGTTATGACCTACATTCTCTTGCAGGCCATATATGAAGAAATAATTCAGATCTTACTACTCACATGGAGGCTCAGTCAAAGCTCATTCAAAGAAAGATTCCTTTGAACAAATTGCTTTCATATCAGAGAAGGCAGAAGGAAAAAAAGTATGAGGGAGATTCAAGTGACAATTTGGATCCAGAATGTAAGCTCTTTAAAAATGTGTTGTGGTTACTATTAAGCAACTTATCTGATGCACATAGAGGGCAAGAAACCCATCACTGCAAATCATCAAATGTTATTTAAGCCTAAAACCAATACCTCACATTGCTGCTATTTAAAAATCTCTCCACCGATTCCAGCATGTAAAATTAGATGAACACGACAGTACATGTTATAAGAAGCTACGTCTGTGTTACCATCAGCTTCGTGTTTTTGCCAAGAAACTCAAGCAAGGGAGCAGATGTTGCTAACAGGGTGAATACAGCCAGAAGACTCTCTACTGAACTGAAACTATCTACTAGTGTGTGATATGTTATTTGTGTTGAACTGAGAGAAAAAAAAAATCAAAATCACCACATTCAAGTAAATGAAGATGCTGAGGTGGTAAATTTATCTTTTTTTTCAGGCAACAGAAAAAAAATATCCAGCATATTCTACTCACAAAATTAAATTTTATGGTAATACTTCTTTGATAAGGGAGGGGGTACAGACCGTGGCAAATGGCTGTAAACTCTAAACAGTCATCATGCAAGAAATGGTCTCAGAAAAGGCAAAATAATCTGAATTCTTATTGCTCATCCATTAAATGCAGAGATAGCAGCAAAAAAAAAAGTCTGCAGGGAGGCAGCATGCCAGAGAGAATAAAATGAATGTAACCAAGCACTCTCTCTTTTCATAAGATCTTTTCCTAAAAATCTACTGCTAGGATGTTGACTTGGCAAGCTGTAGGGATAAGGTAGGGAGGACAGAAAGTCGATTTTAAGAAAACACAAGAGAATCACTTCATCTAGCCAAGGAAGGCCGTTTATCTCTTTGCAGATAGCCTGTTCTGATCAAGGACATGCAACGTGAACTGGAAGCCAGCAGACAGAATTCCCACGCTGCTGTGGCACGAAAGCCATGTTTTCATGCTGGGATTCCACAGAGACCTTATTGCTGTAAGGAAACCATAAAATAGTTTATATCTCAATCCCAAACTTGCCCTGACTACCAGCAGTGCTTTGTGTACTTGGTAGCTGCACACAAAGTGCCTTGACAGAGCAAGGTGTTTTAGGATGCCAGAGCCTCTCACAGTGAAATGCTCATTATCTTTATAAACTAGCATTGAATCGGGCTCTTCTGTCAGAACAAAGGAATCCAGGTCATCCCTGCCAGCTTAAACTAGACCCTTTCTTTCCCCAACCCAAAATATCCCGTGTTCCTCATATGCAGTATCACAGTCTATCCATAGAAGAATTTCTTTCTTAAGTGAGATGACTGCCAATGAGAGACCTAACGGTGAAGCTCAGGGAGATTTGAATTGTGCTGTAATGGAAATAGAGTTGTTTCATATAACCTTTCAGTCTTCGAAGCTGTAGGTAGGTCCTCTATTAATAGAACTGTCAGAAATGCGTGCTCATGCCTGAATTGACATCAGGTACCGCAAGTTGAGTGAATTCAGTGCTGCCTTGACTGACATTCTGAACAAAGCCTACCTTTTATTCCTAAAAGAGAAATACCATCCACAATAGTGTCACTTCTCATCAGCATGCCTGAGTACCAATCTGGGTGACTGTCTTTCAGCATAATAAGTTCACAAAATGAACTTTCCCATGATAGGCTTTTATGTTTAGATGCGTGTGTTGTTTTTTAAGACTGAATGAACCTGACCGAAGCCAGACAAAATACAAGATACACTAGGGAATTAGCATCAATTTTCAGAGGAGGACTTTATCGAAAGGCTGCTTTGGCTAAGAACACCACTTATGAAAGGTGCTTCAGTAACAACAGCGCACACCAAGGGATGAAATGTTTTGCCATGTTTCAGAAAGTCTCATGTCATCCTAAATTAACTGTCATCCTAAATTAATCCTAAACTAATCATGTGTAAGAAGACACAGGCTTAATCGGAATTACAGGAATATTGGAGGGCGGTCTTTTGACTAGCTGCATTAGCTCTTGGTGTATATAAGACACCTGAATCGCAGTGTGGGAAGTCACTTTCAGCACTGACCACTAAAGGTATCTCTTACATGCTGATGATTGCCCCTTCCTTTGTAAAGCTACTTCTGTGTTCTTTGATTTCAGTAGAAAAACAGAGCTGGTTTTGTAAAAGATGTGAGCATTTTGGCACGGGATAAACTCTCTTTGCAGCTATTTCTCTTCATAACAACGGGGAGTTTAATGAACATCCAGTATTGGCAATAACTGTTTAACCAAACGCCAGAAATGCCCTTTCTTAGGGAATTAAGATGCAAAATCAGAAAATCCAGCAGAATACTCCAAGAAAGTCCGCAGAGGAGCCCATGCCTTTTATATTAGTCTCAGGCATAGTTTGTCACACTATTTTCCCTAGTTGGTTCATGACTATGTACAGAGCGTGTTTATTTCTCTCTGCACTTCCCTGGGACACGAGCGCTGGCACCTGGCTCTCCCCTCAAGCCACCTCACCCTGTCCAACACTGTAAGGCCTGAGGAGGAAGGGCCGCTCTCTGCCAGGAGCCCCTGATCTGCACAAAGCTCCTCTTTAAACTCCACCTCAGAAAACTTCCATATTTTAGTGCATTTGGGATGTGGCACCAGCCTTCTCCAAGCAGGAACAAGCTGACTACAGATTATTACAAACTCCTTCGTCCCATCTCTGGGCATGTTTCTGGGTGGCGTGAGCGGGCGTTCCTGAGGAGAATCCTGCTCACTCTCAGGCCTGTTGGGGTTGAGCCGTTTGGAAGCAGGTCATCCCTTCTGAGATCCTCCTCATCACCCCCCTTTCCTTCCCTGCAAACAGAGATAGGAAAGAAGAGGAAAGAGGGGGGCAAGGGGGTGGAGGGGAGTAGTGGTGGGGGTGCTGGTGGGAGTGTGGCAGTGAATAAATAAACAAATAAATAAATAATCAAATAAATAAATAAATAAACAAATAAGTGATAAATAAATAAAGTGAATGGGTAGATGAGTATGGCCAAAATAAATAAATAAATGGGTACATGGCTATGACCTCCTCAACATGGCGGCTGCGTGCCTCCCTCCCGTGCACCCTCCCAAGATGGCGGCGCGGGGAGGCCAGTGCGCGTGCGCGCCGCGGCGCGGAGTGCAGCGAAATTCCTGGCGGGCGGGGGGAGGAGGAGGTGGCGGCGAGGAGGAGGAGGAGGAGGAGGGCGGCGAAGGCGGCACGGAGCCCCTGGCAGGGACCCTGCGTGCTGTGGCGGCGGCCGGCGCGGAGCCAGACCCCCGCGGGGCGCGCTGCGGGCCGCCTCAGGGCCACTCGGCGCCGCTTCGGCCGCTCGCAGCACCGGCAGCCGCGTCGCCACCGGGACTCCCTCCGCGGGCAGAGCGGGGGAGAATGACGGAGCTCCAGTCCGCGCTGCTACTGCGGAGACAACTAGCAGGTACCGGGCGGGGGGGAGCCCAGGGAACGGAGGGGAGAAGCGCGGCGGAGAGGGGAGGGGGACGGCGGCGATAGGGCCTGAGAGCGGGAGGAGGCCGCGGCGGCGGGGGGGGTGTGAGGGGGAAGGGGAGATTCCGCCCCC
>JAUBOD010000225.1:115125-161589 GCA_032353885.1 Nothura maculosa | reverse complement strand
GCCGTCGGCGGCGAGGGCGAGCGTGCCGGGCGCCACGCTGGTGCGGGCGGCGCAGGCGCACTGCGGCACCCAGGCCTCGCCGGCCAGCAGCAGCACCTGCGTGTGCCGCACCACCGCGCCGCAGCCCTCGAGCCCGGTGCCCGCGGTGCCCGCGGTGCCCACCGCCTGCTCCTGCTGCTCCATGGCGGTGCCTTCCCGCCGCGCCGTGTCACAATCCCCCTTGGCGCCCATGGAGCCTCCCGTGGGGCACAGGGCCGCGGTGCCGGAGCTCGGTGCTGTGCCCATTGTGCCGGTGCTGTGGGTGCCGTGGGCTGCCCATGCCAAGGCAGACGGAGTGCATGAGCATCCCAACGTGCCCGCTGTGCAGCGCGAGGAGGCCCGGAGAGACAGGTCCTCTCACTGTCTGGAAAGGGGACTTGTCAGCAGAGCCGTGCGCTTAAGAAAGGGAGGTGTTTTTAGCAGCCTAAAGGAGAATCTAAATCCATCTTCACCCATGAGTGTAACTTAGGGCCTGGGGTCTCTAACAGCCCTGGCATGCATGGCACGTGGCAGCAGCGTGGACGGCTTTGCCTTCAGAAAATTACT
This sequence comes from Nothura maculosa, assembly GCA_032353885.1. Lineage (NCBI taxonomy): Eukaryota > Metazoa > Chordata > Aves > Tinamiformes > Tinamidae > Nothura > Nothura maculosa. The sequence goes on along the minus strand of JAUBOD010000225.1, from coordinate 161,004 downwards.
CTACAAGAAAGGATCTATCAGGAGAGAGGTCTTCATATGTGGTACCAGGGGAAACCTATAGCCAAAGCGTGCTGAGCCAGGAAATGGAAGAAAAATCCCATTTTTACATTCACTGCTTGTATGGCTTGTATTAGTTGTGTTAAAAAGAAGGGAAAGGAGATGGGTTTGATGTGTGTCCTCCAGCAGCAAGTGAACCACCAGCAGTCTGCGCAGCCCTGTCTGCCAGGGGAGGAAAGGAGCCTGGGATTTGGGACAAGGAATGTGACCTAGGGCAGTCAAGCATTAGATCTTCACCCACGCAGGGTTTGTCACCTGAGTGCCTCAGATGCAGCTCAGTGTCCTTTGGTTATGGGGTATGCAAGGCAGAGGAGGGAGCTGGCATTGCTTGATAGCGCTTCCCAGGGTGAGGGATGCCCAGATGATCCAGAGCCCTCTGCACTTGCCCACCTCCAACATGCTGCATCTAAAGGCAGCTCACTGTCCCCTTGTGCTTGGCTTAGTCTTAGGATGGTCCTCTCCATGTTCAGTTACTTAGAACCTCTTTGTGGGCTTCTGCATCTTCCTCTCAGGTTTGTTCCTACCAATGTGCCTCCTTGACCCTCGTTTCTCACTCGGCTCCTGTGTCCTACCACAGTGTTGCCAGGAAATCCATCCCCATGCCTGGCGAGTGGCCCCACAGGGCAGGAGCCCGACCCACACTTATGGACTGGTTGGGCTTCCCTCTATCCCTTCTGCCGTGCCAAGCAAACCAGGATCATGAGGAGCACAAGAGCTTGGGTCCCCACAACCAACTCTGCCTCTTCTCCTGCCTTCTTCTCATGTTGAGTTAGCTGATGCATGAGCCTCGTGTGATAAGGACCTGGAAGAACCACTGGAGTGTCCTGGAAGCACCACTCCGGTTTCAGCAACGCTTTGGGAGCACTCCTAACACTGCCATCGCTTTTTGCTCTAAGTAGGGAGCTTCCCTAATTTCCACACACATTAATAGACAAGCGAATTAACATTTGGGAAGACAGAATGAGAGGCAATCAGTAATTTTTAAAGTTGGAACATCTCTTGAGATTTAGCACTGGCTGTCTCAAATGAGCTATCCTTTCTCTAAATGAGAATGAATAGAGCACATGCATGACAACAAACATATTCTGCGAGGATAAATTTGGATCTCTTTGGCATGAAATTTTCTTCAGGAAGTCTGACCCTCTGGGAAGAATCTAAAACTAGAGCAGGGAAGAGCTCACGATTGGAAGAAGCTCATTCTTAGTCAGATGTTTGCATTTGCACCATGAAGGAAGTCAGTGAAAATTTGTTAGTAAATAAGTAGCAAGCACCAGAAGAAATGTTTATGTCATGTCATCTGGCATGTGTATACATCAGACCTGCGTGTGTCAGATGAGCAGCTCAACACAGACGCCTGCAGCTTTTAATTTGTCACATGTGCTGTTGTTGTTATTCTGGCATTTAATGCCATAAATCTAGTGGTGAGTTTGAGAACTGCTGCTGAGGATTCTTCTTATTTCGGTTGGTGTTTAATAATAGAGGCTATTTGAAAAGCATAGGCAATAGGGATGTCACAAGGAAAAGGATTTTGCAATGCTTCCCGTGAGACTTGGGGTCATCTCTTGGATCTTTATTAGGATTTAGCTGACATTTGGACTGAAATTCCCCTATTTGGTGCTTTCTTCAGAGCAGAGGGAGAAGGTTAAGAGAATGAGAGGTGGCTTTTAATAAAAATGAGGCAGTTGTTTGGATTTGTGGGGGCAGGTGGAGACCTGAGAGAAGCCAGGGCACTGCCGGGGAGCGACACAGGCTGGGGCAGGGCTGTTGGGCTGAAGGATGAGGGCAAATGACCCTGGTGCCGCTGCAGCATCCGGCATGGGACCAGTGCTGCCGGCTCCGGGCAGGGGCACCCAAGGGTGCTGCTCCTGCAAGCAGCTGAAGAAGAGCCTGAGGTGGAGTGAGGGACTGGTGGTGGTGGTGGGTGAGCTCTGCATCTCCCCTCCACCTAAGGGCACCAACCTCCAGGTGGTGCCTCCATCCCCGAAGCAGACCAGCAGACGGAGGTGTGGGCAGCCTGTCCCGCACCATGCAGAGCTGGTTAGCAGAAGGGCTGCATTTCTTTTCCAGTTGATTTTTCAAGATAGGGAAGAACGTGCAAGACGTGAAAGCTGCAGTGAGATGACAGTGTTAGGAACTTGAAGAGACGGGCAAATACCAGAGTGAAGAGTGCCCATTCCCTCACAGCTTGGGTCTCAGAAGCTTTAAGCACATGAGGACCTGCTAATTTTTGCATAAGAGTGAAAATGTTGTCCTGTGTGTGGGAATTGAGCCTTGCTAGTGCATGCACCAAGCACCGTGGTACCTACAGAACTGTTGGCTGCTCCAGGAACTTGCATTGTAGCTACTTCTACACCACCCAACAGTTGTGTTTCTCTGGACAGCACCAGATCCTCCAGCAGAATCTCAGCCACTTGGTCCCTGAGATACTCCACAGTTTCCTGGGACTGTCAAACACTTCATTTCCTGGGTGCCCAGAAGATGGCAGTCCTGTATTTGGACAATGCACAAATGGCACCAGGAGGCACCAGAGATTTCTGGAAGAGGGGAATGAGGCTCCAAAGGAAGAGGAGGCTTGGGGAGAGGTGGGCTCTGTTTGCAGTTCTTTGCCATTGGACACCAAAGTGATACGTTGGGGTTGTACACCAGCCATGAAGGCAGCCTGTCCTCGAGGGACAAGTTTTGCAGGGTTTGTACTCGGTGACATGAACCTTAATAATGGCAAGGAGCTGCTGTCAAGGGGATGTCACCAAGGAGCACCTGGAGATGGGAAGGATGCAGAGCTTCAGCTCCTCAAGGTGTCAGTGCCTTCATCGTGGCCAGGGAAAGCTTCCGTGCAAGAACAGAGCACATGGTAATGAAGCCTAATCCTTGTCTTCCTCTTCCCAATGGAGCCAAGTGCAGTGTCTTTAAGCTTCATGCAGAGAGTGCAAAGGGAACTTCCCTTCCTATCTCCCTGAGAGCCCCCCTCCACCCTCAGGGGGCTGAAAATAACCAGCAACAACTTGGGATCTAATTCTGCATTACTGCAAACTTGTCTTCATCATTACGGATTGGGAGGTGTTCACTTGGGCCGTTCAGGGAGGAATCAAACGGCACATTTTTGGTTGTTAAGCCAAAATTCATCTGCTTGCTGTACAAAAAGCTGAGCCCATCCAGAAAATCTCACCTCTCCCTCGGCCGAGGGAAGCAACGAGCGCGTCAGGCAGTGCCGCTGCCTTGGGCAGATGTCAGTGGGCGGCCCCTCCTGGGTGCCCTTTCTGGGCTGCAGCTTCAAATTCCTTGTTCTCTTTATTCTTCTAGTTTCTCTTTTGCTTCGCAAAATGTTCATCGGTATTTGTATTACTGCTCTGTTGCTTCACGGGACATCCAGTAGGAGATTTCACATTATAGTTGCACTGCAAATAGCGCTTGTAAAGCTAGAGACAGTTAGATCCAAAGGGAATCAACCCAAAATGTGAATTCTCAAATGTGAACCTTTTCCCTGGCATGAGAAACCAGGGAGAGAAAGATCTGACCTTAAAAGCGAGGAAACAGACTCGTCGGGATGTCTGTAGGTTAAAAGCAGAACTTTGTAACTGGGATTGCTGTCACCAGGCTCTGCTCAGCGCTCCAGAGGAGAACAGTGTTCGCAATCATGTTGCAGAGCTACAAACCCCTTTGAGCGATGTGGCCCCTTCATCTTTTCTCTTTAAAATCGCGTAAACAAGTCTAAAAATCCCCCTATTGAAACTCAGTTCTTTGAACTGCTTTGTAGTCTTTATTCTTTAAACTTTGCAAATGTTTATGGTTATGCAATATTGCACGGAAGTTATCAGTCATTTCTTGATCACTTTTTCACTTGAGGATGGAAAACTTTGTTGTCCTTCAAATGTTTGCAACCCTTAAGAGCTTCTTTTCAAACATTTATTTGCAAATGTTCTCTATAGAAGACTAACACTTTTACATGGTATTTGTCAGATACCATCACTGTATACACAGGGAAATAGCTTCATGCCCAAATACAGACCCCTAAATCTCCTCCAACTAACTCATTATTACATAGAACCCTTTTAATAGGAAATATTCAGGTTATTTGGAGAATTAAATTATTATCTCACACTTCTTTCACAAACTCAGGACTGTCTGCTCTCCCAGACTGGCCAGTTCTCCCTTCGTTGGCTGTTTAAAACTAGCTGTTCTCCCTTCGTTGGCATCTAAAAAGGCTGGTTTAAAGCCAAAAAAAAGTTGATTTGCTTGGTCTCCATTTGCTGATCTCAGAACCATGAGGAACGGCATTATAGTAGCCCAATTAGATGTTAGCTCTTTCTAGATTTTAATTAGATTTTGTAAGTTTTCACCTGATTTTATCCATAAAGGTGGATCCTTGTGTCACTTACCCCTCCCTTGACAAAGCCCCGGCTGCAGAGGATCCCCTGCTGCTTCAGCACAGCCTCCTGCGGCTCTCAGCCACTCTTGGCACCTGTGTCAACACTATTTCCACTTGCATTTGGGCACCATGAGCAATGATGAACACTTGCTCCTCACTCAGCTTCTCCATCCCTCCTGCAACTACACAGACCTCCCAGCTCCCCTGGCCTGGTCCTCTTTCAACCCTCTAACCGTCCCTTGCATCCTTGTCACCTTCTCTGACGTGTCTTCCCGGTCCTATTTGGCGTGGAGGGACAAAGGCAGCCCTGCACCTTTGCGGTGCTGATGACTTGCTGGGCACAGTCTCCATGAAGGGTGGGAAGTTTGTGACATGAGGCTGCAGTCACAAAGGAGGCAGAAGATGGAGCTTCTGGCAAAGGAGAGGGGGCAGAAACTGTGGAAGGCAGAAGGTCCTGAGCAGAGCCAGCTGGGATACACAGCCCATGAGGGGAGCCGGGCCCCTTGGGCATGGAGGAGGCCCAAGAGAGATGGGGCTGTGACACAGGCCAGGGCTCTGCCAGGCCTGGGCCTCCCTGGGCAGCCTGTGCCAGGGCTCGGGCCCCCTCACAGTAAAGAAGTTCTTCCTCACATGCAGATGGACCTGCCTGGGTTTCACCTTACACGCATTACCCCTTGTCCTGTTGCTGGCCTCGTTCTTCTGGTCTTTTCTGGCAACTTGTTCTTTTGGCCCAAGCTGCTCGCAGGAGGCAGGGAATGGCTGGGCTCGGGGAGCCTGTCACCTCTATGGAGCCCGTATCTGCAAGAAGGTGGTTGCAGTTTTCATTTGGTGGAGGACAAGCGCTTGCTGAGCCCAGCAGGCTCCAGCAATGAGCCATGTGTTTTCCCTGCACACAAGATGGGCAGACAGGGAAGTGGGCCAGTCCATAGCATGACCCTGCCATAGGCTTTGTTGAATTGTACACTGAAACAAAATGAGGTGTCCATCTCTGGTTTATATCCCAACTGCTCAAAACTGGAGGACATTCAGGTCCTTCTGGGGGACACTTGGCCCGTTATGCCCCAAGATACAGCTGAAGTTGCTGTGAATATCTTTCAGAAGGGCATTTCAGCTCTTCTCATTTGTCCTCTCTTCAGCCTCAAACTCTCCATAAAAGAGACTTTTGTCTCTTGACTAGCAGAGGTCAGTCCTGCCACAAATGCTCCGAGGTCAGAACAAGCCTGAGTTAGGATCTGACCTGCAACTTAGGCTCTATAGGTCTTGATACAACTTTCAGGAAGGAGCTTGGCCTTGTTCTCACTTGTGCTCTGGGTTGGTGTTAGCAGCCAAGATCAGGACTGGTCATGAATGTGTCAGGCTGCCTTGGCTTGGGTCCTGGGCTGCTCTGAGTTGGCAGCAGATAGGCTGGTTCGTGCAGGAGCCATTTGGAGAGGTCTTGGGGCCTCTTTCTGTTCCACCACAGTCCCAGCATCTGCTGGACCATGCAGGCCCAGGTCTGCACCAGCTCGCTGGGCATTGTGCAAGGCAGGAGCTGCACTTGGCTTCCCACCTGCGAGCCAGGAAGCCGAGTGACGGAGCCAGACAGGGATGCAGACCATGCTACCTTGAGACATCGTCAGTGCTGCTGTGGTCCAGCTGGTTGCAGAACTAGTGGCTGCAAAGGGTATTGTGTCTCTGCAGGAGTTCACTGGAGCTGTTGCCCACTGCTGAGAGTCCTGCTGGGGCTGCTGAGTGTCAGCGGGATGGTTCTATGGCAGTGCCATCCTGTAGCACCCACAGGTCCTGCTGTGGCTAAGGAGTCTACTCTGGTACTAGTAGCTCTTTGCATGCAGCCACTTGTAAGGGAACCTTTCCATCCCCATCCTTCATGCTGGGCAAGCTCCATGCTGATGGCTGCATTTGCTGGCAAGGAGACCCTTCTCTGAGCCATCAGTGCTCCTGCTGGAGCAGTATGTCCCACAGGGGCAGTTTCAAAGCCCAGTGACTAAGAAGGACCTGAGAGGAGGCCTTGAACTGCTGCTGGCTGAGGCTGCCATCATGCTCTCCCTGTAGACACTTACTTGGGCAGTGAGGGCTTCCTTCCTATTCTACATCCAGAGCTGTGAGCAACCAACAGCCTCATGTCCTGCAGATTAAAAAGAAAAAAAGGCAGAGCTGATTAATCCTGGAACCAGGAGAGCCAAAAAAGGGAGGACTTCAGGGAGGATTTAGTTAGTGGTGGCCCAGATACATCAAACTGTCTTCTATGCAAAGTGATATCTCATTACAGCTCCTCTTTGTGCGGCACCGCTTATGTTGCTTATCCTATTAGATGACTCACTCTGCTTTGATATATTCCAAGGCGAGTGTGCGTCTGCCACGGAGACGGCCACCTGCCTGGGGGTGACGTCCCTGTCCCTGCCATGCGTCCCCTGGCCCATGATGGGCTGGCAGAGCAGCACCTTCCTGTGGGGCTCCCCACAGAGAGCCAAAGGGCTCCCCGAGAGCTCGCAAGGATCCAGCTGGCCCACCACATGCTGTGGTACTTGCAGGGCTGTTGGTGGATACGCACTCCGTGAGGTCCAGGATCACTCCACAGGGAATGGGTTCACATCCCATGGAGAACCTACTAGTGCTCTTCCTCTTTGCTTTCCAAGGGCAAGTCATGCCTCATGTTTGCCCACTTTATCCCTTCTCTTCCCTGCAATCACAGAGTCATTATGGCTGGAAAAGAGCTTCAAGATGGAGTCCAACCATAAACCCTTCACCACCACACCTCCTTTTTCACCTTCTGGGGAAGCGTGGTGGCCCCAGGGTGACAGACATGGTGGTTCCTCCTGGCCAGAGAGGCAAGGAAAAGGCACAGTATGAAGAAGGCTGAGAGAGGGAACCCATGGACCTGGAGGGCACCTGTGGGCTCCTGAGATGCAGGGACGAGGATGAGGCAGTAACAGCCACAGCCAGGGCTTGGCTGAGCCCTTGCGGAAGAACAGAGCTGATGTCGTAGCCCATTTATTAGGGCAGGGTTGAAAGGAAGGTCAAGGTATTTCATGAGACAAGTAGCCTTGACTTCAAAATATTTCCTATCTGTGGGAAAAGAGAAGGGAAGAAAATGCGTGATCAAAAGCTGCAGCACTGTAAAAGCAAACGATGTTTTGCTGAACTGATAAAACTTGGCATTCATGTCACTGTGGGGCCACGTGCACCATGAGCGCATATGAAAATTCACTGGCTTGAAACTAAAACGCTGTTAAAAGTGCCTCTTTGGAGGATGGCCCCAGGATGACGTCTGTATCATCTTATTTCTTTCATGTCCCAGGTTGGGATTTGTCTTTTGAGAGAACTGCCTTTGAGTTTGATCCATAGAGCTGGTGAGCTCACACATCCTTGTGCTGTGCCCTTCTAAAGCAGCCCTTTGCAGTGCCCTTGCCTGCACTCTCCCACGGGCACAAGCTCCCAAACCTGTCACAACGGATGGCTTGGTACACAGTCCTGCCCAAATGCAGATGCTGAGGTGGCTGGTAGTGTACTGAAGCCTAGCACAACCACTGCACCATGATCTAAAACCCTGTGTGGAGCCTGTCAAATCCCTGCAAAGTCAAACGTGGCCAGAGACGCAGTCAGGCAGAGTAGCTGCTGCTGCTGAGGTGCAGAGCACATGCTCCGGGCACGGCCTGGGCCCAGACAAGGGCTTTGCAGTGAAGAAGAAGGGGGTAAATAACTTCACGTGGGTGTGAAGCACAGGCTGCGTGGAGCGGGACACAGCCAGCCCTTCCCCAGGCATCACGTGAATGGACGTTTGCCTCTGCACTGGGGCTCCTCCAAGGTTTTTCATCCTGATTCAGCTCCAGTTGACTCGTGCCTTCTCCACTGCGTTCCTAAACTCCTCCTTGTCTGGGGGACCTACACTTCATTGGGTCTCAGTGATTGTGGGTTCTTGGTCTCCTCCACACAACCCACAGCTCACAGCTTCATCTTTCACTTCTCAGTTCTCCTGATTTTCCTCCCCAACCCTGGGGGCTTCAATGGTTATCTAGCCTTTGCCCAGTAATATAAATAAGGAAGAGAACTGGAGAATTTGTCTTAATATTCGAACTCTGATAAGATTCTTCCTCCTGGAACACTCCTTGTCACACTTCAGTTCTGTGTCAACACTTCCTTCCAGGATCTGTGTTCAACCTTTCCCTCTGGTAGTGACTATCCATAACGTGTTTGCAGACACTGTGAACTCCTGAAGCTCACTTTCTCTCTCTGAGTTTCCATTACAGGAATATACAACTGCAGGACAAAAATTAGTCATGAATTTTACAATAAACCATAATACCCAAATGGGATGAAATTTCACAGATAAGAGTCCAAATGCCAGAACTCTTCTTCTGCACTAGGAAAGATTAGATGTTAAACATCACAGTGGTTTAAATGTATGACATGGAGGTGCCACCTCTGATGGTGGAAGTCTCTCTAGGAGACAGTTACATACAGATACAGTGCATAAAGCACTTAGTTTCATTCTTTGCTTGCTAATCATTTTGTCTGTGGCAATGAATTCAAGCCTTTAAAAGATGGAGAATAATGAGAGATATCTTCATTGGTCCTCTGCCTTCCCAGTCCTGTAATCCTCAATCCAGATGTCTCAGAAATAGCTATTTTGGAGGTTTAAGCCTGGATTTTTCTGGAGGCTGCTTACCATCTTACACACTCTTGCTGAGTCCTGCAAGAAGTCCCCTACCACTTCCATCACGTGAAGAACAGATCCCCGAAGGCACACGCAAGTGGAGCACAGGAAAAGCGGTCTAAGGCTGTCGTCCCACTTCACCATCTGGCAGCCAGTCTGGTCAGCCAGCTGACCTTAGACTGCTCCTCTCAGTGGTGATATGGGGCCTGGGCCATGTGCACTTGTGGCTTGGCCCTCCAGCCGTGGTGCATCACTGGCTTCCCGCGTTGCTCCCCATGCCACGCACTCCCCAGAGCTGCTGGACAGCAGGAGATGTCCCACAGCTTGCACCAGCCCATGGCATCAAGACCTCCTGCCTGCTCTCCTCGGGCTGTGTCCCCACACTGCCATCCAGGGACAAACTGCACCCTCACAGTCTGTCATCAACCCTGGGCAATGCGACGAGCACAGGTTCCTCCTCCAGACCCAGTAGGATGTCAGGGTCATGTCTTCCACGTTGTGTCTCCAGTGTGTTTTAGGAGGAAACTGGTTGGTTCCCATGCCATGAGGGCAAGCTTACCTGGGGTTACATTTCACTCCTGTCTCCCACTTGTCCATGAGGGCTCAGAAGTGAACAAACGACATTCCCTGAAGTTGAGAAGAGCCACTCAAACATAGAAAGGGGCCATGTGTGGTCCCTGGGCTGGAGAATGAAACGTAATTCCCATTTTCATGTGGATACAACTGGGCTCAGATTCTGGCAGCACTCGGAAGCCCAACTCCTGCTGCCTGCTTTCCAGCAGGTCCTCCCAGTGTAGCGCCAGCATTTAATTCAGCTGATGCTGCTTCTCATCTCTGGCAACTCATTCATTTCCAGACAGACCATCTCTACAATAGGACAATATCTCCATTTTTGTCTCATAGTTCAAAGATCACCCAGCACAAGGACCCTTTGCCCATTCCTGCCTCCTCCAGCTGCTACTGAGGATGGCAGGGTCAGCCTATCTGCCACTCGAGGTAGTCAGTGTTGTGCCTGATGACATCTCCTGATGCCATTGGCATTGGCTTGGCATTTCTCGTCTCCCTGCACAGCATCATGCTCACAAGCTGGAAGGGAAATGGGGAAGGCTCTTTTAGGAGCCTTGCTCACAAGCTCAGAGAGCAGAGTGCAATCCGTGATCCTGCAGGCTCCTCTCCAGGAAGGGCAACACGGATGGCACTAGGAACCTCCTCCGGCTGCAGCATGTTGTGCTGGAAAACAGGTGAAGCCTCCTGCATCCTGGCCACCAAGGCCTCGTTCTGGGCCCATCAGGAGTGAGGGAGCTGGGCCCACCTGCGGCAGCCCTTGGTTGCACAGGCAAAGCTCCATTACACAGAGGCCTCTCATGACTGTGCCATGTGCTCTAGGTGACCCTGCGTGTGCAGGGGGGTTGGACTAGATGACCTCTGAGGTCCCTTCCAACCTTAAGCATTCTGTGATTCTATGATTCTATGACTTACGGGCACAGATTCCCTCCACCGAGCTTAGAAACACCCTGATGCCAGCCGAGAACAACCTCTTCTCTTACAAACCAGAGCAGATGATGACTCGTAGTGCCCTGTGTCCAGGAGTGAGAAGAGAACGTAAATTAAGAGGTTATGGGTATCCCTCAGGGAAAGCTGAGACTCCCATTGGCAGAGGCGGGAAGCCTTGGCTAGGGAAAAGGGAGGGGTTTGCATGAACCCTTCTGCAAACCCAAAGGAGCACAGTCCCTCCAAGGACATCTCATCATCTTACAGCTTCAAAATAAAGCATTTGATGATGTAATTAGATGTAATTAGACTCACACTATACATGTAATATTTACCAGAGATTTCAGCAATTTCATTTGTATTCAAAATGCTCAGCCCACCTGGAAAGTGGCAGCAAATTGTCTTTCACAAAAAAAAAAAGCTGAAAAAAGGTGAAAAAAGCAAGCATTCTGCCTTCTGCAGGAGCAAGCAAGCATTCCGCAAAAGCAAGAGTCATTATCTAAAACTGAAATGGTGAAATAAGGGGAAATCCAATAGGAAAGGTGCACAAAAAACTCAAATCAGCAAGAGCAAGTCCCTGCCCGGCCGATGGGCGCGGAGGCATCTGCTGTGCGGTGATGCCATCTGCTGCCTCCAGCCCATCCGCTGCCCTCAGGCCGGAGCCGGCCGAGCTGACGCCAGCAGCTCCCGCTGCCACAGAGCCCACGGCAAAGGGATCCGGCGGCAGCCACGTCACAGGGAGAGGTGGCAGGGGCCACAGCGCTGCACGCACCTCGGCTCGGCCCTGCTCACCGGGCAAGGGCTTCAGCACCGACTGGGGCTTGTGCCGCTCCCCTCGCTGCTCCGCGGAAAATGCCTCTGTTCCCAGGAGATTCCTTGCATCCCAACCGGAGCAATGTCACTATCACATAGATACCTGTGTACATTTTGGAAGATCAAAAAATTAGTCGTATGAACACTACTTATAGAGTAGGCAATATGGTAAGAATGAGATCTCCACGAAGAATGAAACCAAGCAGACGTGCCTCCCAAGCTTAATAAAGCAAGTTTTCTGGTTAAAATGCAGCAAGTGTGGGCTCAGAAAAACAGCAGTTAGCCTGAGGAGGAAACAGTGCTGCCACATCATCGGCTAGAAGCAGAGCAAGGGAGAGTTCTTCTTACAATAAGTGGATGCACCAGAAGCTGGAAGAGGCCACAAACAAGGTTAAAATCTGCCCAGTTATGCAAAGGTCTTGCAAAGCGGTTGGCAGAGCTGGGCCTCTGGGTGGCAGTGACAACAAGAATCCATCAGATGGCAACGATAGCTTGGTTTTAAAGGACCAAGACTTCGCAAAGGAAAGTAATTGTGTGCTTGCTATTAGCAAGAGAGCTTCTCTTCACTGCTCTGTCCACAGTGACAGCAGCAGAGCTACAAAAGCCATACCTGAAATGTGTCAGGACAGAAGCAAACAACTGATGGATTTGGAAAAAAATCCTTTGTTTTCCTAGTATAATACTGCTTTTATGAGGTATTTTTTTGACACTGTATAATATATACGATGTTGTATATAATAAATGTAACATCGTGGTTAGTTTTTGTGCTAAGTTCCAAAGGCATTTGGTTACGTTCTGACCATATACAGGATAACAGCAGGAGGGTTCAGCACAGACACCATTTAGCCATGCTCTGCCTTTGAATCTAATTAAATGAGGTACTATGAGCTAAGTGTGCTGTGCACGATGAGCTGTTGTGTCTGCAGCTCAGAAAGGCAGACGTGTTGCTCTCAATTAATGTGAATAAAAGCAGTAAATCCCGGCCTCATTAAGCTCAGTGACAGAAAAAACACTATTGCTGTGGATCTATACAGTGCATGGAGGAAAAAAAATGCTTTGCAACAGCAGCTCTTGTAATAGCAGAGATGTTAAGTTCCTGTGCTAGGGGTGACTATCCTGAGCATCAATAAAAACAGTCCTAAATACCCTGCAGATACTCAACAGGACAGCTCAGGAGAAGCACAGGCTTTGATGTTGCTGTTGAATGTAGATGTCGCTCTGCAGTCTCTGTGCAGTCTCAATACAGCTTTTTTTTTGCTTTAAAAAGTGGTCATTTTTATCAAAGCAAAATGCTCTCATTTGAAGTGTCATTGGTTTTTGCAGCAATGTGCAGAGCAGTGAAAGCACTTGGGCATGGCACTGCTGCAAGGTTAACTCCTGGGGAGCTCCCCTGCCTGCTCTGCGGCGACGTCTGCTTATATGAGAGGGTGCTGATTCATGAACAGGGGAACTAAGGGTGCCAAGATGAAAGCTTTAGGCTTTGCCACCCATGCAACTTGTCCTTAAGCCCCACTTGTGCCCTTATGTGCCTCAGGGAACTCATCCTCTACCCTGAAGGACTTTCCAGACACAATAGCACAGAGGGAAGGCTCCATCCTGTCTTTGCAATCTTAAAACTGTGAAGAGATTTAGAAGTGTCATGGAAGTTCAAAGCATAAAAGATTTAGTGGTTTCATCCCTTTGGCACTCCAGGGACTGCTCCTTATAGATGGAGGATTTTTCTGCTGTATGAACCAGGGTCTTGGTTCGCAGGGAGGCACCGTTGCCCAACCGACTCCTCCTGCTTACTGAGGCTGACTTCCAGGGCCACCAACTCGCAGAACAGGGAAGTAGGATGTGTCCATTTGTGTCCTCTTGGCAGCAGGATGTGACCTGGAAACTCAAATCAAAACTGGGCAAGGAAGGCATCCCATACTCACAAATGTCGGCACAACCCCTTGTTCCTGTGCCTGGGCTTCCTAACAGAACATCCCCCAAATGCCGAGGCTTTCCAAGAGCCAAAGCCTACTAAAGGCTGTGGGCTTAATATAGTTCATACATAATTAACATATCCCAGGAAGAAGATATTTTACATCTTTAGGGATTTTAAGAACGTGCATTAGAGGTTTCATTTTTGAGGGGGCTTAAATCTGAGTTATCAGGAAAGCACAAAGTGAGGAAGCCCAGAAGGGCTCAGAAGGGCTCAGACACCAGGTATCAGCAGTGAACAGAGCAATTCTTGCATTGAATTGTAGCAGGACTCCATAACACAGCTCAGAAAGCCTCGAGTCCTCAAGCCAGACCTATCATCTCTACCAAAATCAAGCCTATGGATATACCAGTATACCAGTTCTATCATTTAGAATAATAATGCATCACTGTAAAGCAGTGCTTCCCACAGAAATTGTACATTTTCCCGGAGGAATCAATGATTTCTTTGAGGAAAGAAGCCCGTCGGCAGATCCCATCCATTTCAGACACTAAGACACTAACGTGCCACAAAGATTTACAACACCATGTGAATTGTAGGATATCTTTGGCTCAGAGAGCCATTGTGAGCTGCCTTCCTCATAACTGGAGAAATACAGGCTAGCAACTGAAAAGTGGGGAAAGCAAACCTCTTATCGTCTTATCATGCTTATGAGGATTTCTTTTCTTTTTTTACATTAAAGTTTTTCCAGCTCTGCCAGTCTCTCTTTTAGAAAGTTTCTCCCCCTGCCTCCTACTGCCTCCTGTTCAAGTCCCGCTCGCAGTGAGTAATGAAGCACATGACAGGAAAGAACTGGCAGCTGCCAACTCAGAACCAAGACTACAGTCAGTGTAGGAGAGAACACCTTAATTAAAATTAACTCAGCTGTCAAACTTGGGAATTTCTTGGTGCATTTATATATATATATATTTTTATATATATATATTTGGCTAACTCTCTTGCCTTAAGACAGATTTGGAGACTCACAATTAAAGTGCCTTGCTGTTAATGTGTTTCCCATCAGGAACGCAATGGATGTGCACAAAGGCACGATCCTGCTTCTTGGAGAGGCAGCAGCACTTCGATGAGCACGCTCACCTTCTAGCACAGAGAAGAAAATACCAGTGCACAGCCAGCTCTGCAGTGAGTCTCCTGAGCTAACTGCAGAAAAGTCCTCTTTTCTGTGCCAGGTCCTCTTACCATCCATGAGCAACGTCACTTCTGTCAAGTGATATCCTGCTCTTCAGCAAATTCTGTCTTTGCAGACCTGAGGTTTCTTCTGCTCCACCTGGAGAGGCTTGGCCAACTTGTCCCATGATCACAGGGATCCAGCACAGCAAGCCAGCCCTGTCTGGAAGGGCTCCATGGTTCTGGGCAAGCACGCTAGCAGATATCACCAATATTAAATGCACTTACAGAGCAAAGGTAACATTACGAACAATGATTTAAGAAAGCTTGACTTTCCTTACTTACATTTCTCCTGGTCTCCAGAGGGTGCTCTTGTCTCAGGATTTGCCAGGCAGCCGTCGGTTGTGAGGTGTGGGTTGCTAGTAGCAGTAGAGCAAAAAGATCCCAGAAATATTACCTGAAAATTAAAGTTGCAAGTTACATTTTTCTCTTCCAAGTTTGCTGCTCTGCCCTACCGCTGCTAAAAGCACTGAAATGCAGAGACCTTGCTGGGGCAGTGCCCACTCGGTGAGAATGTGAGCAAGAGCTTCCAGAGAGGAAAATCCCAAGTATTTCATCGCATGGATATGTACCAGAAAAAAAAAATCTTTTCAGGACAGAGGGAATATGATCAAGTCTCTCTGTACTAATTTTTCCCAACCATTTTCAAAGGATCTAGTTATCTGGAATGCCATTAGCTCTTCTGCAGAAGAAAGCAAATGATAGTCCATTCTCCTCCCAAAGCGTTTGCTTTTTTCTTTCAATAAAAATGATCTGATCTCTTCATTCTGCCCATCCCATTTGTGAGAGCAACGCCTCTGCCTTCCTGCTTCCCCTGGTGATGACCTCTATCAGCAGGTCCAGGCTCCATCAGGTGTCCTCTGAACAGCCTCCCACGCTCTCTGTCTCTTGCATTGCATCTGAACAGCTCGGGTTGGGCTGCAGAAAGCACTGGCCTTGGTCCAACCACTATTCACAGCTTCCATCGCATGTTGAGAAGCATTTTTCCAAGCCAGTTTGTAACCTCAGCTTGTGCTGAACACCCAGCGGGGCTGGAATCACATCTGGAGCAGCCGGCGCCTGGTGCCTCTAACCCTGCACTGCATTGGGTATGATCTGTGGGTCAGTCCGAGAAGAACGAAGTCTGAGCGACTTCCTTCAATTCTGCCTTGGAGGCCACGTGCTTACTCACTCCTCCTGGGCTTTTATGGGTATGTGTTCAAAGGAACAGCCCTCGTTCCATGGTCTGGGGTCTATCTGCAAGGCAGGGAAAAAGAGAGATGAGTGTGGATGGTGCTGCCCTGGATCTGGCCGGGGAAAGTTGTTAATACGGGGTTATCCCAGTACCAAAGCTACCTCTCTGCGGCCCAGCCCTGCCATGGCCAGGCTCAGAGCCAGGCAGGGGATGCATGTGGCTGACCTGAAGGTTGAGGGGACAGCACTGCTTCACTTCTGCCACAATGAGCAGGAGGCCATGGCTGCCGGGCTGTGAGGAGCAGGAGGCCATGGTTGGTGGGCTTTGAGGAGCAGGAGGCCATCGTTGCTGGGCTGTGAGGAGCAGGAAGCCATGGTTGGTGGGCTGTGAGGAGCAGGAGGCCATGGTTGATGGGATGTGAGGAGCAGGAGGTGACGGTTGCTGGGCTATGAGGAGCAAGAGGCCATGGCCGCTGGGCTGTGAGGAGCAGGAAGCCATGGCTACTGGGCTGTGAGGAGCAGGGGGCCATGGTCGCTGGCCTTCCCAGCCCGGCGCAGGCACTGGCTCTTTCTCCTCCCATGGAGCACACCCTTGGTCCTGACTCCTCCCAAGGCCACAGCAACCCGTGCCGGTGCCAAGGGCTGCTGCTGGCGCCGGCAGAGCAGGAGGAGGCGGAGGACAGTGCCATAGAGCGGCCTAGCACCGTACCGGCCTTCACACGGCCGCGCTGTTGCTGCACGTGCAAGGATTCCTTCCCCAGGGCCTCTCAGCACGGGCTTGTGAGGACACCTGCCCTCCAGCCATGGCTGAAGCCTTGGTTTGCTTCATGCACGAAAGCTGTGGAGTGGAGAGATGTTTCCAGGTCAGGAATTTGCATTTTGTGGGTTGTCTCTCTCCTTCATTGCACTGCAATCCACTCCAACCCTGCCCAGATTGATAAATCCAGCTTCACGTGCGCACAAGCTCTTGGGAGAGGCAAGGCTGGCCCCGTTTTACAGGCACATGACGTACAGGAGCGACACGCCGTAGTAAGATACAGCAGCATTGCCACGATTAGCACTGTCACAAGCTGTGACATGTGGCAGTCCTCCCCACCGGGCTCATATGCAGAGGAAGGAGCCCTTGCAACAGCAGTTAGAGGCTGAAATGGGGCCAGATCTCTTTGCTGAGTCACACATCTCTAGATGTTAAGAGCAAAAGCTCCCAGTGAGCCTGACAAAGCCATCCTCCTCTGCCAGGCAATTTAGATTTCTCATTAATGTCACGTCTGACTTTCACTACTTTTAATTACAGGCTCTCCCTCTTTATAGTAAGAATACTCTGCCTTATCTGCACCCTTGCAGCTGTGCGTGTCCCAGCTGTCCCTGGAGCCTTTTCTGGTGATCTACAAAGATCTCCTACACTTTGGGGGTCCCTTCCTCAGGGTCTGAATCTTCTCCTTCTCAAACAGGACCTTCAGATACTTTTGTCAGGAGCTAGGCATGGGAGAGAGCAGTCCTGAGCCTGTTTTCTTCTGACTCAGTGGGAAAACACTTATTCACCATATCTGAGGAGGCCATATTAAATTGTGCTATCAGGCCTTCAAAAATTTCCAGTGGGTAGGACCACAGACACAAAAAGCTGCTGTCACTGTCACTCCATACTGGGCTCTCTCAAATTGATGGCAATTGGGCAAGGTGACTTTCCCATGGGGTACTGTTCCACATCAAGGTAGAGCTTGTCTCGGTTCCTGACCGCATGGACCCTTCAGTGATTCTGGAGCTTGTCCTAGGTTTGATTAAATCTAACCCCTGTACTGCAGCACGCACGTGACTCCAGTTAAAGTGACAAAACTGCACCAGTGCCTTCTGCTTCCACCTCCTCCAACATATCCTAGCTGAGCTCTGGAACAGTAATTCTGATCTGACTTCTGGGATACTTTTGTGGCATTTTCTGAGTTACAGAAGATGTTAAGAGATAGCTTCCTGAGCCCTTCCAGATAACAACGGGCACCCAGTACCTGGCTCTCAGCCATTTAGGGCATCAGTGACTGTCAGAGAAAAGTTTCTGCTGCTTTAATCTGGATTCAGCCTTCTCAGCTGAACTTTTTTCACAAGATTGCGAATGACAATATCGTGTGGCACATGGACCTGCTCTCATTTATGGGGTCCTCAGTCCTTGAGGCTGAATCTCAGCAATGCTTTTGACTGGATTTCTCTTTTGCCACCATTTGTATCCTAATCTGCTGGCACTGAGAAGGTCCACGGTGTTCTCAGAAATTTGAGGATGCCCCTGGCAGCTCCAAAGGGCATTGAGTAGAATGAGCCAACAGCAAAAAATAGTTTTTGGGCTCCTTCTCCTTTCCTCAAATGCCTTGATGAAGGAAAACTAATGATGCAAAGAGCAAAATATACCACATCTCCAGCTTCCACGGCTTCCTTGACAGTGCTGGGGGGAAATAAAAACTGCTGTCTGCTACAGATGTGAGTGGTAACACCGTTTTTGAGGTAAGGCTAAAGTCTTGCCAAAACTAGACAAAAGAAGATGCACTTTATCTGCAAGCTATCTGCTTTGATGATACTTTGCATCCTTATAAGGATGCTGAGGCCAAGAAAGAAATTTCAATCCTGACCTGAATTAGTGCCACAAGGGAGAGAGATACCTGACAGCAAATCATTATTATTGACAGGACATATGGCAAGACCACCACATGACTCCACCTCTTCCACGCACACCTTCAGAGCTATGATAAGTGCAGGCACTTCTGATCGGACTGCACCACGTGTTATGTGTCAGCATCCTGCCACCCACTCTGCGAACATCAATCCAGCCTGCTCTGTTGGCCACTATTTGATGTCTGTGACAGAGCTACTCTGGAGGAACTTAAGGCACAACTTGCTGGGATGTTGGCCTCAAAACTGTATTCTACCTAAACAATCATTCCCTAATCATTCTCTGTTAATTCTACATTATTTTAGGTACCCCTGGCATAGACTACCTCCATAATCCCATCTTTAGGATCCCTTTAGCAAAGGTCTATTCAGCCTTTGCTTTTATGGAAGCCATCCTACATTTCTCCTCACCCAGATTGTTCACATTACAACTTTTTCCAGTTCTTTCACTTATTTTTTGAGCTCAGGAAATCAAAACAGCACCCAGCAGTGAGCACCTTCCCATCTATGCAGTACCAAATAATGTTTTCTGCTGTAAGTCTATTCTTTTCCTAGTATTTTTAACACTTTTTTTTTTTTAATTGCCCCTGAACTTTCAGTTTATGTATTCAGGAAACTTCCTGCCTTCAGATCTACCTCTTGAACGGTAGTAGCTACCTTAGAGCCAACCACTGTGTAGAGTTATGGAGGTACTTCCCTTTATTTTTATCTACATTGAATTTTATTTGCCATTTTTTTCACCTCCTCACACAGTATCCTGAAATCTTTCTACAACTTTTTCCATTCACCTTTAGATTTGACTGCTCTAAATTATTTTGCAACACCAGAAAATGTTATTTAAGTCTTTTTTTTCTCTCACTCATGAGTATGCAGACAAATCTAGCTCTCGGTACTGATACTGATAGCATCCAACAGTTTATCTCTGGAAATTTGAAAATTAACTTTGCCAGTTATTGATCCCTGATGGCTCAGTGTCTTTGGAAACAGTTTGTGATGGATCTTTTTGAAAACTTCAAAAACAGTTGATCCCATTACCATCATCTGCACACAAACAGTCTCCTTCCAAGAATCATAACAAACTTCTGAGCCATGACTTCCCTCTATAAAAGCAGTATCAACTCTTCCTCAATGGATGTTATATATCCATAAGTCTCCAATAATTCTATGTCTTTTACAGTTTCTACCACATGCTAGATGCAGGAAACAGAATTCAAACTCTGTAAATTCTTAGATTAGTGAATGAGCCTTCTAAAAATCAACACCATCTGTGCCGCTCTCCATTCCTTTGATAGCCAGCAGGCAGCCGGCTGTTAGCAATTCCAAAGAGGCCTAGTGGAGTTTGTTTATTGTTCTCAGTAGATGACCTCCCATCCTGTAGATCTTCTATCTGCCTTATTTCAGATAGAAATATTAGCAGTTTCAGTCCTATTTCTTTTTTTAGGACTTCAGAGGATCCCCTGTTTTGGCAAAATAGTGTGGTCTGTGCTCCTCTGAATCCATTGATTGTCCCTCAGGTTTTAGTTCCAAGCATTGCAGTAGCCGGGGTGATCGTCCATCCCCGTCCCAGCACTGTTCTCCCACCCTGGCACTGAGACTCTCTCCCTCTGTGCTCCGTTTGGAGATCATTTTATAGAATCCCTATGTGCACTCTGATCTTTAATCTCCTGTACAAGCTTATGTTCTGCCTTGGGAACTGTTAAATGGGTGCTCAGGACCACCGTTTCTTCTCAGCACTCTCTCAGAAACTATGTTATATCAACATGGCTCTAACCGTTATCACACATATAGGCACCCATATGGCTAATCCTAAAATCCGTTAGTGTTACAATTCAACCATTCCTGCGTGGGATCTGTGCTTCCAGAGTGCTGTCACCTGTACAAAAGGATAAAGGATTAGCTGGGCAGGGAACATCCCTCTGTGGGATCCCTCACTCCCTTCCCAATCTACATGATCTTCTCTCCAGAGATCTACCTCTTCCTCTGCAGTACAAGTGCCTCTGGATTGGAGGTGATTATTCTGTGATGTTCCTAAACACCTCTCATAGGCAGTTCTTGGCCTCCCTTAGGTGTACCTGGAGGCCAGATGATTTAGGCCAATAAACTGGAAAGCCTCCATTGTACAACATGGCTCTTGCACAGAGGAGTCCATGGGACCGTGCTCCCAAATAGCCCTGGGAGCCCTAATGTCTCTTATTTCTCCTGAACTGCGTAACCCTTAAATTCCTAGGACACCCACATGCCCACTGTTGCCTCCAGATATCTAAAGACAATATTTTCTAAATTACCTCTCTTTGGCATCTTGATAGGCAGCCTGAGATGAGCCTGTATGTTTGGAATGAATCACAAAGAAGAAAAAGTGAGTGACAACGCAATGCATATCTGACTGGATAATGAAGAAATTATTCGTAAGTGACTTTTTAACCAGTATTAGTGCTTTTCAAATCAACTATTTGTGCATATTCTTCTTCTATATTTTAATAGTATGTTGGATGTTGCTCACTTGTTTGGCGCAGATGATCACGCTACACATGATCTTAGTCAAAAGGCCAACAAGTGATCTGTACCACAGAAAGGTTGCTCAGAACCAACCAGGATATAAAGCTTAGATGCCAGAGAGAGACTAATATTAGCCTTAAACCATTGCTTATCACCTCTCTTCATCAGAGGCATCAAGTAGTTGTGCCTGGGTGCTATTCTAGGCCTGTGTGCTTGTATCAGGTAGTGAATGGGGGGAGGACATTAACAGAAACTAGACAGAAAGTGATTTAGATGTTAAACTACCTCCATCATAACCCCCTGAGACTCTGGTCAGTGAGGAGGTGCTTGTGGAGTGGGCAAATGTCTAGTTGGCATAGGATGAATGAGACCTGACAATCATTCACGCTGCTTTACCAAAGATTGACCGCAACATTGGAGCTGTGGGCACCAAGGAGACCCACAAGCAGTTCATCATCCTCACTTGTGCAGAGGGAGGTGGCTGCCAAAGGGAGCCCGGCCTGCCTGCTTTCTTCAGGGCGTTTTGACCCTCAACTCAGCGTTGTCCTCGATGGATCTTGCAGGCTGTGCCTGCATCTCCTTTCTTGCTCAGAATGATCTTCTCAGGGTAGACTTTTGCTTTGGCTGTTCCACAGCTTCACTGCACGGCTCAGTGGCTCAACGGGCTTTGTGCTGAGCTGGATGCCTGTTGCTATAATTTCACCTGTTTGTGTCTTTTAATCTGTATTTGCTCCCTTGGAAGTGCGGGGAGATACATTAGGGCAGAGGTGCTAGGTAAATACCAAGTATTCCTCTCCCCCACGGGCGCTGGGAGCAGCTATTAAGCCTGGGTAAACAGAGATGACTGCGCGCTCCGCCTGCCAGCAAATCCCGCAGGCTGCTGAGGTGGGACCCAGCAGAGCGTGGACCCTTCCTCCCCAGTCCCCCACCTTTACTGGGGAAAGAAAAGCTGGAACAAACTGGGTGCTTCGCCGGAGTGGGGATTGCAGCACGGAGCTGGAGCGCCCGGCCAGGCTGCTGGCCCAGCCGGGTGGCCTGGCTGACGATGCACCATGGGCGGGATCACTGGGCACCACTATAAATAGGACTCTCCGAGAGCTTCCTGACAAACCGAAAGCTCAAGCACTACCCGTGGAAGAGCGGTGTTAGGCTGGACAGGGTGGCGCCAAGAAGCTCTAACGAGGAGGTGTGGTGTTCATATATTATCCTGACGAGGATGATAGCACGTGCCCTAGGCTAAGACAGCATCTCTAGGGCTCAGCAGCAAGCGGGATATGGACCACAGTGCCCAGGCAGGCTCATAAGCGCTTCCCTAACGGTACCTGCTCCTGTAAGAGGCACAGCAGGATGGCTGGAGCTCAGGGAGGACTCTCGGGATCATTCCCAGAACACCAGGTTCGGCCAAATCCAGACTCCGACTCTGACTCCGACTCCGAGGACCCAGCCACGGGCAGCACGGGAGCTGGCTCTGCCTTGCAGAACTCTTCTCAGGTCATACACAGTGGCCACTTCATGGTGTCGTCCCCACACAGCGACTCGCTACCTCGGCGGCGTCACCACCGCACAGAGCCTGAACCTGCTGATCCCCGGAGCATTGACCCGACCCTCACCCGGCTCTTCGAGTGCATGAGCCTGGAGTACAGGTGAGTCTGAGAGCCCTTGCCCAGCACATATTTTACTGAGACACTCCTGGCTCTTTAAAAGCATGAGCCCAGTGTGCTGAGAATGCTGGGCGGTCTTGGCCAATGCGCGCTCTGAGAAATCTGTTGCTATTTGCAAATTGGCATCATCTTCTTGCCCAGTGGAGCTCCTAGAGAGGGCCCAGCAGAGAATGACAAAGATGATTAAGGGATTGGAACGTCTCTTGTATGAGGAGAGACTGAGTTGGGCCTGTTCAGCTTGGTGAAGAGAAGGCTGAGAGGGGATCTGATTAACATGTATAAGTTCATGAAGGGACAATGTAGGGAGGAAGGGGCCAAGCTCTTCTCATTGGTGGCAAGGACAGGACAAGAGGAAATGAGTACAAGTTGAAACACAGGAAGTTCCATCTCCATGTGAGGAGGAACTTCTTTATTATGAGGGTGACAGAGCAGTGGAACAGGCTGCCCAGAGAGGCTTCTTCTCTGGAGATCTTCAAAACCCACATGGATGCCACCCTGTTCCACATGCTCTAGGTGTTCCTCCTTCAGCAGGAAGGTTGCACTAGATGATCTTTAGAGGTCCAACTTTGAACATTCTGTGATTGGGTTGGGATGTGAATTCTGCTCTGGAAAGGCCATCCTGGGGGGTTCCAGGGAGAAACAGATGGTGCTGGGGAGAGTGTCAGGGAGCAAGCTGAGAAGTTCCTCCTCTCTTAACATTTATCTAAACCAACCCTTTGCCTCCCCAGAAGACTTGTAATTAGTGCACTCAATTATAGCATCTTTATGGCCAAGCCCTGCACACTCTACAGAGTAGTAGTGACCCAGTGTCCAGTCAATACTAAATGTCACTACCAGTCTTAGGCAATCCAGCCCAGGAGTCCTGCCTTCTCTTTCTCAGCTCTGTTTACACTTCCCAAGTTTGTTCCAGGGTACAGAGCAGCACTCAATGGGTGGAGGACTTCAAGAGGTTTTGTCTAAGGCCTCATAAAAATTTTGCCTCCTTCCCTCCTATATAGTCACATTCTCACTCAGTGTGAGAATTTTCCTCCACACAAGTGAATTTTTCCTGCACAAGTGAATTTTTCCTGCACTTTCCTCCACACAAGTCATGCATAGACATCTCCTGCAAGCCCAAGGAGCTTGGGACCTGCTTTGTTTCACACATAGCTCATCCTCTGTGTCAACAGAAGGCTCCTCATCATGTCTTGATCCGTATTCTTGGACACAGCTCCCCTCTTTCATCAAGGCCTCAAGGTCTTGAGTTTTCTCAGGTCTAGCATCAGGACAGCACTAGTCCCAGGGCAAAACTGTCTGCACAAGTTCCTCAAAACAGCCAGGTGAAGGTGTGAAATGATACTGATGCCCTACTGATAACCCAAAGGAGCAGGGTAGGGGGGCACCAAAAAACAGCTTTGAAAAGTTGCTCAGCTCTTGATCCCTTGCAGGTCTTCATTCAATTGCTTCAGCCATTCTTGGGGGAGAGCTCCAAGTGACAAGTATGTGAGCACTGCCACAGAATAGTGCCAGTGCTTCCAGCTGCTGGGACAACACTCGATGGGGTACTAGTTGCCACAAAATTGTGTACTTTGGGTTCATAGCCATGTATCCAGATGGTAGACTGACTGTGATCCGCTCACACTCAGTGAGACAACTCTTCTCTATGGCCCTGGTGAGGAGGCTGGTGCTACACAGGAAGCTCAGCATGGGCAAGGCCCTCAGTGACCCTGCATCCTTCAGGAGCCTGACACTGTCAGGCACATCACCCCTAGGTGATGATATCACTTTAATGTCCTGTTTGGATCTTGCTGCACTGGGCTAGAAGGGCAGACACTGTTCTGCTCAATCGTATCCAAGCTTTTGAGTGGTGAGAGACACCACAGCCTCCATTGGGCCTAGACACATCAGCAAGAGGAAATCTAGCACCTGGAGTATCCCTAACTTCCAGTGGTCCTCAGGCAGAGAGGAAGGGAATATGGTGCAAGAGCTTTGGGTCAGGACTGGACGGGTGACACGTGCCAAAGTCTGGCCCTTACCCTGCACACAGAGCTCCATCCCACTAGATCTCTCTAATCTGCAGACTATTTTCTCTCCTGCACAAGGATGATACTGCACACAACTTACCCCAAGCCTAGCACCATGACAAACTGCAACCACAGCTGAACCATAGTCATCAGTGAAGGAGATTCCCACCAGCTGCAAAGCTCAGTGCCACTACTGATGGCCACCCTGGAGGACAGAGTACTAGAGATGTCTCCTGGCTGTCTTGGTGCAAGGCAAGATCTTACTTAGAACCTCTGGGAGAAGTTCATTACCTGCCATGGAGCTAGAGTAGCTGCAGTCTTCGGGACCCATCCAGGCAAATTTTGACATTAGATATTCCCCAAACTTGATAGCCATTCCATCTCTCTTCTGGAAGCGCTCTCATCCTCACACACTACTCTGCATCTCTCAGCTGAACACTCTGCAGCCTTATCAGCACCTTAAAAACAGGATTACAAGAAGCATTGAGCAGGGTGTGATGCTGCCCTAGCTATGCCTCTCCACAGCTGGGATCAGAGTCTGGCTGCAGATGGCTGTAGAACCATGCTGGCCAGCTGCTCTTCAGCTATTTCTTTTCTCCCTTTGGAAGGGCACAACGTCTTGCCAGTCTGACAAAAAAAAATGTATTGGCAAAGTAGCAGTTGGATCAAGTTATCACAGGAGAAAAGTAGAGCTTAAAAGTATTTAGCTGACCTGCACCTTTAGTGTTAGCTGATTAGGCTCTTCTCTGCATGGTTTGACATTTTTCACCCTATTTCCAAGCTCCTTTTTCAGGGTGCTGGTAGAGCACACCACCTCAGCTGGAGTAACCAGTCACATATCCTCCAAGTTTTAACCCACACGCAACCCAGAAGCATTGCACCCAGTGATACCGTAATGTCTTAATGAAGCAGGCGCTGTAGAATGGTATTGGTGGGGAAGAACAGCTGGAAATCTAATCCAAAACCTGTGCAAGATAGGACTAACTCCAAAGCCAGATCAGTTTCCTTGAGTCAGAAAGAGATGAAAGACGGAGGCCCTATTCCCTCGCTGATCCCTGTCCCAGGGTTGCCCCACTCTTATTGGGAAGAGTGTTGTCTACAGCTGTAATGGGAATTTCCTATGTTCTAGCTTGTACTCATTGTTTCTTGTTGATTCTTAGCACATCTTTGTGCTGTACCTTTCTCAGATGGCCGAAGAGTCTAAGTAGATCATCTCCTCATTTTCTTTACTTCAGGTTGAACAAACCTAGCTCCCTCAGCCTCTTTTTGTATGGCATGTTCACCTGTCCTCGATCCTCTTAATGGACTTTGCTGGAATTGCTATGGTGTGTGGGTATCTCACATTATGGGGGGACAAATCCGGACATAACATCTACACATGGCCTCAGCGCTGCTGAGCGGAAGAAAAAGATCACTTCTCTTGTCCTGCTGGCCAAACTCTGGCTGTGGCAGCATATCCATTCCACGTTGTCCAAAGCCTAGTTCTCAAACTTTCAAAGGGAAATGTGCTAAACTCGCTCTAAGCTATGTCACGGTAGCTTTAATGACAGTAGCTGAACAGTTGTTCAGGTCACTGTAACTCCTCCCTGCGCCAGCATTGCTCTGTGGCACTTCACAGCCTTTTATGCCAGTCCTGTCTCAGTGTGAGCAATTGCCCTGAGAATCTCCTACTCATTCTTCCCTTCTGTGCTTCTAGCCTTTCCTCACCTCCTTACTGGGAGACGTTCCCTCCACATCAGGGCCTGTTTCTAGCTGTGATTTTTCTTCAGATCACTCAAAAGTAGTTCCTGCCACCATAGTAATTCCTAAAGCCTTCAAACCTATTTCCCAGGACATTGCTCTCCTTATAAGAGCTCTTCTGCCAAAGAGCTAATCATGCTCTGCCACCCCACACTCTCCTACAATCTGCTATGCTTCTTGAATCCTTTCATTAAACCACCATTTCTCATGGACTTCCTTACAGCACACTGCACCTCCCCAGGTTCCTCCTAAAAAACTTACCACATGTACTTAACTTGTTTCAAGAGCTGTTCACCATTTGACCTTGGCACAGACTCCACATCCGAACAAGCTCCTTTTTTCAGTATCTCAGTATGTCACTCCCATTCCTCACACAGCTGCTCTCTAGGGCTCACACTCATTCCCATCAGGTCCTTGCAATATATCTACATTCATTAGATACCTAATAAGTTCTGAAGAAATACACTCTCAAAGGGCACAGGTGGGAATTGCAAATCACAGACACATGTGATCCCATCTTGCCTATATCTTTAGACAAAATTCCCTGCAGTGGTTTCAAGAGGACATATTGGAATCACCTGCTTGCCACCCCTGTAAGAATCAAGAGTGGTGATTTAGCAATTAGGGACTGGGAAATGACTTACAGTGTTAAGTTGGTCATCCTGACACAATTTACAAGTGATGGGCTTTAATTATATACTTGTATGTCAATTCAGTATTAATTCATCCTTCTGGCAGGCTAAGGCTTTCCTACACAAAGTGAAATTGCTGCTAAAGGCTTTGCCATATTCTCTAATTACTTCTCAAATTCACAACATATTAAACATCTATACATGGGGACAGACAGCACTCAGCATCAACATGGGCAGAAACCCAGTGACAATCACACTAAGCTGTCCTCACCCCCTCTTCCTTCTCATGATTAGACTGCCCTTGCCTGGGTGATCCAGGGAAATCATGCAGCCTCAAGTCACCAGCACGTGCCCGTATGGAGTGTGCATTACTGCCAGCTAGTTCAGACGGGCTGAAAATGACCTGCACAGACTTGACCATCTCCTGGGTTTGTTGGCTCTCATTCCTTCCTCTGATGAGACTTGGTTGGACTTTGGTCTGGTCTGGCCAAGACCAAAGCCTGTCTCAGATGCCGTGGCTGCAAGGAAGTAGGGCTCTGGACACAGGTGCTCTGTGGATCTCAGTGGGCTATGAATTGACTGCACAACATGCACCTTTGCAGAGGAGAGGAGGGAATGGTAGGGGCCAAATCAAGTGAGGATGGTCCATGCACACTGCTTTGAGGATGTGCTGTGTTTGCAGTGAGAAGATGCATGAGTTTTCTCTGTCATGCCCAGAGGATTTGGGGTCTGTTCCTACCCAGACACTGTGGAAAGCAGTTGCACTTCTGTGCGGGTCTCTTCCCACATGAAAGCAGCTTGACTCACAGGTACCCAGATTCCCAGACGACTATTTGCAAGAGGATTTAGTTGGTTCCCCTTCTCCTATGGAGCATTTCATGCTCTCTGTGCCCTGGGATAGACGGCTGCTGAGGACTTGAGAGCTGTGAGGACATGGACTCCGCTGTGCAGGAGCACCCAGAGCTGATTCCACATGAAGTCCCTTAAAGCCTTGGTCACAACGTTCCCCCAGATTACCCCAGCTGCTCCCATGCCAAGCTCCACCCAGCGCCGTGCTTGTCCCCTCCACAAAAGGACACAGTAAACAGTAGAGCTGGCGGAACAGTTTTTTTCTATCAATAAAAACACCAAAGGAAAGAGTTCGTTCAAATAGTAAGGGCATATTTCATGACAAAGTTGGATTTGAACATGAACGATCCCTTTTTTTTGCTTTTCTGGTATCACTCCAGAAAATGGTGGTAGCATTTTTCAAACTTTCTGTTCCGGATTTTGGACTTAAAATGCAAAACTAAAAATCAAGGGAGAAAAAGTGAATAGGCCACGTGTGTGCTGAGGCCTGAATCAAGCCGCGGCCTGCAGCCCGGTGCGAGAGGTGGCCCCGGCCCCCTGCCATCAGTGTGGGCGCCGGGGCCTGCCTCCCCGATCGCCCTTGTGGCGCAGCGCGGGCTCGGGCCCTCTCCTGGGAAATGATTTCAGGCGAGGGTGGAGCCATTTTAAAGGCAAATTGGGGAGCAAAGATCAGCCTGATAAGCTCAAAACCCAAAGAGATCGTTAACGGGAGCAGAAAAAGATGGCCGCCATGCAGGCTCCAAGGCCTCTCCCGCTGCCTCCCTGCGCCCGCGGGCGGCTCCGCAGCCACGGCCTGGCCTGAGGCTCCTGGCCTGGCGCTGGGGCTCTGTTCTGGGGCTCAGGCCGCGCTTTAAGCTCGCTGGCGGGCTCAAGGCACCATGAGCATGGAGAGTAGCTGGGTAGCCTTGACCGGCAGGCTTTGGCCGCGCGCCCAGGGAGCCCGGCGCTTCCATTGGCTCCCGTGCTTGGCACCGCGCGCTGTTTGCCTTGTGCCACGGCGAAGGTTCAAACTCCCCGGTGATAGCAGAGTGGCCGGTGTGCAGTCAAGTCCTTAACTCTCTGTAGGCTGGAGCTGCAGGGACGTGGCGCCCTTCCCCAAGCCCCCCCAGGACCGCCTATGTGGGGATGGCCACCCTGGCCCTGGCCTTCAACTGCCCCTGCCCCTTCTTCAGAGGGATTGGGGCTTGTCCCACTGGGTGCAGGACGCCCTGCTCCGCATGCGGAGGAGCCTGTGGCAGAGCTGTGGGAGCACCACCATTGGCTCCCTCCATGCTGGGGTGCAGTGGGCCTGGGGCTGCGTGAGCGGCCGGTGGCCTTGGCTCTCCTGGGGGGCTCTAGACCTTCCCCTCCAGCAGGTGAGAGCACCCACTCCCCAGCATGGTCCTCCACAGCCAAGAGGCACGTGCAGGGCCCCCGCTCCTTCACCAGCCCCAGAGGGTGAGATGGCAGAGCTCTCCTGGCCTCTCTGCCTCCTGCTCCCTGCCCAGCACCCTTCCCTCCAGTGGCCGGGGTCTTGCTGCAGACACTGCTGCCTGGCCAAACGCCGCAGTGGCAAAGATGGCACCACGGCGCAGGACACGAGGGACGTGGGGGCTCCAGCCATAGCCCCAGGCAGTTAACAGTCCCAGAGCGGCTCCAGAGGGAGGGAAGTGCTAGCCCTGCTTGTGTGTCCCTGCTCTGCTGCAGGGCATTCCTTGCAGAGCTCCCTGGGGGGACATCCTCACTGCACACTGATTCCGGGGTCTGCAGGGAGCAGCTGAGCTGATGCTGGCAGAGGAGAAATGTGGCATCCTAATGCTCAGTCCAGGCTCCACCTTTTCTCCTCCCTGAGTGTAGAGGGAATCAAGCAACTGCTCTGACTATAAGGAAAAAAAACTTCTGGCACAAGGAAGAAGTGCTCTTGTGGCCTTACCTATGCTTTGTGCTCTGTAGGCTTGTGCTGGCAGTCTGGACCTGGACTGTGTCAAGCTTCTGGCACAGCATCTCTCATGGAGATAATGCTGTCCTGCTCCCAGCTTGACCTCTAAAGGTCCTTCCATTGCCCCAGAGTGAAACCAAGATCAGCCTCTCCACAGGACAGATCCTGGAGGGTGGGAGAGCACTGCCGGGCTTACACAGAGAGGCAGAAAAACTTGAAACCAATAACACAATGGAGAATGCCAAGGATGGAGCCAGGGAGGCTGGTTGGGATGACAAGCGCTACATGATAAGGCAGAGGGACCCCAGTTTCCTCTGCTGAGCTCCTCAAGCAGAAGGGGACCCTTGGGAGCCCTCTGTGCAGCGCTGCTGCCTGCACGTGCAGGTGATGTCTCTTGGCTAGATGGAAATGAGTGCCGTGGCTGGATTAGTGAAATGAGGCTTCCAGCACCGCCTGCTCCATTAGGGACATCACTACCACCACAACAAGCTGTAAAGCAAACACTGCTGCCTCCCGGAACCTGGAAACAAGGAAGGAGGGAGCGGAGCCTGGGTAGTTGGGGCTGGGGATGGGCCTGCTCGCTGCTGAGGGAGCAGGCTTGGCACGGAGTGCATAGGTTCTTTGGGGCAGACATAGGCATCTGTTAATGCCCTCGGGCTTGTCTGGCCACTCAGCTGAAGGGCCAGCTTTCCAAGTCTTGCCTGGAATTAGGAGTGTCTGCCCAAGCAGTATGATGTGGCAAGAGCCACAACAGGACACGGTGCTGGTGTCAAGAGCCACAACAGGACACGATGCTGGTGTCTTGGATGCTTGGTGAATTCACCCTGACCTCAGCCAGTGTCACAATGTAGGTGGTCCTCCATGGAGGCTGCAGACTCTCTCCCTGCCACCAGCTGCATCTCAAGTTAAATTAATTAATTTTTAAAATTAATTTTAAAAGAATTACTTCTTCCATAGGCTGTGCTTTAATCCCAAGGGCGTGGGAAGCCACTTGGGAGTTTGCAAAGCTTCCCGTTTACATTTGTGCTGCTCTTAAAGATTAAAAAAGGGCCCAGGATTAGTCCCAGATTCAGTACTTGACTGAACCGTGCAACTGAGCTGTCCAGCCACGTCTGCTTTAGACTTACCACCTCCATGGAGGCCTGGGACTGCCTCAAGGCACAGGAGGTCTATTCTCATGAGGTCTCTCACCAGGAAGGCTCTGGGGTGATGCTCCTCAGCCTCTCCTTTGCTTGGTATTTTAGTGGCAAGCTGGTGTCTCCAAAGTGGAAGAATTTCAAGGGGCTGCGGCTGCTTTGCCGGGATAAAATCCGTCTCAACAATGCTATCTGGAGAGCGTGGTACATCCAGTGTGAGTATGCGGTGCCAGCGCCTGGGGCCTTCCTCCTACTGCATCTTGGGTGACGCTGCGTGGGCAAGGGGGCCAGGGCCTGGGGCAGGGGTGCTCCATAAGCCCAGGCCTCCTTCCCTGAGCAGACAGGAGCTGGGAGTAAAATCTGACTGTTCTTCCCCTTGACAGATGTGGAAAGGAGGAAGAATCCCATATGTGGCTTTGTCACTCCCCTGGAGGGATCAGAAGCTGATGAGCACCGAAAACCAGAGGTAGCTTAAGGGCCTCGCAAGCCTGAGTGCGTGGGTGAGGGCTGAGGCCATCGCAGGTGGCAGAGCCGCCTAGTTCCCAGTATTTGCAATATGTTTCCATGTTTCTGAAGTGGCGTGCGGGAATGGGCTTGGCTGTAAGCTCCTGGCCAGGAGCAGGTTGGGGGGATAGCGATGGCACATGCTGTGACCCCGCTGTCCCCCTGCCAGGCCGTCGTCCTTGAGGGCAACTACTGGAAGCGCCGCATCGAGGTGGTGATGAGGGAGTACCACAAGTGGAGGATATACTACAAGAAGCGGGTAAGCGGCGCTGTCCCTGCTGCTTGTCTCCTCCGTGGCAGCAGCAGTGGCGTGAGGGGCACCTGGTGACATGGCAGGCACACGTACGAGGAGCTCGCTGACCTGGAACCGGCCAGGACGGGGCCCCGGCTGCTGCGGGAGGCAGAGAGCGGCTCCTCGCAGGGCCCTGCGCCCCGGCTGCGATGTGCAGTCTCGGGATCTGACCGAGGATGACCCAGCTGTGCCTGTGGCATGATCCGGAGCCAGCGTTTGCCAGGCTGCGGTTGGCAGCGCACCCACGGTGCACGTGCCGCGATGGGATGAGCAGGGCCACGGCTCGCCCGTGGCTTACCTGCTGGGCTGGGATTTGCTGGCACCCGCCGTTCACTCGTAGCTCATCCCGCCAGCACGTGCTGTGGGGCAGGCCCAGGCTGGCCCAGCGTGACCCCACGCAGGTGCCCCGCTTGCCAGGCCTGCCATCTAGCGGTGGCACGAACAGCTCGGTGGCCATTGGCCACTGGCCGCGCGGGGTGGAGCGTGATGCCAGCCGCCTCCCTGGGCCCGATAAAGCCCAGGGTGCTAAGAGCCAGGTCAGGGTGCTGGCAGCTTCCACATCGCGAGCACCACTACGCTGGGCTCCCACCGGTGCAGCCGCAGCCTGGCTGTTGGCATCACAGGGAAAGGCCTGGGCCCTGTAAAGTAAAGGCAGATGTGAACTCATGGTGGCCTGGGCCAGGCCCTAGAGCGGGCAGTGCGTGCCGGCCTCCACTCTCAACGTAGGTGGGTGACCAAGGGCTTGAGGGCAGGGTCCAGGCTCTGTTCTGCAGAGCTCCCCAAAGCCCCCTGTCCTGAGCCCTGCTGCCCCCCGCCCTGCCCCTAGTGCTGCCCGGGAGTGCCAGCCCCACGCAGGGGTAACACACTGTGTTTGCTTTGCAGCTCCGAAAGTCCAGCCGGGAGGGTGAGCTCTCCAGCCCAAAGCGGGTGAGTCCCCTGGGAAGGGCTCGGTGGAGGGGGGAGAATGGGCACAGTCTGGATGCCTGCGATGGAAAGTTTGGGAGAAGGGAGGACCAAGACTCCGGGGTATAAAATCCCTCTACGGTTATGGGGGCCCACTGAGAAGCACTTTGAATGCCAAGTTCTCCATTCCAAGAGGAGAAACACATAAGCCCTGAAGTTCTGGCTTATAAATCCATCAAGGAGCACAGAAGTCACCCAGAGAGAGAAGACAGGGAGCAGGGAATGGGCCCTTTCACATGCTCAGATGCCCACTGGGCTCCTTTTCTATCTCATGCAGGATGAGGATGTCTGGAGGCCAACAGAAAAATGGTGCAACCAGCTATTCTGCAATGTGGTGCCCATGCTGCTTGGGGATGAGGAAGAGGACCCCGGGGGTAGGCAGCACTTCGACTTGGATAGCTTCCTCTCAGACATCTCTGACACCCTCTTCACCATGACACAGACGCCTAGTGCCCACCAGGAGCTCCCAGAGGATGGTAGGTGCCCCATCTATGCTCTTACCTGAGGTGGAAGATAAGATCCAGGCAGACAGCGTACTCCGTTACAGACATTGCTTCCTCTTGGCTTATCCTCTGAGAAATTACTGTCCGTGTCCTTTGGACATGAGTCCTCGGAGCCCCTTTGCAGAGATCAGCGCCTGGACACCCTTTCTGGCTGGGACAGGAAACAGGGATGCTCTTGCCCTGCAGAAGTGGAGCAAGAAGCTGCCGGTAGCTCTTCCCCGGTCAGCCTGAAGGCTTTCCCCTGCGAAGCTGGGGTGTGGTGCTGAGGGCAGTGTTTAATAGCAGTTATTCAGCCCAGGGGAGGAGCCAGGTGAGTCTGCCCACTTCCTCACCTCCGCCAAGGCCTGCGGGGCTGGCCACAGGAAGCACCTTGCTGTGACAGACCCCCAGGACATCTCTCAAGACCCCCAGGACATCTCTGCAAGACCTGGGCAACAAACAAGCAGATCCTGCTTGCCATAACCTCTATTTGTTGCCTCTTCCTGGCCTAGTCGGAAGGTTTCCTCTGTGTCAGGCATTCCCATGATCCCAGAGTGGTCCTATGCCAGAATCTCCTGTTCTGGGTGGTTCTTGGGCCCCAGATGAAGGCCCAGAGGTGCTGAGAGGCGGGATGCTGGGAACCGGATGGCTCTGGAGGTTGGGACTTTCCATGGTGGGCACCTTCTCGGTATGTGATGCTAAGATGCCCAGGAAGGTAGTGGCAATAACACATGCATGACAGGAGAGGTGGGATGAGCACTGAGAGGAGGGGGTCATATAGGCACAGTGGTCAGGCCTCAAACCTGCAGCTCTGCCCTCTTCCAGCTTATACTGGGAATGCTGATATGATCCATCCGGACTTGGCCCCCCTGCAGCCCAGCCTGGACGATATCATGGAGATCTCAGGTAGGAACCAGCCTGGATGCCGGTGTAGGGTCCATCTGCAGACAGCAGATAGCGTGGGCCACATGTGTTGAGCTGTAGGGCAGGGGCTGTGCTTATATCTGGCTGTGACCAAGTCAGAGCTATGGAAGGTCAGGATGGGCCTGGCCAGAAGCTGTGGAAGGGAATTTCTGCAAACAGAGGCTCTTTCCAGGAGTGTGAAATCATCTGGGTTTGCCTGCAGACACACGAAGAACAACTGTCCCCACAAGAAAGAGGGAAACCCTAGAGAGAGGAGGTTTGGTGCTGCTGTGTCCTCTCTCCTCATAGCACATCCCTGCATGATGCCGACTGATCCCACCAGCAGGCAACCCAGGGCTTGTGCTGGCCAGTGCTACATCCCTTGGAAGACAAGGCACTGCCAATACCTGCCTGGTCACAGGAAAGGAATCTGAAACTGCTTTCAAAACAGGCTGAGAGGGGCCCAGGGAAGCAGCATCTTCCCGTGGGATGGCCATCCCCTCTGCCTTGCAGTGTCCTCAGAGCCAGCACTGAGCCTGGGGCTGGTGCAGAGATTGCTGGGCATGGAGGGAGAATGCAGAGAAAGCAGAGGGGAGCATCACGAGCAACAGGGCTACCACAGGGAAGGAGAGCTGGAAACGGTGGAGGATAGAAGAGCAGGTATCAGCACTACTCTGTGTGATCATGTTGGTCTTTAGCTGCCCATGGGTCTCCTGGTGGCAGTGGCAGGGTACAGATTGCAATGTTCTTCCAGTTCCCATGTCTAGTCATGCAAAGCCAGCCCTCATGTGTCCACTGTAGCTCCACCGTGTCCATAACTCCTGCTGAATCAGCCAGGATGCATCCCAGTCTCGGCTGTGCTGTGCAGTGTCCTGGTGGATTGTGCCAGGACCGGGCACCACTAACACATCTTGCATCAAGGACGAGCTCTTCTGCCTTTGAATATGCAGGAGTTGGTGGCCTGGGGACACTTTACAGAGGAGCAGCAGATCCGACCTGCCAGAATGGTTCTCCTGGGGAACCAGCAGCTTTAGTGTCTTGAGCCCTTGTCCAAGCCCTGAGCACCCTGTGAGCTGAGCCTTGCCAGGGCTTCCTGGAGCTCCATGGCCAGGCTCCACTTCCCACTTCCCTCTGCTGAAGGAAATGAGTGTTCTTGCACCATACAGCTCCAAGATGATGCAAGACCAGATGCTGATGGAGAGAAGTGGGCAGGCGAGGAGCCTTATGTGCCAGGCCAGGTGAAGGATGCTCTCTGCCAGCTTCTGGGAGGATTTGGTGGGAAGGCCATCACCAGTGTGTCCCAGTTCATTCCTTCCAGAGACCGTAGTGGGGCAAGCCTTGCTCGGGGGAAAGGCTCTGTACCCACCACTGGCCCTTTGCACTCTGTCTCCAGTTGCTCCTCATGGACAACAGTAATTGGGATAAGAGATAAAAAGAGACAAAACAATATTTCAGAGATGTCCCTTCTTCATGAAGGTCCCTCATGACACTGGGAAGTTGCTCTAATCCTCTTCCAAGCAGTGTCCCATAGCAGCGGATGGGCATTGCAGTGCCCGTCTGGGTAGATATGTTTCCACGAGCAGCAAAATCATCTGCAGGGCTACGTTTTGGACTGCGGTGTTTCCTGGGAATAGGGTGAGTCTCCGCGCAAGCTGCTAAATTGCAGGAAACTCTCCCTTCCCTTTTCTGCCTGTGCTCTGAATTTGGGGTGCGCAGGTCCAAGGAGGGTCCAGGGACCAGCTGGGTCGGGGATGTCACCCCATGTGTGGCTTGCTGTCGCCTGGCTGAAGAGAGGTTCATGTGCCACCGGGCAAGTAAGCGCCACACTGGGCATACTCCAGCATGTGGGGAAAATTTTGTCCAGGATTTGGCATTTCCTGGATCGTTTCCTGCACGGAGCAGCTCATCCTCACTTTGGAGAGTCGATAGTGCAGCAACTGCCACATGTTGTGTCTGTGTGTCTGTGTGATAGAGGAAGCCAGGAGCACCAGGATGCTGGTGTGCCTGGGAAGCGTGCAGGGCAAAGGTGTCAGAGCAGAGGTGTGGGCACAGTCGGTGCCTCGGGCAGTGCCAGGCGTGCGTGGGTGGAGAGGGCAGTGCCACCAGGGCCCATGGAGCTGCGCTGTGAGCACAGGGCTTTGGGATGAGTGGAGAGAGGACACCTGGAAAGGAGAGGATTCCCCTTTGCAGTGGAGGGACGTGCGTAATGATGGCCAGGCACTGGAGAGCCATGGGTGCCAGAGCCGTGGGTGCCAGAGCTGTGGGTGCCGTCTGGCCCCAGCACACACGACAGCTTTCTGTGGCTCAAGAGTGAGGATCCCAACTCGAGTGGGTGCCACGGTGTGAGTCCTTGGCGTCAGCACCTTGGCAGCCCTACCAGGCCTGCGAGCCGAGTCCACACATCTCACGGGCAAGGCGAGCAGAGTTGGGGTGCCAGGGCCATGCAATCTGTCACCCTGTGTGGCGGCTGTCACAGCACTCGGTGCCTGTCAGTCAAGTGCAAACCAATCCCCAAATGAGGAACCACCTCGCGTCCTCAGCGAGTGCCAGAGAGCAGCGTGGCCCACATGGAGAAGTCCTGATGGCAGAGGCAAGGGAACATCCCGGCCTGGTGTCTGAGTGCTGCTGGCACTGTGCTCCAGGTAGGACATGCGCGAGGCACTGGGGTTCTTGGGTCCAAACAGGCCAGCCATGGGACAGCGTGGGCCTCATAGCACTGCAGGGCTCTCCGTGAGCCCCAGGGCAACCCTGGGGAGTCCTAGGTTTGGGAATGGGCTCCGTACCCCGGTTCCCTCTGGAGAGTGGCCCCAGGTTTGCACTAGATGTTGCCGACCTGTGGTGTGGACAGCGCGGGTTGTCGCACGCGAAGGGCCAGCCCAGCCCGGCCATCCTGCCCAGCTTGGGAGTGGGCTGGGGTGATGTGACAGGAGAGAGGAGTGTGGACAAGAGCTCTAGCAAGGGCAAAGAGCAGGAG
The DNA here is from genome assembly GCA_032353885.1 of Nothura maculosa. Lineage (NCBI taxonomy): Eukaryota > Metazoa > Chordata > Aves > Tinamiformes > Tinamidae > Nothura > Nothura maculosa. The sequence continues at coordinate 124,109 of JAUBOD010000225.1, read as the reverse complement.
AAAGGGAGAGAGGGTGCCCAGGCGCGCTCAAACCCCGCTCTGGGCAGCACCCACTGTCCATCCTTGCAGCATAGTCAGAAGCACAAGAGGAATCGAATCTGCAGAGCTGGGCACCAGAAACGCCTATAAATACACGCAGCGATTCAGGGCCGGTGGCTCGGTCCCAGGCGAGGGGACAGCTTGGTGTAGGCACAGCGAGGGGCAGGGACACAGGGACATGGGAGGTGAGCTGGGTGCTTTGCCCTGGGGGCACTGAACCTGCCTGGCAGCGCAGCAGCCCATGCTGAGCACTAGCCTGTGGAATAGCTTGGCCCTGCTCCTGGCCATGCCGTGCGTCTTGTTCTTGGTCTTGGCAACACGGGCGCAGCCAGGGCTCAGCTCCGAGGAGGAGGATGTTCTGGAGCCACTGAGAAGGACAGTGGGCCTGGCGAGGCTCCGAGCACCTTGGAGAACATAGGAGCACAGCCAGCCCCTGTCCTGGGGGTGGGTGCTGCTCCTCACCAGGGTTCAGCCCAGTGTGTAGGTTGCCGGGCTTGGAGCCCAGCACCTTGCCCTGGCTGGGGCACGTGGGCTGCATCTTTTCTCTGGATGGCTCAGTGGGAATCTCAGGACTGACACTACTCGTGCTGTCCTGGTGCTGCCCTAGGCCAGACACGTAGCCTTGCACGGCAGCACCGGGCTCCTCCGGCTCATTGCTGCTCTCTGCTCCCCTTCGCCTCCTGCTCTTGGCACGGTTGTCCCTCTGGGGTAGATTCAGACGAGTCTGGCGCCCAGAACTTCTGCGTCTCCCAGTCAGGGCACTCTGGGCATTGCAGCGTGTGAGCCAAAGCTCTATGGGAGAGTGGGGCCCTCGCAGCCCTGCCCGAGTCCTGCCACAGGGCAGCAAAGCCACCGCGAGCCCTGCCACAGGGCATCCCGAGGGGCAGCATCACTGCAAGCCCTGCCACAGGGCATCCCGAGGGGCAGTGCCACTGTGAGCCCTGCCACAGGGCATCCCGAGGGGCAGCATCACCACAAGCCCTGCCACAGGGCATCCCGAGGGGCATTGCCACCACAAGCCCTGCCACAGGGCATCCTGAGGGGCAGTGCCAGCTGGGCACTGCCCTTGCTGCCGGCAGCCCGGCTGCCAGTGGTGCTGTGCCAGCCTGCACAAATGGAGGGAGGGACAGCCCTGGCGCTGCACACAATGCTCACAGTGCCATCCCAGGGCAGGCTGCCAAGCCTCGGGCATAGCCTACCAGCCCGTGGATGCTCCCATCCCTCCGTGCCAGAGAATACCCCCAAGCACAGCTGGCAGCCCCATCCCATCCCCACGGCCATCACCACATGCCCTCCACGGGGATCCTCCTCAAGGGCCCCGAGGGCAGCAGGTGCTCCAGTGCCATGGGGACAGGCCCCGGGGCGGCAGCCGAAGCGCCAGGGGGGCATCTGAAGGGGGAGCCTGTTTCGCCAGGGAGGCAGCTGCCCAAAGCGTCGGGCCAGCACATTTTGCTGTGGTGTCTGAGGCTGCGGAAGGAGCAGGGTTGTGGAAAGGGGACAGGAAGGGAGAGGGAGTCGCGGCAGGGTCACGGGGCTCGGCTTCGGGAAGGCCATGGGATGTGGTTAGCCACAGGCCGCACGCAAGGCAGCGCGGGCCAGGGCAGGCCCACACCGGCGCTCCAGCCTGGCGCTGCTCCGCTGGGACCATCCCCTGCGGCTCAGGGCCAGTGTGAGCCCGCCTTGGGATAGCCCAGCCTCGGCCGCAGGGCTGCTCCCTGCGTGGTGTCTGTCATAGGTGGTGGATGGTTCCAGAGGGAGCGGGGAGGCCGCGATGCTGCTGGGAGCATCCTGAGGAGTGCGTGGTCCATAGCTGGGCAGGGGTCCCCCAGCTTGGCTGCATTCCTGGGAGCAGGGCATGGTTCTCGGTCCCGTCTGCGTGTGGCAAGGCTGGCCCCAGGCATGGGCACTGCCTCTTCCCCCTCAGCGCGTGAATCCTCAGCGTTTCACAACACCGCCACTGAGTCTGCCCCGGGGCCGGAGCTGCCCGGCCCCGCAAGGTGAGCACGCAAGGGGCTGGCACTGCTGCCAGGCAGACACCGAGCTGACTCCCACGCATCCCAGAGGGTCAAGGTGCAGGGTCCAAGCACTGGGAGCGCTGCGTGACCTGAGGACCCTGAGGAGCACAGGCCAGGGGGCTCCAAGCCCATGGCAGTGCCGGCTCTGCAGCTCTCGCCCAACGAGGGCACTACATGGGTCCTTCCCTTTCTAGCCACGCTGGCCTGGCGGCCCGCGGGGCTCCGCAGCCTGGCCACCACGTACCAGCCTCTCTCCGCTTTGCCCCGCAGATATTTTCACCAGCCAGCGGCCGCTGCCTTCGCACACGCAGCTGGGCTACGAGGAGCCGCCCTGCTTCGCGCCCATGGCCGAGCCGCCGTACGGCAGCGGCAGCGCGGCCGCCCTGCCCGCCAGCCCTGCCGGTGCCCTGGCGGGGCCGCGGGCACTGCCCGCCAGCCCCAACGCCCCGGTGCCTCCCAGCGGCCTCCTGCAGGTGAGTGGCGCTCCAGCCCACGCGATGGCTCCCAAACATCCACTCCTGACCCCTCCGTGTCTCCACAGGGCAGCAGCACGGCCCAGCTCAGCCTCCACGGCGCCTTCCTCGGCTCCCAATTCCCCCCGGCTCCAGCAGCCCCCGACTCGCCCGCTGCGGCGCAGGGCAGTCTCAGCGCCGCGCTCCAGCACAAGCCCTCGCTGCAGTACCCGTTCCCCAGCAAGTGCCTCAGCGTGGAGCCCTTCGCTTCCCCCTACTCCAGCCCAAGCCCGTCACCCGGCACGCCGCTGCCAGGACGCGATCCTCACTACCCACCCGCCTCTGTGCCCCGCTCCAAGCTCCCCTATCCCGGCTCCCCCGGCTCCTCGCTCATCTCGGCCTCGCCGCTCTCCGCGCCGTGCTTCGCTCCGCATGCCCCGGCCATTGGCTACCCCATGGACCTGATGCCTCCGGGATACCCAGCCCTGGGCGGCCCCCAGCACCTGCCCCACGCGGTGCTGAGCAGCCCCAGATTTGCAGTGCCCAAAGAGCTGGCGCAGAGCGGGGGCAGCCGGCCAAAGGCAAAGCCCAGCAGCAGCAGCAAGGCAAGAAGAGCCCAGGGGCCTTTGATGCCACCACAGCTGCCTGTGCCCAACCCCTGCCTGACCCAGCTGCTGACCACAGGTAACCCTGCCATGGAGGGAGACCGGGTGTGCACGTGGTGGGGAGAAGGGGCAGCATGAGGCCACCGGACTATGGGAGCAATGGAGAGAGAGCCAGACCTCAGCTTGTCCCTCAGGTAAAGGACATGAGGGATGCTAGTCCTGGGCCTGGATGCCCCTCAGTAATGCAGGAGTGGACCATCAGTGCCAAAGAACCCATAAACAGCAATATATCTGGGTAAGGACCTCTGCACCTGGGCACAGCACAACAGCCCATCTTCTCCAGCCAGACCTGGAGCTTGCTCAGAGACACTGCCCTGAAGTCCTGTGTGTCCCCAGCCTGGTGCCCACCACTCAGACGGGCTGAGGGGCTGGCAGTGTCCCTCTGCCACCTGCTGCCAGCAACGTAATGGGCTCCACAGAGGCTTGTTGTGCACAGCCCCATGCTTGGGCACAGTTGCCCAGGAGAGGCCAAGAGTCTTCGTCTGTGCTGTGTCCTGTGTGAGGACATGCCCAATGCAGAGGGCCAAGCACAACCTGCAGCTTCCCCATGGCTTGGGCATCCACCACAGGGCAGCCAGGGCTGTTGCAACATCGGTGCTTGGGGCTGGTTGTCCCTACAGGGCCCAAAAGGCGACCCGAGCACCCGTGCTGCTGTGCCACAAACTCCTCCTGCTCCCTGCTCTCTTGCAGCCAAACAGGAGCCGACGCTGGATGCCTCCCACGCGCACAGCGCTGGGCTCGTGCCCGCAGCGCCCGCCTCCCCGGTAAGCACTCACCTGCCCTCCGGCTTGGGAATGGCCTTCCCGGCTTGGGAATTGCCCTCCTGGTCGCTGTCGCAGAGGCAGAGCCACCCTGCGCTTGTTGGGACTCTGTTGGGTCTCCTTTGCAAAATGGGGCTGTAGGGGCATGGGGCAAAGCGGGGAACCTGTGGCCAGGGTGCCAGGGAAGGCTCAGCAGGGGCTGGGCTAGGGTGGGAGAGCCTCACTTCAGTGTTTTCTCAAGTAAAAGGAGTGGGGCAGAGCTGGGGAATGCTGCAGTCGGGGGACATACCCCTGGGAGAGCTTCCTGGGGGATATGGGGCCTTGCAGCACTGGCCGTGGGGGGCTGCTCGTGCCGCCCGGGGCTGTGTGAGTCTGGACATGGGACCCTCATGTACCCCCTAGTTGTGTTGTGGGTGAGCAGCTCTCAGCCCTGGGGCACGGACCAAGCGAATGGCCCCCGTGCCCTGGGGAAAGGTCCAGCCCTGGTGTGCATGGGCTGACGGCCCCCCAACTTCCCGCTCGCTTTGCCTTCTCTCAGCAGCACAGCGGTGTCTCCGATGTCCCTTCCGCCCTCCTGCCTGGAATGGCCCAGCTGAGCCCAGGACTTGCTGCTGGCTCCAGCCCTTCGCAGGCTCTGCTGGGCCCGCCAGACGTGCTGCTGGTGCCCAAGGTGGAGCAGCTTTCCCCCACGCTGGCCTGTGGTGAGTGCAGGAGCACCTCAGGGCAAGGGCGCCCGGCTCTGCAGCCGTGCGCGCCACGAGGCCCGTGCCAGAACAGCACCCGAGGGCTCTGCAGGCCCACGGCCCTGGGCCCCCGAGCAGGGGCCTCGCGGTGGGGCCGGCCCAAAGTCTGGGACCATCCCAGATAGCAACTGGTGCAACACGCTGCGAAACTGGGAGAGAGCCTGGACCAAGTGCACGCGCTGCTGGCAGCGCTTCATTCCTGCCTCAGTTCTACTTACTCTGAATTAGCAAGTGGAGTACGGGTGATTTCTTTTACAGTTGCCAAATGGAGTACTGAGGCACAGCCCTTTCCCTCAGTTCATTCTGCACAGACAAAACAGATGCAGGAAAAGACAAAAAAAGGAGCAAAATGTCAGGCTGCGGTTTTGAAAACCCTGAGCTTGGTTTTTGAGTGGGAAACGCCCTCCTTTCACTCACAGGAACCAGAGGGGCAGGCTGGAAATCACGCTTTTGCCTCAATTCCAGTTTCATTTTGCCATTGCAGGCCGCAACCCTTCAGCCCCCAGGACGCTCCTGGCAATTCCTGCCCTCAGAAACACTGCAAATCCAAAGCGCCATGCCTCAAATGTTCTCACTTTCTGAGCAGTTTGTAAGATGAGAGTGACTTTCCCTCTGGAATGTGATGAGAAAAGGCCATAGGAAATAGCTGCATGCTAGACCAGAGGTTCCTGTGAGCTCAGGAGAGCTGGCTGCTGCTAAGGCAGGACTAGCGGGGCTGAGAGCTGCCCTCTGCCCAGCCCGGGGCCAGCCCAGGGCCCCGGCAGCAGCCACCACGAAGGCGAACGCGCTGCTGAGCGTCTCCCCACCCCATCTTGCTTCATCTTGCAGGCAGTGACTGGCCCAAGCCCAGGCAGGCGTCTCGCAGCCCCCCGAATGCCCTGGGCCCTGGCATCGCCCTGCACCCCGCAGCCGCCCACCGGGGCAGGCCCGAGTCCAGCAAGGTGAGGCAGGAGCCGGTGCTGCCCTCGGTCTCGGCGGGGTCCGGCCATCGGTGCGACCAGCCGCCCCTTCCTTCCCTGCTAAGCCCCCAGTTCATCCCCACGGGTGCCGCTGCCCTGCCATGCGGCTGGGCCGGCCCATCTCCTGCGTGGGGGGACGCCCGGGCGGCCCGCGCCGGCCCTGCCGCCTGTGACGCTGCCCTTGCCCGCAGACCGAGAGCCGCCGCATCACGCACATCTCCGCCGAGCAGAAGAGACGCTTCAACATCAAGCTGGGCTTTGACACGCTGCACAGCCTGGTGAGCACGCTGAGTGCCCAGCCCAGCATCAAGGTGAGCGGCCAGGCCGAGCGCGGGGGGCAGCCTGAGCCTGGCTTGCACCCGTATGCAGGGCTGTCCTGTGCCCAGCCTGCACCCGCATGCAGGGCTGTCCTGTGCCCACGTGCAGGGCTGTCCTGTGCCCTGGGGCAGCAATGCAGGGGGCCCGTGCCCACACTGCGCACCTGCAGTCCTGGGACGGTGCTCTGGGATCATCTGGGAAGCGATACCAAAGCTGGGCAGCTACCCGACCCCTTGGCTCCCTCTACCTCTCGCCTTGGTGGAGCCTGCGCAAGCCCGAACGCGCGAGGAGGCTCCTGGCCCGCCCGCCACTGGGGTTCCCTTTGCTGCCTCGCAGGTCAGCAAGGCCACCACCTTGCAGAAGACAGCAGAATACATCTGCAAGCTGCAGCAGGAGCGCGCAGCCCTGCAGGACGAGGCGCAGCGGCTGCGGGAGCAGATCGAGGAGCTCAACGGCTCCATCAAGTAGGGAGGTTGGCCGGGGGAGGTGGGAGGGAGCTGCTGCGGGGCCGGGATGGGCAGGCGCGGGCCGATCTCCCGGGCACCTCCCAGGGAAGCGGGGCCTGGGAGCCCCGTGCTTGGGCACGCTCTGGGGACAGCAGGTGCCGGACGGGACCTCGGCACCTCCTGTGTCCCCGCAGCCTGTGCCAGGAGCAGCTGCCCGCCACGGGGGTGCCCATCACGCGCCAGCGCTTTGACCAGATGCGCAGCATGTTCGACGAGTACGTGCGCTCCTGCACGCTGCAGAACTGGAAGTTCTGGATCGTATCCTTCGAGGGCAGCTCTTGCTCCTTGCTCTCTCCCTCTCCACTGGCTACTCTTGCCCAGTTGTGTGAGACACCTCCAGCCTCGAGGGCTCTGGGAACCATGGGAGAATGTTTCTCCATCAATGACACTGCTGGGAACACACTGAAGAGCCATGGGGAAGAAGCTCCCTTTATGGAGGGACAGAGAATAGCAGTATGTGGTCAGTGCTGAGATAGAAGTCTCCAGTAGGGCTGAGTTGACCATCACCATGCAGAGAAGAGCTCCTGGTGACACGAGACCTAGCTCTGAGATGCCAGCAGCCATCAGAATAGGTTAAGAAAGGGAGACAGACTTGGGGATGCAGTGACAGCCTCCACGGCCAGTGTGGCTTACCACAGAGACCCATGTGTGCCCATGGGGCAGTTCTGGGCTCTGCATGGTCGAAAGGATGGAGGAAACTGAGAAACAGCAGTGGTCAAAATGGACTAGCATTCACATGAGCAGTGGATTAAACACACGAGGCCTTGAGCCTGCAGAGAGAGATGTCTGTGAGGTCTGCAAAACCCCAAGAGGCAGAGGCAGAACTCACTGCAGAGGCCAGGGTCAAAGCAGAGCTGGTTCCTCACATCAAGTCTGGGGAGCTGTGCTGCTCCTTCTGCAGGACATTGCGGGCATGAAAGCTGATGTGGGCACCAGGAGCGGGCCAGTTCACTGCGCAGGAATCTGTTGCAGGTTACTAAATACACAGAAGTCACCCACGGCACAACAAGTCACCCTGGATGCAACAAGGAGCCAAGGAAAGATACTCGCTTGTACCCTGCTCTGCTCCCTGGCCCCTGCAGAGGACACTTGGCCAGCTGCCTCCTTGGTCCCAGCAGGAAGCGCTGTCCCGTGCCCAATTCCCACTGCTTGCACTCGCTGTGTGGTGCAGGCCTCCCCGCTAGTCCCTGGGTCCCCACAGGTGCCACCTGCACACACAGACACACCAGAGCCCCTTATGCTGCATCGTGGTACCCAAGAGGGCATTCAGGGCTCCCGTGGGGGCCCTTCCCTGCTGGGTCCCCAGGGCAGCACAGCTTGGTGCCCAACACGGTGCTGTGCCAAGGACGGCAGCCCCAGGCCGGGTGTGCAGCAGGGAGCCAGGCAGGCTGGTCCTGCTGCCTGTTGGCTGGTGCCCACTGCACTGGGAGCCAGTGGGAATAGCGGGGAGGAGACGGTGCCCTTGGCGAGGCCGCTCCTTAACTCTCCTGCTGCCATCAGTTCAGCATCATCATTCGGCCTCTCTTCGAGTCCTTCAACGGCATGGTGTCCACGGCCAGCATGGAGAGCCTCACGCAGACGTCGCTTGCCTGGCTGGACCAGCACTGCTCCCTGCCGGCCCTTCGGCCCAGTAGGTAGCCACATCCGTGTCCACGGCCACCTCCAGGAGGGCAGGGTGCCCCGCGGCTCCAGCTGCTCTGTGGAAAACCAGGGGGGCTGGAGGGCCGCGGCGTGCGGGGCAGCAACGGGCACTGCCCCAGCCCCGGGCAGGGAGGCACCCGCGGGACTTGGGGCCATGCAGGCCCCCGGCTCCTTCCCAGCGCGCATTCCGGCCAGGCTCCTTCCCTGGGAGCCCTGGGCACTGGGACAGGTGGAGCTGCCCGCACAGCCTCTCTGGGTGGGCTCTGCTCCCACTCCGGGGGCAGCCCCGCTATGCCCGCGGCAGGGCAGTGCTGGGAGCAGGGAAGGGCACTGGCATTCCCTGTGGAACACACAGCAGTGCCAAGGGAGGCTCACGAGCCCCGTGCATCTCTCCGCAGCTGTGCTGAGCTCTCTGCGCCAGCTGAGCATCTCCACGTCCATCCTGAGCGACCCGGCGCGCATCCCCGAGCAGGCGGCGCGGGCCGTGGCGGGGGCGGCACGCGGCACCGGCCCCTCGTAGCCGCCAGCCGCCTCCCGGCGGGAGCAGCCCCCGCAGGACGAGCCCCCGGGGCAGCAGCCAGGGCAGTGCACGAGGCTGCGCTCCGGGCACCCGGCAGTGACAGCGAGGGCGGACGGGGCCTCCCTCTCCTGCACGCAGCGGCGTCCAGAGGCGCTTCCCGGCACCGGGGCCGCCGCGCAGGGCGCCCAGGGCTCCAAGGGCGGCGCGGGCCGGTCCGGGGCTCCCGCAGCGCCCGGGGCCGCTCCCGTGTCCGGGCCATAAAGGACTCGCTCTGCTCGCAGGCGGCTCTGCTTCCTTGGCGGCGCCGGGGCGGCGCGGGGCAGGGACGCAGGGGGCGGGGCTTCAGAGGGCGGGGCGGGACTTCA
>JAUBOD010000225.1:98662-114704 GCA_032353885.1 Nothura maculosa | reverse complement strand
GCGGAGCCGTCCGCCGCTGATCCCCGCACCCCGCTGACCCCCGCTCCCCACAGGCGCGCAGGCGAACGGCGACGCGGCCCGGCCGCGCAGGGCGAAGGCGGCGGCGGCGCGGGGCCGGCGGGAGCGGCCCCAGCAGCAGCAGCAGCACAGCTTCGCGCACCGCCTGCTCGCGGCCGAGCTCAAGGTACCGCGAGCCCCGAGCGCGGCCCGGGAGCCCCGCGCGCCGCCGCGGGGCTGAGCGCGCCGCTCCCCGCAGGGCCACAGCGGCGCCGTGTCCTGCCTGCACGCGGGCGGCGGCGGCCGCTACCTGGCGTCGTGCGCCGAGGACCGCACGGTGCGGCTGTGGAGCACGCGCGACTGGGCGGCGCGCGAGCACCGCTGCCTGCGCGCCAACGTGGCGCTCGACCACGCCGAGCTCGTCCGCCTCAGCCCCGACTCCCGGTAGGGCCCGCGGGGCGCGCGGAGCTGGGCCGCGAGCCGCCCGCTGTGCGGGGATCCTGCTGCCCACAGGCATCGTGTGCGGGTGGCTGCTCCGGAGGGCAGCGGGTGCCCCAGTGCACACGGAGCGGCCGGCCAAAGCCTCCCCGCACCGGGAGACTGGCCACGGAGCACCCAAGGAACAGCCTCGCTCAGACAGAGGTTGAGGAAGGGCCCTCATTTCCAGATATTCAGCACCCATTTTTGTCCCCTATAGTTTTCCCGACCAGCTCACAAGGAGCTTGGCACACTTGGAAAGTTCTTGCAGTTTTCATCTGTCACAGGGTCCCTTCCCCAAGATGTCACTAACTAACAGGGGAGCCTGTTCTTAACGGTTCAAAGTGTCTTTCCACCCAGGGCGTTCATTGTTTGGCTGGCGAATGGCGAGACTATTCGTGTCTATAAGATGACCAAGAAGGACGACGGCAACTTCACGTTCACGGCAGCGTCCGAGGACTTCCCAAAGAAGCACAAGGCTCCCGTCATTAGCATAGGGATTGCAGAGACAGGTATGGAACCCACAGGGTTGCTCCTTTTGCCTCTGCTTGCAAGGGATTTGCTGTGTTTTCCTTGTAGAATAACAGCAGCTCTGGGTTGAAAATGTTGGTTTTTGGTGTACCGAGGGCGATTTTTAATTCTATATCCTCTGGCAGCCTACGGGTAAATATGAAGCTCATTGTCCAGGCTCAGAGACTGGGGGCCAAAAAAAAAAAGGGAATCCAAAAAGGCTTATGCAAATAGTAATGCCACATATTAGCATGACGTGAAACGAATGTGAAACCTGAGGGGCTGAGCCTTTTGGTAGGAGTTGCCTCTCTGCCCAGAGATTGTCGCCTCTTGGAGTTTGGGCTGTTTCATTTTTTCTCGCCTGTTCTGGTGCAGAGAGAGGCCCTGCTTTGGGACCGGCCCACGCTTCGATAGGCCTGCGGCAGCCTTAGGCTTGGGAGTTCTCATCTTGCCTTTCTTCCCCAGGCAAGTTCATCATGACGGCTTCGAGTGACACCACCATCCTCATCTGGAGCCTGAAGGGCGACGTTTTGGCCAGCATTAACACCAACCAGATGAACAACGCCCACGCAGCCGTGTCACCGTGCGGGAGGTGAGCGCCGGGCACCTATTCCTGACGAGGAGCAGGAGGCTGCAAGAATAAACAGGAGCCGTGCTCCCTCCCCGGAGGCTGATGGGCTCAGGCCATCTGCAGCTGGCTGTTATTTTCCCTGAACTTTTCTGAGCATTCCTCCTTTTAAATATGACATTGCAGGCGCTGAGAAGAGCCCCTGCGGGAGCTCTCTCACCTGGTGCTTTGTGGCCGTGCCTCAGCACTGCTGCTGTTGTTGGCCCTTGCCTGGAAAGCTGCTGAGGAGGACGGTGTCGGCCTGGGAGGGCAGAGCCTGCCCGGGGCCGGTGCCTTGTTCCAAACACGCTGTGTCTCTTCCCTTGCCCAGGTTTGTGGCGTCCTGCGGCTTCACCCCTGACGTGAAGGTGTGGGAGGTGTGTTTTACCAAAGGCGGAGACTTTCGAGAGGTGACCCGGGCCTTTGAGCTGAAAGGCCACGCAGCTGGCGTGCATTGCTTCTCCTTCTCCAACGACTCCAGGCGGTAAGGATACGGGTTTGCTTTCTCTCCACCACCACTGACTTAAATACTATGCTTAGCTCGCCCTTGGGAAATGGTGGGCTGGTCCCTTCTGTGCTCCCTGTGGGAACTTGGTGCCTCAGCTGGAGCACTGGGAGCCTGTGGTGGCCAAACACTGAGTGTTCTTGTGCTGTTCCCCTGCTGTCCAGAGAGACCCTCCTGGGGGGCAACTGCTCTTTCTGGTCTGGAAAGAGGATGAGGGCTAAGTGCATACGGATATATGGGCGCAGACACGGGCGTCCCTCAAGGGCTCTCCAGCCATGAGCCGTGTGCTGGATTCCTGCTTTGCAAATGTGGAAAAACGTTGGTGATCCCCAACTTCTTGGTCTCACTTCTGCCTTCTGTCCTGGCTGTAGGATGGCGACCGTTTCAAAGGACGGGACATGGAAGTTCTGGAACACGGATGTGGAGTATAAGAAGCAGCAAGATCCCTACCTGCTCCTGACCGGCCAGTGCGAGGTGGCGGAGCCGTGCCGCATCGCGCTGGCGCCCGACGCGCGAGTCGCGGCCGTGGCGAGCGGCACCACCATCGTGGTGTACAACACGCGGCGGGGAGAGGAGGAGGAGCGCTTCGTGGGCGTGCACGGACAGGGCATCACGGACCTGGCTTTTGACGTCAGCAGCCGCTACCTGGTGTCGAGCGGGGATCGGGTCATCCGCGTGTTCCACAACGCTGCCGGTTACCGGGCAGTGGCGGAGGAGATGGAGGCCATGCTGAAAAAGACTGCGAACAAAGCCACGCGCGAGCGGCTCGAGCAGCAGGTGGCGAGCGCCCGGAAGGCGCTGGCCGCGATCTACGGCAAGAAGCACTAGCCCTGTGCGGTGGCGCGCCGGGTTCCGGGCGCTTGCCGAGGACTCTCCTCCCCGGTTGGGGATTTTAGTAACCCTGAAGAGCTTGTAATAAAAGAGCATCCAGGCTGCTCACGCAGGGCTTTCCACGTGTGCTTCCTGCAGAGAGCAGCGGCGGGATGTGTCCGCGTCCCCCGCGGCTGGGAGCCTGGATTTCCCTCGGGAGCGGCACCGTGTGCCCTCCCCGAAGCCGACTGCCCTTCCCGGGTCCTGGGAGGCGGTTTCCATCCCCTTCCCGTTGTCCCGGCAGCCGTTTCCCTGCCCTCGCCGATGGACACAGGGCTCTTTAAGGGCCCCTTGGAGCATTGGGATTCCAAGGCGAATCCTTCTCCTTCGTCCCCTCCCCGCGCTGCGGAGCTGCGGGGGGCGGAGCTGCTCGCGGGGGCGGGGCTCCCTGGCCCCGCCCAGGGCCGGGCCTTGCCCCACAGCAACATGGCGGCGGCGGCGTCGCCCCACCCTCGCGCTTCCTCTCTGGGCGCGCTGCGGGCGGGGCGACGCGCGCATGCGCACTGCGCCCCTTCCGCGCCGCCCTTCCTTCCCGCGGGCGTAGCGAGCGCGCTGACGTAGGGCGCGCCGGGCGTGGGCGGGGCGGGGCGCGCGCATGCGCGGGGAGCGGCGGCGGGTGCTGCGGGAGCCGGGGCTGCCGGGGCTGCGGGCGCCATGTCGGGCCGCTCGGTGCGCGCCGAGACCCGCAGCCGCGCCAAGGATGACATCAAAAAAGTGATGGCCGCCATCGAGCGCGTCCGCAAATGGTGAGAGGCGGGGCCGCGGGGGGTGGGGCCTGCCGGCGGGCAGCCAATCGCCGGGCCACACGGGTGGCGGTGGAGGCGCTCTGGTAGCGAGCAGCCAATCAGCGCGCCGCATGAGGCAGCGGGCGGGGCTAGAGGGGCCGTAACCCAATGGGTTCGCTCGACGGTGCGGGTTTGTGTGGGGGAGAACCGGAAGCGGGGATAATGAGCAGGTGGCAGGGCCAATCACGGGCGGCACTGCCGGGTGGGCGGGCAAGCGGCGGCTGAGCGCTGGACTGCCGCTCTCCGCGGCCAATGAGCGCTTGGGAGGCCGGGGGGCGGGGCTTATTGCCGTGGTGACGGCTAGTGTGGTTACCTGGGCGCGGGGCGCGCGCGGTGCTGAGCGGTCCGGCCCGGCCCGGCGGCTCCTCCTCTAACGCTGCCCTCGGCGCAGGGAGAAGAAGTGGGTGACGGTGGGCGACACGTCCCTGCGGATATTCAAGTGGGTGCCGGTGGCGGACAGCAAGGAGGTGGGTGCCGCGCGGCCCCCGCGCTCCACGGCCCCCGCTGCGGTCAGGGAGCCCCGGGGAGGGCGGCACGGCCGGGGGGGCAGCCCCGTCCCCAGGGGGTTTCTGCCCCTGTGGGCGACTCTTGGACCTGGCGTTTCTGGTTGTTTGTGTGTTCATTTCGTTATCGTTTCTCTCCTCCAGAAGGAGAAGTCCAAGTCGAGCAGCAGCGCTGCGCGGGAGCCCAACGGCTTCCCGGCCGACACCTCTGCCAACTCCTCGCTCCTGCTGGAGTTCCAGGGTGAGTCCGGCGGAGCCCTCATCCTCCTCCCGGCTCAGGAGAGACGCTGCCATCCCGGAGCAGACGGGATCTTTGTGTGTTATTAATGTGTTGTACATATGGGAAAAGTCCTGTGCTCTTTAGTGTGGCTCCTGTTCAGTTGCTGCCCCCTTTCTCTCCGTTTCTGGCCTGCCCCATGGAGTGCACTGTAAGCCTTGACTGCTGGGGATCCCAGCAGAAAACACTCCAGTCAGGCCCAACTAGGCCAGGCTCTGTGGAGGAGCAGAGCCAAGCGCAGGGACTCGCTGCTGGGCTGGGGAGGGGGCAGCGCCTGTGCCGCTCCCCTGGACACAGTGCAGGGAGGACAGGGATTCCCTTGGTGTTTACACAGGGAGAGGTTTCCATCGCAGCCCTGCAGTTGGCCCCTTGTGGCTCTGTTGGACCTCAGAAAGATGCACTGCGGGATTGGAGGCAGCTCGTGGGTGTTCCCTGCTCTTGGGTAGCTGTGTCCCTATGGAGAGCCCTGCGTGGGAAGTTGTTGGTGTTTCTTGCCCAAATAGCCCCTGCTCTGAGCGTCACCTCCTGTCCGTGCCCTTCCTTCCCCATGGGGCCGTGGCTCTCGGTGCCGCCCTCGGCCGCTCGTGCCCCTGGTCAAGGTGCTCTCCTTCACCAGGTGCTGTTTCTGCAGATGAGAACAGCAACCAGAGCTCCCTGTCCGACGTCTACCAGCTCAAGGTGGACAGCAGCCCCAACTCCAGCCCCAGTCCCCAGCAGAGCGAGTCCATGAGCCCCGCTCACACGTCCGACTTCCGCACGGACGACTCGCAGCCGCCCACGCTGGGCCAGGAGGCGCTGGAAGGTGGGTCCTGGGGGCGGCTCCGGCAGCTTTGGAGGAGGCTGCGCTGGTGGAGGCCCATGTTGGCTGCCGGGAGGCTCTTCCTGGCTTGCAGCACTTGCCTCTCCCATGGCGTAGCTGGGTAACCCGGTGTCTCTACGGTCACCTTAACCCTTCTGTTCCCTTCAGAGCCCTCCCTGCCTTCCTCGGAAGTGGCAGACGAGCCTCCCACTCTCACCAAGGAAGAGCCAGTCCCCCTGGAGACTCAGGTAAGGGAAGGAGGATTGAAATCTTGACTAGATGCGAATGGACCCAGCCTGGACCTTGCAGTTTGGTCTCAGTTTAGCTGCTAGGGCACAAATTGTGTGATGAAAAATGTGTAAATGGCACAAAACAAGGACTGTAGCCCAGCCAGGGCTGTGTGAAGCTCCCGCTGCTGATGCCCTGTGGCTCTTTTACAGCCTGGCTCTCCCTGGAGCTCCTGCACAGATAAGAGCCTGGGGTGTCCCCACGAAGCAAGACCCAGGCTTGCGTGGGCCTGGCTTTGCTGGCGGCCACGGCGCTGCCGTAACCTCTGCCCTCTGCCCGTTGCAGGTAACTGAAGAGGAGGAGGACTCGGGCGCGCCGCCTCTGAAGAGATTTTGTGCCGATCAGAACTCTGTGTGCCACACGGCCTCGGAGAGCTAGCCTGCCCGGCCCGGGGACAGCGCCTTCGCCAGCCCTCGCAGAGCCAGCCTGCCCTTCCCCGGGCACGGGGTGCTTCCCTCCAGCCTGCCTTTTCCCGGGGGACGGGGCATTCCTGCCGCCTCGGGAGCCCGCCCGCCCTGCCGGGCGCCTCCGGCCGGAGGCAGCCTGCGTTTCCCCCAGGCGGATGGTGCTTCGGGCACATCCCGCCACCGATAACCTGCAAATTTGCCTCTATTTATTGGGTCCCTCTCTCCCTGCTCAGCTGTACTATAGTGGCGTGGGGGTCTCTGGCGTGTAGCCTGCATGTGCGAGGGGCCGAGTCCCGAGGCCCTGGCAGAGGCTCTTGGCCTGTGTCTGGATCCCCTGCCCGCCCTCCCCAGGTGCTGCCCCTGCAAGAGCCGGGTTCCACCTGCGCCAAGAGATTTGTCTGCTCCCTTGTGGCCTGGAGCATTTCTGCAGTGGGTGAGATGTGAGGAAGAGAAGGGGAGGGCTGAGAACACGCTGGGGAGAGCACCAAAGGCTGCCCGTGCCCCGGGGCGGGGATGCCAAGCTGGGACACTGTGCAATAAGCTGCTAGTTGAAGCCATGAGTATTGGAAGCCACAGGAGCGCCACCACTGTGTAGGGCAGATCCGGTGCGCGGCAGCTCCCAGCCTGGCCCTGCTCTGCTGCCGGGCCCTGCGCCCTGTGTGGAGGGCAGGTCCCGGCCCCGCTCCCCTTCAGGGGCAGCCGGAGCAGAGGGAGCTGCCCCAGAGCCCGAGGGAGCTCCTGCCCCTGCCCAGGTACAGCCCCGACCGCCGGCCAGGCCAGGATGCAGCAGGGCGCAGGGACCCCTCGGGAAGCCCTCCGGCCTGGGGGCTCCCCGCCCGTCCCCCAGCACGCTGTGGGGACCCCGCCTCCCCTGTCCTCACGCTCCCTGCCATGAGCACCCCGGCCCCGCAGACCCCACTGCCCCCCGGGGACCTTCCCCCCCGGGGGGCTCTTCCCAGCCCTCCCCCGCCGCCATCTGCATGTCCCACTGAGTCTGTGATCGAGCCTGGTGAAGTCGAAGGCGCCGGCTGCTCGCGGAAGTGGAGAGATATTTTAGCACTGAATAGAATATTTTTAAAATTAAACTATTTGAAATACAGCGCACGGAGCCTCCGCGGCGCTGGGGGCTCCCCTGCCTGCTGGGCCCTGGGGGCAGCGCCCTGGCCAGCAGCTCCCGGAGCCACGTGGGGCTCCAGCCCCTGATCTGGCCATGCCGGAGCTGCTGTGTGGAGCCAGGCCCTTCCTCCGCACCCCTTGGCTGGGCTCCATGTGCCTCCCCTCGGGCCTCGCCGTGTCCCTGCCGCCACCAACGGGCCCCACCTTGGTGCCTGGGGGGATCTGGGACTTGGGCACTGCCCTGCCCCTTGCCCTGTGGGCACCCTTGGCACAGCAGCAGGCACCAGTGACCCAGAGAGGAGCCCTCTGCACCCAGGGCCCTGGGCGCCCGAGCCTGGCACCGCCAGCACCCTGCTGTGTCTGCTGCCCGTGTCCCTGCAGATGGGGCTCTGTGTCGCTGTGCCCAGTGCCTCTGCATCGGGTGCCCTGTAGATGGGGGTGCCCCCAAGGACCCCTGGGGAAAGCCGGAGCGCCCCACGCCATGCGGGCAGGACCTCTTGCAGTGGGGCTGAGCTCCTAAATGCTCTCTGCGTGCGTGGGTCCGGCTGCCAGCAGCTCCCCGACTAACGCCACTCGGGACGGGACAGAGCCGCAGGGTGACACTCCGACAAGCTCTGCCTCCATCCTACCCCGGCATGAGGAGCCACGGGAGCCGCTGCTCCAGCCCAGGCACCCGGCACAGCCAACGAGCGGCCTCCCCAGCTGCCGCCTTGGCTGAAATCTGCCCTTAGCCGAGTCCAGTGCAGCGCTTGCCAAGTCCCTTGGCAAGTCCCCGTGGCATTTGTATTGTTATGGTTATATAAGCTGGAAAGTCGTTTGCTGTTCAGTTAGTAAGTGTGGTACAGAGAATTTGCAAGAGCAGAAACTGCTCCTGCATGTGGTCACGGAGGACAGGCCTTTGCTCAGAGCCCAGAGAGTTCAGGTATGTTTTGCACGTAGGTTTAAGCTGAGCAGCAGCACTGGATGGTGCATGCACCGGAGTGCTGAGCGGCAGCAGGGAGCAGCCATATGGGCTCTCAGGAAAACGGGGAGCTTGTGCAACCAACAAAAGCACCGTTGCCAGCGCTGTGCACCGTGTCAGAGCTGGTTAAACCAGGGCACGCCACCGGCCTCGGCATGGACGGGGAGAACAAGAATGGATATTTTCAGGAGTCCCTCGGGGTGCTTATCAGCTCTCCAGAGCCTGCTAACTGCTTGGCATGGATGCAGCAGCAGAGGCAATTTCTGCTTTTTTGTGAACAACCTGAAGCTCTGGAGATGCAGAACAGAAAAGCAAGTCCAAAGCCACGTATCTGTAGCCTGAGTTCTGGTCTGTGCTGTAGATTCTCCGCTTCAGTCCTCCGTGCTGCTGCAAGTGCAGCTGTTGGATTGCTCAGGAAGAAGAGCAGCTTCCTTGTGCATGCTCCAGTGTTTAATTGTTGGAGTGGAAGCCGCAGTGGAGCAGAAGAAGCAGCTTCACCCAAAGCAGGAGCTGCTGTCACAGGCTGGATGCCCCGTTCCAGCAGGTCTGGGCCCAAGGTGCAGCTTAGCCCTAACACCCCGCGTGTCTGTGGCCAGGGCTGCAGCTCTGCCCTAGGGGACAGGCCACGTCGCTGCTTCGCACTATCCCCCTCGTGCCGGGATTGCCAAGGGTGACACGGCTGGACACACTGACCACCAGGACAAGGGACGTGACAGCGGCGCATCCAGGGAGCCCTGCCTTCATTTCAGCGCCAGCCTCGCTCCTGCCCGGCTTTGTGGGTGTCCATGAGCTGGAGCTGCACGAGGAGCGTTTGAGCAGGGCCTGTGAGACGCTCCCGCCCGCTGCTCCTCTCCAGAGGCTTCCGATCCCAGGTGTCCGCTTGAACGATTCCAGCTTTGCCTATGAGCTCCCATTACTCTTAATGAGAACTGCGGAAGACATTTGAAGCTGGCCATGACTATTAAGATGCTTAGGAAAATGCTTAGTGGAAATCTGGCCACTTCAGGTGACTAAAAGGAATTTGTTATTTAAAAATATTGGACTTACGGGTGCTGTGCACGGAGAGTGAAATCCCCGGAGCCTAATGTGCTAGTGCAGCTTAACTCCCCGCTGTCCTCGTTTGGCCTCTGCAGATGGAGCCTCTGCTCACGAAGCATTTGGTGGCAGCATTGAAACAAAATGGCCGTTTCAGGTGTTCTGGTGGCGCCAGACGGACACGCAACTTGTCCTCTCTTCCAGTACCACAATCACAGAATCACAGAATCTTCAAGGTTGGAAGGGGCCTCTAGAGCTCATCTGGTCCAACCTTCCCACTCCAGCAGGCACCTAGAGCAGGTGGCACAGGGCGGCATCCAGGGGGGTTTGGAGACCTCGACAAGGTCGAAGACAATCTGCCATGGGGGCATCTTGAGGCAGCAGCGACATGAGCAGGGAGCGCGTCGGGCGCCCGGTGCGGCCGGGCCGAGGCCTCGAGCAGCAGCCCTGGTGGGTCACGGGCTCTGTCAGGGCTGCCTGTCCCCTCGGTCACTTCTTTCCCATCGGCGACAATCACCGAGGGCAGGAGGCCAAGAGGCCAAGAAAGCAGCAGGAGGCCCTGAGCAGGTGAGGCTGAGAGGAAGGCAGCGAAGGCAGGAAGGCTCTGCCGATGTTCTGGCCTGGCACGTGCTGCTTATTCCCTCAAGATGCTCCCAAGCTGCCCATGGCGCTGGGGCTGGTGGTCTTGGACACTTCTTGCTGCCATGGGGTTCATTGGCATTCACAGGGGAACTGCTCAACAAGGGCGCTAAGGGCAAGCGGAGCTCACGCTTTCCGCTGCGCCTGTGCAGGAGCTTCCCTTTGTTTTCCCTTTTTCTCTGGACGGATAAAGATACATAAACCCTTGGCTTTATTTCAGGAACGCTGGAGCTGTAGACGCAGCCATGGTTGCTGAGCAACAGCTGCTCCCACTCGCCTTAAGGAGGCAGGAGGGAGAGGAGCCAAGGACACCAGAAACCCCGTCCTGCCCGTGCGGCTGCGCTCACAGCCTAAAGCGAGGCTCCAAGGCCGTGCTCACAGCCTAAAGCTGGGCTCCAAGGCCGCGCTCACGGCCTAAAGCTGGGCTCCAAGGCCGCGCTCACAGCCTAAAGCTGGGCTCCAAGGCCGCGCTCACGGCCTAAAGCGAGGCTCCAAGGCCGCGCTGACAGCCTAAAGCTGGGCTCCAAGGCCGTGCTCACGGCCTAAAGCGGGGCTCCAGGGCCGCACTCACAGCCTAAAGCCGGGCTCCAAGGCCACGCTCGCATCATAAACTGAGCTCTAAGGCCGCGCTCACAGCCTAAAGCGGGGCTCCAAGGCCACGCTTACAGCATAAACTGAGCTCTAAGGCTGCGCTCACAGCACAAACCAGGGCTCCAAGGCCCCAGCCCAGCACTGATGTCATTCCAATTCGCAATACAAATTCTCACCTTTGTATATAGATATTGTTAATTTGGCTAATTAATTTTGTAATTTTGCCCTATTTTCACGCTCATTTGCTTTTCATGCATACTCTCAGATGATTAATTTACTAGCCAGTTAATACAGTTTTGGCACGTGATATTTACTTGCTCTTTCTTGATGCTTATGTGCTTCGTTTTAAATTGAAAACTATTTGACAGTCAGTAAAAAAGGCATGTGTGCTTCTGAGATTTATCTGGGCCTTTGGAATGTGCACGGCTGTATTTTTATGCAGGCAGGTTTCTGTTATTCATTTTTAAGATGATAATTATTATTTTGGAGAAGTACTAAGGTCAAGGTTGGAATAAGAGGTGTATTCTCATATTGCCCTACGTTAATAGGAATGTGTATCTGTACATCAAGAACCAAGAGACTGGGGTTGCTCCTGGATTCATTTTCCATCACTCTATGTGCTGAGTTTTCCCAGTCAGGAGTGTAGGGGATGCTCTCGCTGGGCTGCTCCGCCTGGGTCAGCCTCTGGAAGTGGCAACGGGAAGCAGGGAGTAGATACCTTTTCTACTCAGATTAAAAGCTCTTACGGATTTAATACCAGGTATCTGGGTTATTCACCAGGAAGTCAAGTCTGTAACTCGCACCGTTTACTTCGCTGACCACATGGTGCAACATGTTCCCTAGGCAACTTGTGTTTGTTGAGGAACTTATGTGCTGAATTTCTTGTTTTCTTAATCTTTATTCATTCTTTTCTACTGTGTTCTAATGTAATCAAATGGAAGCAAGAAACCACATGCACTGAACTGTTCAGAGTATTAGAAAACTTAGTGAGAAAGCAAAGAGGGTGCTGGTGCTTTTCAGCAGTTGGGCTGTTGAAGTTTATATGCAATGTTCTCTTAATAGCTAAAAAGGGGGCTAAAATGTATTGGAAGACACCTCTTGTGCTGAGGCTGCGTGCTCAGGAGAAACTGCTCATGCATTACAGTAGCAGCTAGCCGGTGATGGGGGACAGGCTTCAAAAGCAGCTACGATTCCCTCAAAACTGCCCCTGAACCAACAAACAACCCAACGGTTGGCAGGAGAACCAAGACAGCCAAGTTTGCACCTGGAGAATTGCATCCCGCCTTGCCGTGGGCTCTGGTAAGAGCTGGGCTGAGGTCACATCCCATCTAAGGGGCTGTCTTGGGCAGGGGGTTTCATCTCTCACTCTCGAGCACTGTGAGCTGCTTTCCAAGGACCTGCACAAAGGCAGACGTGGTTTGTGTGGAACCCTCCTGGAAGAGGAGAAACAGCTGTGGATGTGATAACCGTGAAGAAACGGCTTCTGCTGTGAGTATCGAGTTTGTAGGGTGTGCAATGATCGGGTCACTGGGATGAATCGCAGGCAGCAGCACACGAAAATAATCCTCCTCTCACTAATTCGCCTGAGAATCAAGAGCAACTCCAAGAAAACTCACAGAGCAGCTCTGTCCAGCAGCTCTGAATCGCTGGAATTCATTTCCCTGAGAAGGAAACATATAGCCAAGGTTACAAGTCACTGACTCAAAACATTCATAAGCTTAGAAGAAATTTGGTTCAGATTCTAAATCTCAGATTTTGAAGTAGCTGCAATAAGTTTACTGTGTTAACTGTTCCAAGCAAGCATGTGGCAGAGTATTTCCCTTCTTTAATTCCATTTTTTGCACACAAAAAAAAGAGTAATCTCTGCTGATTTGGCATCTGTTTGCCAAATATATTTATTTGGAAGACACACAGTAGTCATCTTGAGAAAAGTATGAATATTAAAAAAGAAGGAATTGGAATAGAAACCAGAATGAATAGAGCTCTGGCCCAGATACAGCATTCACTGACTGTAGGGTACCTCATGTTTGGTAAATGCAGGATTGCGTTAGACTTTAAAAGACCAAAGTCTTAGTTTCTAAGCCCAGCGCTGACACCAGAAATGACCACCCATCTTCATGGCTGTCTCAGCCCCGCTTGTGCCGCGGTTGGGGTGCACAGTGGTGCGGTCACCTACCTCTTGGACTTGCTCCATCTTGATAAGCAACAGGAACAAAGGACTTTTTGGTTGAGGATTTCAGCCACAACCTCTCCAGTCCTGTCCTCCCTGTGTTTCCACTTGTGTTGGTACTTGTGTTGGTCAGCAGCCACTGTGGTGGACCAGAAAACCAGGGCTCGTCTCAGACACTGCTACACCCAGGCAATAACGGCTTGAAGAGCAGGGCAGGTCACCCGGCACAAGGACCCAGTGTCCCCACTCACTCGAGGAGAAACGGGAACCTTAATTCCCGAGGGAGCCCAGGTGATGGATAGCCCGACCACGAGGTGCATGAAGCTGGAAGAGCAGCATGAGAGACCTACCTGGGGCTTGCCGTGGAGCCTCCATATGGGAGAGAGCCTTAATTTTGACTCCTGCTCCTACGGCAGAGCCAAAGCTGGTTGGCCAGGGGCCATGCAGGCTGAGTAGCAATGCTCGCACACATTCAATCCACTCCAAACTGGTGTGTGCGCCTCGAAAATGAGGTTGCACCCTGGGGCTGACATACGAAGACTTGCAGTTTTAGCAAGTAAACAAGCCAAAGCACACCAAGAGATGGAGCAATAGTCAGTGCAGTTTCCAGCATGTAGAGGTGCCAGTTGGTGACACATATTGCCTTCTTAAACAGGGACTTCCCGAGAGTGAAACATGTTGTGATTGATGAAGCACAGAATTTTCATCCAGATAAAAAAACGTGGTACCCTCGTGCCCAGGAGGTAGTGCAGAAAAACAATCAAAATGAACCTGGCATTTTTGGGATCTTCCTGGATTTCTTCCAATCCACTCATCCATATGGTTGTGGTATTCCATTTGCAGAAGTGCATTCTCGGGAATAAATGATCAAAGGAGTCATTAATGCCAAACAAATATATGATGCCCTGTTTCCTGTAACACAGAAAATCCTCCAAGAATGCAAAACACACAGGCCATATGGGACACTGCAAATGTTGTGTACACAGGCTGAAAGTGCCCGTTCATTGCCAGGTGGCTCCAGAATAAAGAAAATAGGGAAACATTTAAAACAGCAGAGTATGTGACCGGGATGGGCACCAGTTATATCAAGCATGGCAATTCCTGCAAACATATTGCAGCCCTGTGCAGTACATAGAAGGCAGCAGGGGAGCTTTATCAGCTCCTGGAACTTGCACTAAACTGACAAGGAAATGCAGGGTAAGGTTGATCTTCAGCACGGCAGAGGATGTTTTGGGAAATGGTATTGCTCCTGGCAGCATCCAACACTTCTTAGGCCTAGGAAATAGACTGTTTTGTGGCCACCTCATGCCTGCAAAAGGGACATCTCCCTCAATCTTTTATTGTATGTGGCATCCAGGGCCAACAGATGGAGTCCATGGAGTCCATTCTCCTCACGCTGCTTCCTTGGGGTAGTTCCTCACCTGTGCACCCACCCAAGCTGCTTAAAGTCAACAGGCTGTTGCAATATAGTGTAAATGTTGAGGGCTCCGTTCTTACTGTAATGTCTAATTTGACATAAGTACTATGGCTCTTTAAAGTCTGGGCGCGCAGGAAGCTCTTGAGAATCTACCACAGAATTACATCTTTCTGTCTCAAATGCTGACTTGTTGCCAGAGTTTTGCCAATGTTTGTCTTGTAACGCAGCTCCCTCTGACACAAGGGACTACTGCATTTTTAAAAAGCTGAAAAACTAGTGGCATGATGTCATTTGCCCTGAAAATGACATTTTCCTATGATTCTTACATAATTATACAATCTTTGTGATTTGCACAATAAATGGCTGTCTAAACCACACGGGATGAGGCTGATGAGCCTCCCATCGACCTGAAGAAGCAGGGGGAGGTGGTAGAAGAGCCCTTTGCAAGTGGGACGGGGGATGGCACCACTCTCATAATAAATGAAAAGTAGAATGGAGAACAAGACATGTAAACGAGATTCAGAGCAGTTGTCTGTAACTTCTACAGGGGTGCCAGGAGGCTGAGGAGTCAGGCACCTGGCCTAAATGACTTACTCTAAATGGAGACCCTGATGTACTGGACTGTGAATAACCAGCAAATGTCTATAGTGGAAGAGGACCCGGAGGAGACGGGCAAGGAGACAGCCCCATGAAGCTCCGCGAAGACTGTAGCCACTAGGCACGGCTGTTGTAGAGAAAGACGAGTTCATCTCAGCTCAAACACTGGCCTTTCTTTTAGATATAGGGCTGCAGTTGAGTTGATCAAGTGACTGTAACATAGTTGAGTGCATCAACTGTTTGTGTACATGATTCTTCCTTAAAAGATAACCAAGAGTGTTGATGTCTCCCTGAGCCAGGTGGGACAGCATGGCAGGACGTGTGTGTGCATTTATGTGGCTCAGCCCCTCAGAGTGCAAAAAATCAACAACTAACAGTCACAATTTTGATGAGAGCAATGAGCTTCAGCTGTTTCCAACCCACATATTCCTTCTCTGAGCCTGGGGAAGCCAGGCAGTGTGACAGGGAGCATATTGTGAAGATGGGTAATGGGAATCCCATTTGCATTGAGATTCCACTGGGTATTGCCATGCCTGTATTTGGTTGTGTCACACTGCATTGTGCTTTCAGTGTATTGCCGTATCACTCTGCTAAATCAGAACCCCATGTAATGCCAACTATTTTCAAACACGTGAAGTTGATACTAAACACGACACCTTCCACATGTGCGATATGGTCAGTGTATCGGGCTCTGGCATAGGCCTGTGAGAAATGCGGTGGAGGGGAGATGCGGAATTAAAAATGTTGAGTGTGATCAAGTGTTTCTACCTCCCTGCTCTAAATGGCAAGCCTGTGTAATGCCAAGCTTTCAAATATAGCAGAGTCGAGTCAGTGCAACACAGCAGACTAGAATCAAGACTGCAAGGGTGGACTCTTAAAACTGACCGAGCCAAAAACGAGCAGGGCTTATATTACAAGCAAATTTTAGGACAATATTATGATCATAGTGACAACAGCAAGGAGAGTAGGGAGGGTTGGACTAGATGATCTCTAGAGGTCCCTTCCAACCTTAATCATTCTGTGAATGACCCGTTGTGCCCACAGAGCAGAATGGCGGATGCCAGAAAAGCACCTGGACTCACAGTGCAGCTGTGCCCGTGAGCACCACAGAGCTGCTCCGATGGAGACCCCAAACCTCGCTGCGATAATTACGGCTAAAATGTCACCTGCGAACGTGGTGCATGGGGCACTTCTATGAGGAGCGTTATCCGCCCTCCCGCAGGGCGCTGAGGAACCCACCGGGACCCGTGAAGAGACCGTGAGCAGCCCCACACAGCAGGGGGTTCCACGAGGCTGCCTGGCGCCCCTGCCCACCCTGGAGGGGACCTTGCGGGGACAGAGCGCAGGAGGCGCAAGGAATGGCACAAGGGATTGTCCGTGCACAAGGCAGGACAACCAAGGGGCACAAGGGGCACAGCAGCCGGCGCGGGGCGGCCCCGCTCGCGCCGCGGAAAATGGCGGGCGGGCCGCGGCTCCGCGCGCCGCCGCGGG
>JAUBOD010000225.1:80442-98562 GCA_032353885.1 Nothura maculosa | reverse complement strand
GCTGCCCGGCCCGGCCTCGCCCGGTACGTGCGGCCCCGCGGGCCGGTGCTCGCGCCGCGCCGCGCGCTGCCGCCGGTGACCCGCCGCTGTCCCGCAGGTGCCCGGCGCCCCGCGGACGAGCAGGAGGAGGCCGTGGTGGCCTGGCAGGAGAAGCTCTTCAGCCAGGTGCGCGCGCGGAGGGGCCCCGCGGGACGGGGAAAGGGGCTCTGCTCGCCGGCCGCCCCGCGGAGCCGCGAGTGGGGCTGCTGCGGGTCCCCTGGGGCAGCTGCGGGTCCCTCCGGGGCTCCTGCGGGGCCCCCGGGGCAGCTGCGGGTCCCTCCGGGGCTCCTGCGGGGCTCCCGGGGCAGCTGCGGGGCCCCCCGGGGCAGCTGCGGGTCCCCTAGGGGCAGTTGCAGGTCCCCCGGGGGCAGTTACGGGTCCCCCGGGGGCAGTTACGGGTCTCCCGGGGGCAGTTGCAGGTCTCCCGGGGGCAGTTGCGGGCCCCCAGGGGCAGCTACGGGTCCCCTGGGGGCTCCTGCACGTCCCCTGGGGCAGCTGCACGTCTCCTGGGGCCCCTGTGGGTCCCCCACCTGCTGCGCGTCCCCTCGGCGTCCTGCCCGCCGGGTGAGCAGCCGAGCTCCCCATCCCGGTGTGGTGGCAGGGCCCCATGGGACCCCTTGGCCCCTGTTCCCAAAGGATCTGCCTGCCTTTGGTGTCCTTAACACTCGCAACCGGAGCAGCTTTCCTGGCGCTGCCCCTGCACGTGGAGGGCAGCGCTCGCGCTTTATCTGCCGTGCTCTCAGTTTGAGGTGGATCTCTACCAAAATGAGTCGGCCTGCCAGACTCCCCTGGACCGGCAGTACCACCAGGAGATCCAGAAGCTGGAGAAGGCTGGAGGTCGGAAGAACTATCGCATCTTCACGTACACTGATCATGACAGATTCACCAACCTGGAGGAGGTACCTGCTCTTGGAGAACCACAGAGTGGGTGAGGTTGGAAGGGATCCCTAGAGATCATCCAGTCCAACCCCTTGCTCCAGCAGGGACACCCAGAGCACAGGGCACCTGGTCATATCCAGGCAGGTTTGGAAGACTTCCAGAGAAGGAGACTCCACAGCCTCCCTGGGCAGCCTGTGCCAGGGCTCTGTCACCTCCTAGAGGTGACAAAAAAGTGAAGAAAAGTAAAAGTTCTTCCTCATATGGAGATGGACCTGCCTGTGTTTCCATTTCTCTTAGCTACACCTACTTTCAGCAGTACTGTCTGCATCAAGGCCAGACCTCTTTTAGGGCAAAGGGGATTTTTTGTCACTTCTTAGGCCCACAGAAGTGGGCCAGACCTTGTCTGCGCTTTTGCAAAGCAGAAGTGGTCTGTTCACCTGGTGCTCCAGACCCAAGTGGCCCAGATCTCTTACAGGAAGGGGCACCATGGTACATGGAGGTACTTTTGTAGCTTGGTAGAGTTGCTCTCTGGGGAACTTTCCAGATGGAGTTCAGCTCACAACAGTGGTGAATTACATCTAGAATCTATAATAGTCTCTAGGGAGACTATTTGAGAGAGATGTCCTGTTGTTCTTAGGCTGGTTCAAATCAGGTTTCTGTCTTCCAGCACTGCCAGAAGGTAACTGACTCGGATGATGAGGTGCCATCGTATCTGGCACAGAGAATGGCCACAGTGAGGAGGAGAAGACCAGAGCGTAGGCCCATGTGAGTGCACACTGGGGCTCCCAGCTTCCTAATGCAGGTGTCTTAGTACTAGTGCCTCGGGTCTGGAGGAACATTGAGTTGGAAATTGGCAGCTTGAACTGCCTTTTGAGACCTTCCAGGACCTGGCTTCTGTGCCCAGAACTGGCACTGTGACTTTTCATCCTGCAGTTGCATCCTTCAATGTTGTCTCTACCAGGCAGCTTTGGTGTGTCGTGTCTGATTTCTGACAGATGTGTGTTATGCTGTCCTGTTGTTGACAGAGAAGGGAGTTCCTTGAAGTCGAAAGTCATCACCTGGGAGCCCTCGGAAGAATTCATAAAGAACAATCATGTGATTAACACTCCAGTTCAGACCATGTACATTATGGGAGACTTGGGTCCGTATGGGAAGTAAGTAAAATCTTGAACTGATCATGCCAGATGAAACTCATCTCCTGCACTAACTCAATTGCACTGCCTTTTTCATAAGTAAAGATAAGGAAATTTTAAGAACTTACTAGTTCCAGATACTTTCTCCTATCTCATTTGTGAGGCAATGAGCCTCTTCCCAAAGGCTTCTGCACTACTAGGGAAACATGGGTGTGTTTGTTCCCTTCTGTGTCTTCATGTGCATTTACTGGTTCTGCTATTGCGGAGCAAGAAAACATATGAGCTCTATTTCAACTGTCTTTGTCTTTCTTGTCCTTCTTCCGTTAGACTTGGGCGCAGGGAATATGAGCACGTGCTTTGCACCATCAAGGTGGACAGCAATGGTGTGATCACAGTGAAGCCTGATTTCAATGGCACGAAAGGAGCCTACCGGTGAGTGGGGTAGGGCTGGTGCCACTCATGAGGTTGAAACAGCCAGCCAGGATTTATCCCCTCGATCAACTTTCAGGGAGCAGACCAGCAGTTAAGTTGAGGGGTATATTTTAGCTTTGTTCCAGGTACTTCTGGCACAGACCATTGTGTTCTTGTTGTCACTGGGCATGTGGTCTGGAGCCAGCACCTAAAGATACAGGTTATGTGTATGCAGAGCATGAACAAGCCTTTTGGAACTATGGATGCTGGCAGGCATTTGGGAGGGAGGAGAGCTTCATTAGTGCCCTTGTGTTACTTCACAGGCTGGGGACACGATGGTGGGGTCGGGCATGTTGCTCTCCTGGCTTATTCTTTGCCTCACGTTGGAGTTTTGCCTGTGTGTTCTGGGGCTCTGCAGCATTGAGCTGGATGGAGAGAAGCGAGAGCTGTGGACGTACACCCTTGAGAACGCGTCGGCCCCAGTGCAGCAGGAGGACGCGGAGCGGGAGCAGCGGGTCTTCAGAGATGTAAGGAGCAGCTTCCCCTGTTGACACTGTTCTCCTTGCTTGACACAGGGAGTTCAGACCCTCACGTAGACATAAACATTAGTGCTATAGACACCGAAAGTTAGGTAAGGTGGATGTCACTGAAGGTGAGTCTCGTTTGCCCAGCAATTTGAAAGCTCCCAACTCATTCACTACTCTGCTGAAAACTCCCACTCCCTGAATACTGTTTCTTTCCTTTGTCTAGATTAAGGTCTTGTCCATTTGCCACTGTTGACCACTGACAGCATTTGGTGTTTTTAGCCTGATGCAAGAAAGCACCTAAATTTTTGTCTTTCTAGTGTCACCTGCTGATGGCATCCCTTTCCTTTGGAGTAGGGGGCCACCTCTTTGCTTGGTCTTCCTCTTGCTGCACGTGTAATTACAGAACGATTTCTTATTACCTTTAGTGTTGCAGGGTAGTTGGATCTCATTTTGTGCCATGAACTTTCTAAACTGCGTTTTGCCTTAGGCAGTTATGCAGGTTCTTAGTCTGTTTCAGTTTTGGATTTGTGCACTTCCTTTTTGCATTTGAGGTCAGTGAAGAAATCACGGTGTAACCACACTGATTTCCCATCCCTTCATATCAGTGCAGTAGTTGATGCTTGTGGTTTTAGCACTGCGTCCTCCTAAGAACTGCTGATTCTTTGGAGTTTCTTTTTTTTTCCCTAGATTGGCCTTTGATGAGATCTTTTCAGAAGCTGAAGTATTATGAAGTGTTAGCATTTATGCATCACTAATTGTATTAGCTTCTTAAATTAGTTTGCTAAATTCTTAAAAATTAAACAACTTTAGATTAGTTCTTAAAAAAATGAAAAACTGTTAGCTTTGCCTGTCATCATCTTAATTTGGTTTTATTTTATGCCTTTTGTAATCTACTCTTTCTGTGTTTTCAGCTGTATAGTCGGCACAAAGAATATCTCAGCAGCCTTGTAGGCTCAGAATTTGAAATGGTGAGTACCATGGGTAAGGACCTGCCTTTGGGAGACTGGAGACCTGCTTAGCACGGCTGCTGTTTGTGGCACCGTCTCCAAAGATTGTCTCATTCTGGGGATGTGGTGGCAGCCCTTACCGTGGGACTTCTTACTGCATGTTGGTCACAGGGATCTGTGGGCCATGAGTTTGCAGCCTGTGGAGATCCGCATGAGTGGAGAGCTATCCAGAGAGCCTGGTAACTTCTGGACATAATGGGGAGCTAATATAAGAAGTTAAAATCCTCCTTCACTAGCAGGAAGCAAGTCAAAGGATGAAGCCTTGAAGCAGCCATGAAATATTCATGTGGCATCTTGTTGGGAGGGGATTGTTGAGATTCTACCAGTCACTAAGTTCTTTATCTTCTTTATCTGCTTGTTCTTGTAGCCTCTTCCTGGTGCACTGCGGCTGTTTGTGAATGGGGAAATAGGTGAGTCCTTATTATGAGCAGTCACTGTGGGGGCAAAAATTAGGTCTCCTGAGATGGCTGAGAATGGAAATTCTTGAATCACAAGCCAATCCTGAGCAGATGATTCTCTCCCTAGGCTCCTTTGCTTCCTCCTCCTCCTCCTCTTTCTCATCCTGCCCTTTTTGTGTGTGTGTGAATGAATCTCTTGTGCTGCATTAGCAGATTGGAGCTTGCAAACGTGGCAGCTGTTGTGAAAAACCATACAAGTCTGAAGAAGGGAGAACAGATTATAGACCCCTACATTATACACATCATAGATCTGTTTGTTATAGATTATAGCAAAAACAATTGAACATGGGACTTCTATAATGGGGGCAGGACTTACCCTGAGAAAGAATTCTCTCAGAGGGTTGTGCTCTGTTGTGTGGACGAACCTGCCTATCCCTTAGACTGTTGGTGCTGCATCTCTCATGCTCTACAGCGAGTACTGGAGAAGTTCATGTGGAGGCAAGAGACTGAATGTTCATTCTGTCTTGCTCTCAGTTTCAGCTCAAGGCTATGAGTATGACAACCTCTATGTTCATTTCTTTGTGGAGCTGCCTAAATGTGAGTATCACTGTTTCCAGCAGATTACATGAGCTAAAGATCTAAGCCATACATTTAATTTCTGATTCAAGTCAGTAAAAATAAATGGAAGGGGCTGAGATCTAGCAGGAACTGTAAGTACCCAACTTGGCATGAACTAAGCTGACACCTGGGAGGAAGCAGCATCTCCATCTCTTGTCTCTTCCAAATGGGACTGGGACATAAGGGACCATTGGTTTCTCAGCCAGCAGTGGTGGTGTCCAGCAACCTACTCACATTCCTTCCTAACCCTGCAGGGAATTGCCTTCCTGTCCTCTCCATCTCAGTGCTGACTCTATCTGCTTTCACTGCCAGTCATTATGTGCTTTTATTATTTACTCATGCTAAAATATTAAATCTTGGCATAAGGCTCCCAGCACATGCACATACTGCTTCTTGTTTTGTCCCCCTGAGTCTATGGCCTTCCCTTCCCTTTTTGTCTGCCTGTAGCACTGTTGTTTGAGGGACTATCGCTTTTGCTCCTCTGTATTTTTAGGTAAGATTCTTTTCTCTCAAGATGGAGATTGTGCTGTCATACACATCCCACGGAGTGCAGTAATTGCAGCAAGAGGGTGGGATGCAGCTAGGGAAATTCAGTGTGGGCTGAACATCAGGGATTGCCGTTCTCCTTTGAGCTGTTCTGCCCGATGAGTCCTCCTTTCACCCAGAGCATTCACCACTGGGTTCACGTTGTCCTTTTCTCCTAGGCTGGTCGAGCCCAGTGCTCCAGCAGCTCTCAGGAGTGACACAGACCTGTGCCACCAAGAAAGTGGACAGGGTAAGGATGCCTGCAAACCCCAGGAGCAAAACTTGAATAGGCAGACTCTGGGGTGGACCATGTAGTGTTACAAGCTATAGGTTTATTCAACAGAGGTTCTGTCTTGATAGCTGCTTTCTAGAGCAAGCCGTATTTGGAGTTCTCCTCATTCTGCTTGTGCATTTGACATTGACATTTCTCAGAGTGCCACTGGATTTGAATACAATTTCAAAGCAGTTTCTAGAGCCTAACTTTGAAAACTCTTTTGTTTGATTGCCTTTGAGGCTTTGATTTTGGTTCTTGCAAATGCTCAGAGTTAATGAAGCATCATCCTGCCTTGGCTGGGTCTGAAGTGCATCCAGTCTTTAAATTGATTTCTTGCAGTGAACCCTCTCTCCTGTCTAGAAGTTAGTTCAGTTGCTTTCTGCAGCTCCTCCCTTACATCTAGATTTGAATTTTACCAGCCTTTTCATGTCTTTGTAAGAGCTAGCTTTGCTTATTACCAAAAAGAAAAACCATTATCACACCACATTTCAGTAATCCTGTTTGGGGTGTTTTTCTGTGTTTCTGCAAAGATCCTGATTTGTCATTTGAAGTGTGCCACTCTTTTCCCAATTTCCATTAGTTTGAAAAGCCTCTTCTATCTGCATGGCCCTGGGAACTGTGTGTAGGTCCCCCATGCAGCCACGTGCTGCGTTAGTGTGTTGTGATTGAGCTCATCTAGGGCATCACTGCTTCTTCTCCCCTTTAGTTCTTTTCTCCCTGCTCTCTATGTACCTGTTGTAGTACTAATGATGGGTTCTACCCTTAGCCAGGAATCTCATCTCTGTTCCTATTTTCCAGGATCATGTGGCATATTTCAGCTACCTCTTCACTTTGGAGATGTTTTTCAGCCAAGAAGATGAATCAGAAGGTGTGTTTCCTTGCTGCTCCGAAGGTGAAACTCCGAAAGCTCCTGGTTGCAGTGTAGGCTGGCACCATGCCGTGTGCACTGGTGTAAATAAAGGAAGATGTTGCACGTTCAGCATGTGGCCACCCTATTCCCATAAAAGCCCTGCACAGGTAGCACATGTCCTCTGCCCAGCAGGGTGGCACTATTTGCATGGAGCAGTGTGTTTCCCTATTTCCAGGCCATGCTCAGTTTTATCCCGAGCTGAGTTTTATGTTTGTAATCGCACTAAATGGCCCGTATAATCTATATAGTTTGTGTAGTTTATATATAGTCATCTTGAAACTTGTGGCTCTATTTTAAGCTGAGCTTGCCTGCTGCCTTTTTCTATCTTGTCCTTATGTTGCTCTTTCTTTGTCACCAAGCCCATTGCTTTTTGAATTGCTGTCACTAGGAACAGCTTCACATCATGCCTTGCCACTTCAGTGTGGTGTATACATTGGAACAGAGTATACAACCAACACTAATGCACTTTCAGCCTAGAATAAATGTGTTATTACACCATGGAGAGAAGAAATGCTTGAAAACTTGTAGGAGAACACGAGTTAAGTGTGAAACAGGTATCTGTTAGTGATAGGAAAGCTCCCTTACTTTGCATTGTGTCGTTCCAAAAAGATTGCTGTGTCTGCAAAAGGCCCATTGAGAACCAGTTTGGACTTGTTCTCAGAGACTCATCAAAACAAAAAATTGGTTCAAAATTTTTAGACTCTTACCAATATTTCCCTTTTCATCCTCAAGTCCAGATCTTACAGGGAAAGATAATCACTCATATGTCTAGGTTTGTCATTCGAGAAGAAATACAGACAGGCCTTCTTGCTAGTGCTTAGCAAGCTTGGTCTGCATTTACACAACTGTCATGTGCTCCCTTTCCTTGCAGACTCTTTCCCTCAGTGGCCCGTCCTTTATTTTGAGGTTCTATCCGTGGATTTTTGGCAGAGGTATCGTGTTGAAGGATATGGCTCTTTGGTGCTGCCCACCTCTCCAGGTAAAATGTGTTTGGGGGTGGGATGTTAAGTGGTTAGGAAATGAAAAGGAATGAGGTCGGAGTGGTTCTCTTGGGGAGCTCAGCTGGTCCTGGGCAGGCTTTCCCTGTGCATGCTGAAGGGAATAGTAAGGTCCCCATGAGGCATCAAAGAGGGATGTGGTGCATGCTGAACCACTTTGTTTGTTGTTGAGGAGCATCGTGTGTTGGTCCAGTGGCTCTGTCTGAAAGTCTTGTGCTGCAAAGTCCTGGAGCGGCACATCCACCTCTTCAATGGTGGCAATCCTGCTCTGTCCAGCTTGGAATTTGAAGGTCACAGCAGACATCCTGATGCAGTAAAATGCTCCTCATGAGCATGGGGAAGTTTCAGTGCCCCTGGCTGTCTGGGGCTGAGTCGCCGGGAAGACATACAGATGATATACCATGGAATGTTTCCATTTTCAGCCTCTCATGGCATGGATAAGTGCCATGGGGTCCATCTCCTGTGCTGTCCTCTGTCACTCTGAGTGGATTAACTTGCCATAGACACTAACCTGGCCTGTCATCCCTGAGCAGGACTGCACACGTTGACCATCCCCACCTGGCGCCCTGTGGAGTTGGGGACAGTCTCGGAGCTGAGAAGATTTTTCATTGGTGGATCTCCTGAGTTGGAGGACTTAACCTACGTCAGGATACCCACAACCTTCAAGGTGGGTTCAACTGCAGGATGCTGCTTTTGTTGGGAAATGTTAGATTCTGCTCTCAAGTTCACACCTGTGGGCAGTTTGATGAGATTCAAGCAAGGATGAGCTGGTGGTCCCATTCCTCTGACAAAAGAATGGATCCTGTGTGGCACTAATGAATAGGCATAGGGAAGGGGACGAACTGCTGTAGAGCTCTGCCCTCTGGGGTGTCTGCAGCATAGAGAAGTGAGTGCACAACTACTGGAGCTTGCCTTGCCTTGCCCCTGCTTGTGCTGGCCCTGTCTGAAATGCATCCCTTGGGTGAGCAGCTTTTGCTGGTCTAGTCTTCGTGCGTGTTTGTAGGGAACCTGAGCAGTACTAAGCTTGGAGAATGTCACAGAAACAAGAAGCTGACAGGAATGTGAGAAAAATTCCATGTGCTCAGCAAAGCTTCTGAGGTGCTTGTGGGTATAACGTAAAACCTGGTCTTAGTAGCAGTTTTGAGTGGGAATAAGCCCTGCAGCAACAGCTAGAACTTTTCTCCTGCCCTCAGTGCAGCCCAGAATGATCTCGGGGAGTCTCGGTGCTCCCACATGTGATCCCCGTTGCAGTAGGTGAGGCAGGTGGTGGCCAGGGCTGAGCTGGTGGTTCTAACTTGGGCTTTCTGCGCAGGGAGAGCGTCTGAGCCGCCTGGGCTTTCGCACCAAGACCACGGGGAGCGTCACCTTCCGGCTTCACTGCCTGCAGCAGTCCAAGTAAGCGCTGCACAGGGAGCGTGAGCTCCGTCTGCTCTGCTCTGCTCTGCCAGCCCTCACCTTGTACCTCTCTGCAGAGCTTTCCTGGAAACCAGTGCCCAGAGACAGCGCATGCAGAGTGTGCTGGACCGGCTTGGAGGCCTCAGGCAGCAGAGTTCTGTCTACAGCGTTTTGGGTAGGCCTGGGATCTGATTCCCACTGGGGCTCCCTTTTGCCTTTTTGCAGAGTGGGCATCTCTGGAGAGTCCATTGCTGGGGGGTGTAATCACCCCCTTTGAGCTTGTAGAGTGCCAGACTGCCATAGCAGAGGTTTAATGTTCTGATTGGAAATTGCTGGAGACTTGAGGAGGCATCAGCTGTCCACAGGTGGGAGGAGAAGTGCTCAGTGAGGGCAATGCCATGGCTGAGCTGCCCCCTTCCCCTGGCATGTGGCTCCATCGCTCGTTCTCTTGCGCACGGAGAAAGTGCGGGGCTAGAAAGGGAGGAAGGAAAGCAGCAGGAAGTGGGTGTTCTGTTGCTGGGAATTAGTTCTAGGAAGCGAGATGCCTGTTCTTGGCACAAGGATATTCCTTGGGCAGCCTCATCCCTGCCCCTCCGTGAGGCTGCCTTGCTGCCGTACCCGCTGACGCCCTGTGCCTTGCCCCTTGCAGAGGCCTTCCAGCGCGCGCGGCGCCGGATGCAGGAGGCGCGTGGGAGCCTCTCCCAGGACCTCATGGGCACCGCGGCCGCCGCTCGGCACCAGAGCCGGGAACCGGGAGCGTCCCCTCGGCTGCCTCCGGCCTCCGAGCGCCCGGCATCTCCTCCCTGCTCCTGAAGGGCGAGGGGAGGCCCCAGGCTCTACCTGGAGCCCGTCCAGCCCTTCCTTTGCCATTTGCCCTAGGAGTCTGCAACACATCCCGCCCCAGAATCTTCCATGGATATCCATGGAAGGATCCCCATCTTTTCAAGACATTTTGTTGCCATTCCGTAATGGCACAGATAATTGTTGACACTTTTGGTGGACAAAC
This sequence comes from Nothura maculosa, assembly GCA_032353885.1. Classification (NCBI taxonomy): domain Eukaryota; kingdom Metazoa; phylum Chordata; class Aves; order Tinamiformes; family Tinamidae; genus Nothura; species Nothura maculosa. The sequence goes on along the minus strand of JAUBOD010000225.1, from coordinate 88,442 downwards.
TAAAGCACCGAATATTGCACCTGTGAACCTAACACCTTTTCAAATATTGAATAGCAAATTATTATAAAAGTCGCAAGTCCACAGTGACTTGGAAAATGTGCTTTTCTTCTTAAAGAAGAGAGTGATTTTGAAGGTCAAGACATGAATGCTGTTTACAGCTTTATGGAATGAGTAGGTAACTGAGAATGGTTATCAGCATTTGTAGGTGCAGCTCAGTCATCAGTAAAATTAATCTGTCCACCTTTGCCTTAAGACTGACTCATTTCTGGAGAACTTTTCTGTCACTCTGTAATGTATGAAGTGAAAACAAAGGAATGATACACAGCCTAAATTCACAACTTGGGAAAACAGTTAAATTCTGTATTCCCTTGTATGTCCCCGTGAAGCTCCTGGGTTCCTGCATCTCTGCAGTTATCAGCAGGAGGAACCTTTGAGGATGCCACTGAAGAACACACATTCCCCTCATATTATAGCAGAACTTCATCTGTGTGATTTGCAAAGAGCCAAGGCAGATTGGAACATTTGCACAGCAACTGAACTTTGAGCTATCTCTGTTCATGGTTGCATTTCTGATTGCAATGGGCCCTGTTGCTTCCTGGGGAAGTGTTTGTCTAGTTTTGGCTCTGTTTCTTCTCCTGTTCTTTTCTCAGTCTCCTTTTATCCCCTGTTTTTGTTCCTCTCAAGTTCAGAGGTGTGAGGGTAGCTGCAGACTGGCAGCGCTGCACTGATTTGTACATGAGTCATGTTTTCATGTGTTCTCCTCCACCCCCAGCATAAGGGGTAGGAAGGAAAACCTCTGGCTGAGATCACGCAGACCTGAATATGTCCATAAAATTAGATCTCAAGGGCAGAATCAGAAGCGGGGGTTTTTCTCCCTTCCCCTGCACTTTTCTTCTTTGCTAGGAGGGTGAGAAGGATGGTTGCAGCCCTGTTAAACATCCCGCTCCCCTCTGGTTTGTTGTTGGCTCAGCCCCTTTTGCCATTTGGACCTCATCCGAGCCTTCACTGAAGACCCAAACTCCTGGATTTGTCCCTCCTTGAGATTTTTTGTACTTCCTAGATCATTATGGCAGTGTGAACGTACCTGGCAACTAATTAAAGGGGATTTTTGCTCCCCTGTCTCTACCTCCACGTCCTTTTTCATGGAAGAGGCTGCCAGCATGTGTGCGTGTGGCTGGTAAAGCAGAGCTGGATGAGGCTCCCTGGGCCTGACTCCGGTCTGCGCTGATGCTCTGTGACATGACGTGGCTGTATTGGGCTTGTGGCTGCAAAGACAAGAACCCAGTGCTGAAATAAGAGCACCGAGGCTTGCTTGGTGTGGGAGGGTCTTCCATGAGGCCACTGCATTTCAGACACTCACTCGCTCAGGTGTTCAGGGTGCACCTGAATCACTATGAAGCTGTGTCTTTTTTATATTGTATTTAGCCTTTGTATAATATTTGGCATATATATTTGGCCTTGGAATTTATATATATATATATCTATATATTTAATATCGTAGTTTGTGTCCTAGCTGCTGAATATTACAGAATAATACAGCATTTCCTTCAGGATGTTTCAGTCGTGTTGGGCACTAGTAGTTGAATGTCATATCTCCAAAGTGCTTTCCAGAATTGAATTATGAGGTAAGAGAATGTTCTTTTAGTCAATAAAGCAACAAAATGCCCATTTCCTTAAGATGGCTCTGTGGAGAACAGGCGCTAATAGAGAGTGGATTCAGATTTGCCATTTGTGGTCGTTGTCCAGAGCACTTAGGTGGCCGAATCTGTGGGCCGACTCTTAAGGTTACCCGGAGATGTGATGGGGTTTACTCACTGACACTGCTTTTGCTAGTTAAAACTCCGATTATTATGGGGTTTAAATCGTACAGAAAGTCCTAAGTTTATTGAAAGAAAACTCAGGAAGGGGGATTCAAAATAGAAAGTATGTAATCAAATAAGTGCTCTTCCAAAGCAAGACCTTGTTAGCAATTTTTCTCCTTCATGCTCACAGCCTCCTTGGCTCGACAGAACAAAATGTCTAATGCTTGTGAAAGATGTCTTGGGGGAAACTCTCAGCAAATGTTCTTTGCATATGCCCTTTTAACTAACTAATTTCCATGCGCAGGCAGATACATGGAAATGTCACTAATCTTTTCCTCCAGACTGGCGTTTGGTGCAGGGCCTGTGCCCTTGCCAGGAGGCCCGGCCAGTTGCACTGGAGGTTGCGCATGAACCTTCCTGCTCCCAGATTAAGCACGAGCCGTTAGGCAGGAACAGACAGAAGGGAAGCGAGTGATCTTCCCGGAGACTTGGAGACACGCAAGGATTTTCCCAGTGGATGCGGGTCCCTAGGGAATATGCTGGAGGGCTACGATGCCTGTGCAGTAAAACTCACCAGGAGAAGGGACAGGTCGGAGCGGGACAGGAGCTGTGCGTGCACAAAGGCTTGGGGCAGCAGCGGCACTGGGCTTGCAGGACCTGGATAGTTCCCATGGGAAGGGGCACCTGCAGCTGGTGCTGGGCTTGGAGATGCTGCGAGATGCTCATGGATGGAGCTGGGGGTGAAGGAGCCCCCAGCAGCCCCAGGCCCTGCAGGGCACCTGAGCGGCTCCGGCAGCGCGAGCCCCTCTGTCCACAAGGACCTTCCAGGCTTCTCATCAAACTGTGCAAGCAAAGGGAGATTGCAGAGATGTTGGCTTGGTGGGAGAAGAGGCTGCGGGCGCTTGGCAGTGCTTGCACGATGCCAAACGAGCCATTAGCAACTCCAGAGCAGATGCAGTGGGGAGGGAAAACCAAGAAATTACTCGTATGTGTGAGTGTGGAGACTGCATGGCTCTGTTCAGAGGAGTCGGATGTCACATTTCTGCTTCCCGAGAGGGGACCCTGGCAATGGATTTCGCTGTCAGCTGAGGAAGACTCAGGCTGTGACAACTGCAAACAGGAGCATTTTGTCTTGGGCATGTCCCAGCTCGGATCCCTTGCTAAGTAAAACAGAAACGAGAGGTTAGGACCCTCTTTCTAGGCAATACCTTAATCCCCTTGGATGTTCTGGACTGCCTTTCCCTGAGGAAAAGCCCTGCGCTGCAGCTCGCAGCTCTTTGGTGTCGGTTCCCAGCGCTGCGGGTGGAGGAGCTTGTGTCCCTTGTCCCTAGGCCTTGTTCCCCGGCCCAGTGCACCTCAAGTGCCAGGTTCTACGGACCTTACCTGACGTGTAGGTGTACAGGACCTGCAGAGGATATTGTGGACAACGAGGGTGAACTATGCTGGAAACAAGGGCTTTTTCCAAAAGTCGTGAATCTTAAGAACTGAATGTGGAGAGGGGTGCAAGCACCAGAGGTTCCACCTGCAGGTGAGGGGGAACTTCTTTACAGTGATGGTGCCAGAGCCCTGGCACAGGCTGCCCAGGGAGGTTGTGGAGTCTCCTTCTCTGGAGGTCTCCAAACTCGCCTGGATGCCACCGGAGGCAGGGAGGTGAAGGTGAAGGAACCAACTGCGTTGCCTTCACCCCAAGCTACCTTTCCATTAGAGTCGTTGTGGTAGGATGCAGCCTGTGTTCTCCAAAGCTAACGTCAATATTTCAGTGCAAATCAGAGTGTAACTGGCCTCAGCAAAGACACATTTCATTACGTAACTGGAAAAAAAGCGTATACCCTTTTCCGTGAAGCCATTGCTTTTGTTTATTGCTTGATTGATTGATTTATGTAATGTATCTCATGAATTTGAGTTTGAGCTTTTGTCCAAGCAGGTTTCTCGATGAATTCTAGTGCTGTGCTCTCCTTTCTCACTCATCTGTTAAGATTCTGCTCTAAAGTAATGAAGAAAATCAGTAAGCATTGAAATAACAGACTATAATATATTCACACTTTCTTATACATTTCAAAATCATCTTTCAAAACAGTTGTGAGGAGATTCTGCAGCAAGAGAATGTGCTCTTTTCCCTGATGTGTGCAAAGCTGTGTTCCGTGTTTTCCAGGTTTGTGCAAATGAGAGAATCAGCCTTTTGGGAAGATGGGAAAGATTAATTTCCAGTTCCTCCCCCTGTCCTTAGAAATCTGAAAAGGTCAAAACAGACCTCGATATCTAGTCCATTCATTTGCTTCACTTTAACTGAGTCGAAGCCCAACAGATGTGTGATCAACGTGTTTTCTTAAATGGTGTTGGAGGCTGCAGATCATTCTCTCCAGGTATTTCTTTTCCCGTGGCACATTTGCTTTGTACCGAGCAATTGGCCGTGGCAGCTTGTGCATTAGCTGAGCAAGCCTGTAGTCATGCTGCTGTCGGAGGTGTGAGGAGGAGGAGGGAACATGCAATTCCTATCAGGTAGTTATTGTTTCTCTGGGGGATTCCAGCCCCAGTTTGTCAGAGTGCCTGTAGTATTTTGCTCTCTGCTGGTAATCTCCTTGTGAGCATCATGATGGCTTTGAGGAAGGCATCACGGATCTGGGAGAGCAGGCAAGCTGTCATCCCAAGCGAGCGGGTTTCACTATTCCTGTTGCTGCTGGAAACACACAGAGCAGACGACCTGTTGCCAGATTCCCGTGCTTTGCTTGCGACGTCCAATGTTTGCACAGAGTCCCAGAATGGTTGAGGTTGCACAAGGGACCTCTGGAGATCATCTGCTCGAGCAGGGTCACCTAGAGCACAGTATCCAGGACCCCATCCAGGTCCCAGGTTTGAATATCTCCATGGTGGGAGACTCTACAGCCTCTCTCATTTTCCACCTCAGCTGTGCTTGTAAGAGGTGGATTCCTCTCCTGGGATTCCTCTTTGCTCACCTTTTATTCTCCATCCTTTACTCACTTGTATCTTGTTTTGACTTTTTTCCCTCTCAGTGCATGTCACAAGTCAGTTTAGATCTGTCTTGTTTATTCTTTTCTGTGCTCCCCTCTTGGACTTTTCCACGCTCGTGTCCCAACGGGTAGCGTTGACACAGGATTCCCCTAGCCGGAAAACAGGATGGCAAAACATCTGCCTGTCGCTGGAGCACAAGAGAAAGCTAGTGCAAGACAGCCTAAGCTTTTCCAAATCAGGGTTTTAGTGACTGTTGGCCTGCAGACCAGCACTAAGAGCAGCAGCCGCATGGCGACGGGAGCCCGCGCTTGCGGGCAGCTCCGCTTGCTCCCATGCTCCGCTTGCTCCCATGCTCTCCCCAGCATCCCAGCGCTGCTCGTCAGGGTCCTGGTGCAGGGAGGACGTGGGGTATGAGCCCGGGGGGTTGCCTGGTTTAACTCGCTTGGACTCACTTTGCTTCAGATGCCGTTTCCCCCCGGCACAGGATTGACCTGTGTTGTTGGCACTGCGCAGCTCCCCCTGGCTCCCTCAGCACTGCGGCACTCGGGGGCTCCAGTCTTTCTGAACAGCTTTCCAATATATTCCTCGATATATTATTTTTGGCAGCCACTCCAGGATGTGTCCAGGGCCTCTGAAGGGAATAGTTGCCCCTGCATGGCAATGGTCCTGCAGAGCGAATCGCTTCACTTGCTTTCCCAGCCTCAGCCAAGCTGTAGGTCTGGCTGTTGCATGAACCCCAGCTGAGCTCTCGAGTTCAGCAATGCCTGCAATGTCAAGCACTGTCCTCACTGGCAGATATACTCAGGGCCAAGGACTTCCTTTTCTTCCCCTTTCTAGGTGTTTTGGCAAGAATTACTTCTTGCAGCATCCTGTGGCATGTGTCTGAGCTCTTCAATACACTTTGCAGTCATAATCCAACCTCTTTATGGATGCAGGCCTTCCGATGCAGCAAGATCAATTTTAGATCAGTCACATATTTCACTAGCCATCCTCCTGCAAGCTAAGCTCAAAATACCTTGGTAACTTTTCACATCTAAGTGGAGTGGATTTCTCCTCATGTTTCTGTACTGCATTTTCATAGTTGCTGTCAGCTGCTTGATTAACCTCAAAGCACTTAAATTCACCAAGTCCTGCGGAAGCAGGCACTGCTAAAATGAAGGTTTATGGTTATTCCTTTTGCTTGGTCTCGGTTGCTTGCAGCAAGAATGAAGTTTAGTTTGAACTTCTCCCAATTAGCCTCCACGTCTCGGGGAGCCCGTGTTCTCTGAGTGACTTTGAAGTTCTGGAGTGAGCAGTCGGAGCCACTGTCCTAGTTCCAGCTCTCGTTTGACCACAAAGCACGAGCTCCCAAGCCTTCCCCAGCGCCGTGTCTGGGAGCGAGCTCCAAAGGTGCCGCTGCCCGTGGTGGCACGTGGTGCTGAGGAAGGGGTGCGTGGATGGGGCTGGCTGGGAGGAAGGGGGAACATCCAGTTGTTATGGGGAAGAGCAGCTGAGCAGTCCAACCTTCCTGCTCCAGCAGGGACACTAGAGCACGGGGCACCTGGTGCATCCAGGCGGGTTTGGAGACCTCCAGAGAAGGAGCCTCCACAGCCTCCCTGGGCAGCCTGTGCCAGGGCTCTGGCCCCCTCACAGTGAAGTTCCTCCTCACATGGAGATGGAGCTGCCTGGGTTTCACCTTACACCCATGAGGGAATCCCACGGGGGGCTGGAAAGGCGCTGGGCCCAGTGCTGAGGCACTCGCACCAGGCCTGTTTTCAGCGGGATGTTTTCTCAGTCGGCGCCCAGGTGGGCACCGAGCTCTGCCCTCGGGTCAGACCTGCGCCCGTGTGTAGCTGATGAATGAGCGACGGGCTTGGTGCCCACTGCGGTGTCGTGGCCTGTGCCCGAGCGAGGCTGGTTGGGCCACGGCAGCTGGGCACGGAATTAGCTCTGCTCTTTGGGTGAGCCCCTGGCACCCAGACACCTCGGCACAGCCTGGTGGGACAGGGAGAGAAGACAAAAGAGCCCTCATAGGAGGCTCCGTCAAGGGGCAACGAGGCTGCCGGTGGGCGCGTGGGGGGTGATGGAGGAGCTGATTTCTCTCCAGCAATGAGCAACCCTCTTCTTAGTCAAATAAACACCTTTGTGCAAAGGGAGACTCCCCCCACCTTCTCCCTCAGCTCTGCAGACTCCACCAGCCCTGGGAGCAGAGCCCCTGTCCTGGCTAGGGCTTTGGGGGCCCTGCAGAGCCCCAGCAAAGCAGCAGGAGGGCCTGGCGCACACCAGGGTGGGCCCGGGGGGCAGGTCCGGTGATCACCCACGCTAGGGGATGCCAGGAATGCAGGGGGCACCTGGGCCCGCGTGGGGGCTCTTCATGGCACCGAGGCTGCCAGGAGAGGAACCCGCCGCGCTGCCGGGTACCCAAAGCGATAATGGCCCTTCCTGCAGCACCCGGCCCTGTGCAGCCCAGCTGGGCTATGAGCCGGGGCGCAGCCCCGCTGCGGAGCCCAACAGGTAACTGAGGCCCTTGAGTGCTGAGCCCCGGCCCTGGCAGATGCAGCCCCGCGCGGGCTGCTCGCACCTCAGCCCCTGTCTTTGCTCCAACCTGGGGCAAAAGCTGAAGGAGCAGCCGCGTTTCTGGGGCTGCACTGGGCACAGCTGGTGCAGTGGAGGTGCCGCCTGGGCTCGGGCGCCCCGGTGCCCCGCAGCGCCTGCTCCCGCTGCGGGACTGTAGCTCACGGAGGCTCCACATCCACACGGCGAGGAGGCCCCGCGGTGCCCACCACGCTGCAGCCCCTGCCCGGGGCAGCGCAGCCGCCTGTTGCTCCCGTGCGAGCCCAAGGGCGGTGGTGGCACCCGGGCTCTCTGCAATGACCGCACTGCGAATGAACGAGGGGGCTGGAGCCCCTCTGCTCCAGCCGGCCGGGCCGCGTGGGCCAGGGGCCGTGGGGACAGGGGCTCTCAATGGGCCCCCCCACTGCCATCACACACGGGGCTGGGATGGAGGCCAGCGCCACCAGCCCACGGCCACGACATGGCCCCACCGCGGCCCCGCCACCGCGGCTGCCAGGCCGCCCTGCGCCACCCGCGGCCACGGGCTGGCCACACGGCCACATGGTCACCAGGGCGGCCCGGCCACCGCCGTGGCCCAGCCCGGGGCAGCGGGCGGCCCTGCGGCCTCCAGGGCGGCCGCCACCGGCCCCGTCCCGCCCGTCCCGTCCCGTCCCGCCGCCCCCACGCGCGGGGCGA
>JAUBOD010000225.1:54816-73065 GCA_032353885.1 Nothura maculosa | reverse complement strand
GGGAGGTTGTGGAGTCTCCTTCTCTAGAGGTCTCCAAACCCGCCTGGATGCCGCCCTGTGCCACCTGCTCTAGGTGCTGCTGGAGTGGGAAGGTTGGACCAGATGAGCTCTAGAGGTCCCTGCCAACCTGGAACATTCTGGGATTCTGTGATTCTGTGATTTCCGTGCGAGCTGCTGGTCTCTGTCCTGCAAAGCCGACCCTCCTGACACCACCTTCCTTTTCTTGATAGTCTTTTGGAGGCCTCTGGTCAGTGGAGGCCTGGTGGTCTGTGCAGGCTAGGCCTAAACCCCGCTGCCCCGAGTGTCTAGAGAGAAATGAGACGTTCTTCCAGTTTCCCCGCAGGGTTAAGGAGGTCTCGTGGTCCCCGTGCTCATCTCTCTCTACAGTAGCACCATAAGAAACAGTCCATCTGAGAAGGAAGAGGTGCACTCACAGTTAGCTCTGGCCAGCCTGGGTGGGGGAAAGGCTTGTTCTTAGGCAGAAACATCTTTCTTTAGGCTTAAGTTTCCTAATGGCCAAGCTGTCATGTTTAGGCACTGGTGTTTCCAGCGGTTGAAGGATGAAACTTGTCCGGATCCTTTTGGCAAACTAGAAGAAGTTGGTGGAAGATCTGACCTCGTTTAGTTCTCTTGGTGAAGTGACTTTGGCAGTTGCTCTTGTATGGGAGAAGCTCCCGACCTTCTCAGACTCAAGAAGACACGTGTATGACCTTCTTAAAGGAGGGATGATTGATTCATTGCAAGGATAACCGAAGGCATTCAAACCTGGGGTATACTCAATCCACACATGGATTTTTCTGGGAACCATAACCTATAACTGTAGCTATTGCCTGTCGGAGAAAGGCAAGTCGCTCTCTTGCTGTCCCAGGTAGCAGCACCAATCGTTTTTAGGCATCTTTTCTACTAAATGCAAGGGTGGCGGGGCAGCAAACTCCAAAGAACCTGTGCAATGGTTTTGAAAGACGAAATCCTCTTCTTTCTTTCACACCGAGCTTGTGACTGCAGTTCTGACAGAAAATACAAAGATGTTGAGCCATGCATGACCAAGGCATTGCCTTTTCTTTTTTGCTTCCTTCAAACTGGGGTTCTCGGGCTTTTTTTGCTTCTGCTGATCCATCTTGTCAGATTGCTCATCCCTCTGGTGCCTCCCAAGTCCCTCCTGTCCGACGCGCTGCGTGTGGCTGCGCTGGGGACGCGTGTGGACGAGCTCCACGATGTGATCCACAAACATGAGGGCCAGTTTGGAACTCGTTCTTTGTCTCCGGTGCTGTTTGAAAGTTGTGGGACCGCAGGTTTAGAAAATCCCAACACTTGCCCTTTCAGTTATTAGAGAGGCATTTGAAACTCATTTGATTTTATGTTTTTCTTTAACCAAAAGAGGTTTTCTTATTTCTGTGACCTGTACAAAACCATTCGGCTGCCTCGACTTTCACTTTGTTGTGTCTGTTGGAACAAAAGCAACCCGTGGAGCATCAAGATCCCTGCAAAACGGGGCTAAGGTTCCTCCATAAGACTTTTCTGTTAATGGTGCAATATTCCACGTTCAAGCAGGTGCTTTCAGATCCTGGCTTATTTTCACGTAACTACAAAGAAAAAGCTTCTGTGTGTGTCGTGATGTGACTTTTCAGATGTTCACTTCTTGGCCTTGGCTGTTTTTCCCCCATCGTACAGCGTTTTTGATGTAATGCCTATGGCAAAGTTGCATCGAGTCGTTCTTTTTGCCTGCCGTTGCTTTCAGCCCTTCCACCGCGTCCTGTCAGCCTGCCAGTTTGCAGTGGATGAGATGACTGTTCATTTTGCTTTTCCAGAAAACATTTTAGCTTGGCCTTCTGGGAGGATTAATGTCTCTCTTGGATGGTGGCTGGTGTCTCTCTAGGATTCGTACGAGACCTGAGCACCAAAGAAGTTGTATTAACATGTTTGTAGCCAGTATAATCTGTCTTGGAGGCTGAACATTTAACGAACTTTTATGATTTTTTTAAATGTGTAAAATGGGCAGGTTCTCCCTGGAGAATGGGCACCGGGAGCTGTTGTGGGGCAGGGTGCTTTGCCCTCTCCCTGGTACCTGCAGCCTCTGGATGCAGAAGCAGCCTCGCGACCGCCCGGATGGCCCCAAAGCTCCATGTCCGTCTTGGAATACCTGAGACCAGGCGTGTTGAGCCTCTTGGAAACATCTTTCTGTGCTAATCCTCGTCCCTCTGTAGAATTTGAGATGAGCAGAGCGCGGGGACGCAGAGGAAAGGTGATGGTGGCAGCATCGCTGGTGCTGCCGCTGCTCGTGCGAAGCTCTGCGCTGCAAAGGGTTTGTATGAGAGCGGTGGATGCTCTCGGTGCTGCGTGTCCCAGCTCCTGCCTGCTGCTTTCGGTGCCTTTGGTGCTGAGCCCGGCCTGGCAGGGCTGCCGGGGACTAAGCCCGGCCTCCAGGGTGGCTGGGTTAGGCTGAACGCTGCATTTCAGGAGCGAAATGGCAGAGCTGCACGGCGAGATCTTCCCGGGGAGCTGGCGCGTTTGGTTTGAAATGGTTCCCGCGGCTTTAAGGGGATGCTGTTTGAAACAGCAGCTGCACATGATGTTGATGTGGAGGAACGAGCGCCGCTCTTCGGGGTCACTGATCAGACCTGCTGCGTTGGCGTCAAGTCAGGCAGCACGTGGGGAACAGGAGCGTAGCACAGAGCATTGCCCTAAGGAAACAGGAGCCATGGGAAGGGGCAGCTTGTCTTTTCACCAAGGTCTGAAAATAAATCTCTGCCCCAGAAAGGACAAGTAGGGAACATCCTTGGGCCAAAAGGAAGGTCCGTGGGGATAAGTAACAGCTCATAGTTCATTGAATTCCTTATACTCCTCCCTGGAGTATAAGGACCCCAGTCTGGTCTGGGTATCTAAAACATTCCTGCCATGATAGAGTCTCTCTCCTGAGTATCTTTGGCGAGTTATCCTTTTATATTTTTGGGAGAGCAGTGGCGTTATGAAGGTAGGGTCAAGAACTCATTGCTACGGAATGTGGTCTCTTGGTAAATCCATCCCCTGTAGCTTCATAGAGCAATAAAACCTTCCCTGCGTAGAAGAACATCAAGTAATTAATGTCAGGTGGATTAAGTCTGTCTGCTCTTTTTCATTTAAATCGCTCTTTAGCCATTATTATAAGTGTGTGAAGTACTGACTGCAGCATCGACGCCTTCCTGGTAGATCCCGAGTGTTGGTGGTGGCCTGGAACTAGCCAAGGGCGGAAGCGGCCGCTTGGCCCGTGCGCGGCTGGGCTGCCCCGTGGGCCCTGCTCCCGCTAGTCCAACGTGCTTCCACGTGCCCGCTTCTGGAGCGGGCTCCGGAGCTCGCCCAGGCTCGGCTGAAACGCCCGGGCTTTGTGCCAGGGGCGCTAACGGGGTTCTGCAGCAATGAAAGGGAACACCGAAGGACAAAACTCTCTTGGAAACCTTGTTATCCCTTGTGCTGCTCGAGTTGGAAATTTGAAACCCTTCCAGACTCATGCGGCCACTGCTGAATGCGAAAGTCTGGCTTTCGACTTGAGCTTTATTCATCAAGAAGTCTGAAATGTGGGCTGATTTGGGCAAATAATGGAATTGAATACAACTAAATTACAGCCAGTGAAGACTGTAAAACATCCAGGTTATTGAGTGTTTGGCTCAGCTCTCACATGGCGCAGACCTTCCAGCAGCCCTTCTTGTTCCTAGCCTTGACATCGTCACCTTGAAACTGATGCTAAGCCGCACTGCTGGCTTTGCACACGAGCAGTTGGAGCTCAGGAGCTGTAGGGCTGAGATGTGAAGGGCAAATACAGGTTCCTTTCTTAATGGGCAGGAGACCTGTGCTTGGCTTGAACCCTGTCTGTGGAGCTAACTGGAGAGCTGGGCTGAGCCCAGCAAAGCTTCACCGTCAACCCGGAGTGTGTGCAGGGAACTTGGTGTCCGTGACCTTCAATTTGGGGCTCCTCTCTGCCAGATATTCCGTACCCTGCCATGGTAGAAGGAGCCACCCGATTTCACCCGCCCCGTGGGTTGTTCCCTCTCAGCAGGGCGTGTGGCTGGGGTGCAGCCCGCTGCCTTTCCCAGGCAGGATTCACCTTGCAAGCGCAGGGGCAAAAGCAGCTGGCAGCGCTTGCATCCCATGGGATGCTGTGGGTTTGGCTACATAAAATACATTCACTTGACAAGGAAAGCGGAGCCTCGTGTGGTTGAAATTCCTCAGCCTGGGGCAGAACGGCAGAGGTACCTGCTGAAGGAGAAGGAGTCACCCAGGAAATGAGGATGGAGAGTAGTGGACTGCGTCTGTTAGGGTTTGTTTTTAATTAAATTACGGGCTCTTAAAAGGGGAGTGCAGCTATTTATTGTGGCTTGTTGTTGTTCCTTTCCTTTGAGCTTTTGCAAAGCTTTGATCTAGCCCTTCCGAGTGGTGCCCGGGTGCAGGAAAGCCCAGTCCAGGGCAAGTAGCCCAGGTTTGGGACTTCCCAGTGTCAGGAAAGCCAGCAAATTGGACGGGCACCCGTATGAGATGTGTGCTGGACTGGTGCTTTTGCTGCTGGCACCCTCCACTCCTGTGTGATCGCGCTCAGAGGCTGTGGTTGAACCCGTGGGCAGGACTGCTTGCCCTGCAGCGTTCACAAAGAGAGCAGAAATTCTGGTGAATGGAAATGCTGCCCAAATGAAGGCAAAGGGAGTTGATAGGCTCTGTAAAACTGGTGCTGGATGGGAATTTTCTTTCGCCGTTAGGCTGTTTCTTGTCCTGGAAGGGCACTTGGATATCGTCCTTTGGACAGGTGGACGTTGGTCATGCATAGAGACGAGAAACGTCTTGACCGCTGCCCAAGGAAGAGCTGCGACTGCTGTGTCCCATGGGAGCATTGGTTGCATTGGTAGGTCTGGCTAGATTCGAGATTCTGAGCTACGTAAAGGGTTTTACAAATTGATTTGAGCATTTGGATGTGTAAATGAATGTGAATGATAATAGCAATGAGCGAGCAGAGACATTCAATAATAGGCTGCATGAGGCAGCAGGAGATGGAGCTTCTGGCTTGGAGGTGGAACGCTCTCTTGATCCAGGTGCTGATGGCAATGGGCTGATCTCCTCTCACCTGGAGCAACCAGCAAGGTCTGTGTGCTCAGATGAAGCTGGTTGGGGCTTCTCACACCTGATTGCTGTGCAGGGTGTAGATGTCTGGCACCTGGAGTCACCTGGTGTCACCATCTGCATCCAGTGCCTTTGGTGTAAGCCCTGGGAAGGGCTCGGGCCAAGGGAGCTCCTGATGGCATCAGAATCCTGAATCCTGATCTCTCCTCATGGACCAAAATCTCTTGGGTAGCCTAGCACTGCAGCATGGAGAGGTGGCCTGCAAGCTTTCCCCTCGTGTTCCCTGCAGCCGTGGAGCAGCAGGAGAAATGAGCTGGCAAGGGTGGATGTGCCTTCCATCGCTTGCTACTTGTATAACCAGGATCTCTGCGTTATGTTTTTAAGAGCTCCTCGAGGGGAGGCTAGATGGAAGCCTGTGATAATTTGTGCCATTTGGGATACCACTGGCGCGAGCGAGGCAGCGAATGTGCTCGTTTGTGTGCACTCAGCTGTGGATTTTCTGAGGAAATGTCCCTCCATATGTGCAGGCATCCAGGATATTAACTGCCTGCGTGACAGGCTCACCAGAGGACTCTGGATTCCCCCCAAACATCAGGGGTGTTGGGAATGGAGCTCATCTTAGTTAGCTGCGGGCGGTTCGTGCTGGAAATGAACCATAGCGCTGCCTGAGCAAGTTCTCCAGCAAATGTGAACCAGAAGGCAAAAATGGATCCAAAGCACGTTGTTGTTTTGAGGAAATGATGTTTCAGCTGCCTGTGCTGTGCGGAGGGAGAGCGTGAGTGCAGCTCTTCAGGCTGTGTCCCTGCTTGCAGGTCTCGGCAGTTACTGGGCCTAGCGCTGGGCTCTGCTTCCCTTGGAGGCCAGGAGTGACACTGGGCCCTGGTCACGGCTCTTTCTTGGTGCAAGGGAAAGGAGGGATATGGTGAAAGTGGCACCAGTGGCGTCTAGAAAAGGAAAATGAGCATTTTTTTATTTTATTTTTGTCTGTTTTGTTGTTCAGCAGTGAGGTTGGGGCTGGCCCTGGGTTTGCATCTTGAGGAGTTGCAATTGCTGAAGACCCTGTTAAAGTCTACAGACCCCAATGAATCTTTTGCTTCCTGCTAGCAGTGACTATTTTGACACAGTAGGACTAATCCAAAGGCTTGGTGATCAACTACTGATTGAGCAGGCTGCTCTGGGAGTGGTGGAGTCACCATCCCTGGCACTGTTCAAGGAACGTGTAGCTGAGGGACTTAGGGACCTCGTTTAGCAGGTATGACGTTGGCTTGATGATCTTGAAGGTCTTTTTCAGCCATTATGATTCTGTGAATAATGTAATCCCTTAAGAGAAAGCATGTCCTCAGGCTCAGCTTTTGAGCCAGTCCTGTAAACATGTCCCTAGAAAAATCTCAGGCCTGATTCCATCTTTACCATGGTGTGGGGATTGCGATGGGCCAGGCTTGGAGGTGACCTCAGTAGCGGGGAAGGAGCTGCGGTTGTTGCCCATCGTTGGTCCTGCTCCTGGTGAGGTGAGGCCCCACTGTGAGGAGAGGCCAGGCGCTGGGTCTGCCCCACTGCAGAGGGGCTGGGCGCTAGGACAGGACACTGCAAGGACAGGTCGTGGTTGCTGGGCCTGCCCCACCATGAGGAGAGGCCATGGGCACTGGGCCTGCCCCACCGTGAGGAGAGGCTGTGGGCGCTGGGCCTGCCCCACTGCAAGGATAGGCCGCGGTTGCTGGGCCTGCCCCACTGTGAGGAGAGGCCGCGGGCGCTGGGCCTGCCCCACTGCAGAGGGGCCGCTCACAGGGGGCTCGAGGGGATGCCCGAGGAAGGGGCAGGAGAGAGGACGGGCCCTTCTAGAGGCAGCGGCCGCGCTCTGGAACACGGGAAAACATCAAAGAGAAACTGCTTGACTGTGAGGGAGACAGGACAAGCAGGTGGCCAGAGAGGCTGTGGGGTCTGCCCTGGGGATCGTCCGAACGGACGCAGAGCAGGTGCTGGGTTTGGGCATCAACGCTCTTGTTCTGACTGCATCTCTTCAGTCAAGGTTGGGATTTTCACTCAACTCTTGATGCTGGATCCTTGTCTTCAGTGAAGATGAAGAGGAAAGTTTTCTAACTCGTTAATTTTCCATCATCAATTCTGTGCTATGGGTCTTTTGGAACATCTTTTGAATGTCTCTTTTCCGTGTCTCCTCACACGGACGGCACTGAGATTGCAGTTTCCCTGCCATCTGTAAACTGGCATGCTGCTTGTGCTGGGATGGGAGGTATTTTCATTGCTGCTCTACATAATACATATGCTGCTCTAGACAAGGACACCCCCCTCATTTGCCTGCTGTGGTTATAGTATTTCCGTTATTTTCTGTTCTGTTCCACTTTTCCTCCACTCCATAACGTCCCTGGTGTTTTTCTAATCACTGCTGTTTATTGAGCTGTAGTGCTCACGCACAGCTGAGGATAGCTCAGCGAGCACACAGAATTTTCCCTTCCAGCACGCTTTAAATGTGTAAATATCATTAGTCTCATTCTATACTTGGCACAGGATGGCCAAGTGGTGGTACAGCTAGTTGCAGTGGTGTTTTTTCATCGTGCCTTTATTGCTGGAGCTCCTTTCATCATTTTGTCTCCTCGTGCAGCTGTATCTGTGGCTATCCTGTATCCCCAGGCCCTGGGGATGTGGAAGGACAGGAGTAAGGGAAGGGGCACCTGGAAATTGCGTGGAAGGCGTTGGCAGCGCTCATAGGAAGCACTTGCTGATGCTCTTCTCCATATCTTTGCAGGCGAAGGACAGTGATGATGATGACGAAGTCACTGTTAGCGTGGACCGGGATCGCTTCATGGATGAGTTCTTTGAGCAGGTGAGAGTTTGGTTTCTTCAGTAGGTTTTTCAAGCCAGACTGAAACGTCCGAAGTTTCTCTGAGATTACACTCAGAAAGGGATAAGCGGGAAGCAGGCTTCTCGAAAGACCTGAAGCTGTCGTGTGCCTGCCTGGCCCAAAGGACACAGTTGCTTCTTCACCTGCTCTTACAGAAACTGAAGGGCCAGCTGCTCAAAGGGACCAGTAAGTGGGAACGTGTGAGCCTGTGGAAACAGGCAGCAGAGGATGAGGTTGCCTTGGTGCACTGTGGTGCTTCCAAATGGCTACCAAAGCACTCTGGCTCTAAAAACTCCCCTGAAAGCACCTCTGCAGAGTAGCAGTTTCTTCATGGGTTTGATTTTATTTCATGCCTCTTGTTAACAAACGAGAGGTTGTCTTCTGACACGTGGGTGGCTGTAAGATATGCATGCGGAGCTTTCGCATATCCTTAACATGGCATGTGTGTAGGGGGTGTTAAAATGTATCTGTACGGGCTTTGGAGAATGAAAAATCTGACATGCAGATGGATAAAGATGAGCAAAGTGGTGGTGTGCACCCAAGGAAAGGATAAAGGTAGAGGATGTGCAGCCTGGTAGGCAGCAGGGCACAGGTACAGGCTCCCTCTCTCAGCGATGCCTTTGCACTACGGAAGCGTGGGGAAGATGTCAGCATTGAGGGGCAACTTCTCGCTTGGCCTCTCTCCTTTGCGTGGGATGAGGATCAGTCTGGGTTCCTCAGCCTACGGAGACAAGAGCTGTGGGGAACAGAGCTGGGAGCTGCCTTTGCATATTGAGCACTTTGCTCAGTCTGAGATAGGGAGTCTGAGAATTCATACATCTGATGCTCATTTAAATAAATGCTGCATGTATCTATCTCAGCATATCAACAAAACATACGGGACCTAGAGTGTATATTTTATTGTTGCAGCTCCAAAGCTGGCTGCTGTAATGTGGTAGATCTGTTTTCACATCAGGTCTACAGTGTGAGAATCCATCTGGAAAAGATCCACTGAAACTCTCCAAGGGGATGTCTGCTGTGGTGCAGACATGTCAGGGTTGCTTTTGCATAGGGTGTAATAATTCCTTCCCTTTCCAAAATTCCTGGTGCTCCAAGGATGTCTCTCTTGTCTCCATAGGTGGAAGAAATTCGAGGATTCATTGACAAAATTTCAGAGAACGTGGAGGAAGTGAAGAGGAAGCACAGTGCCATTCTTGCTTCGCCCAACCCGGATGAGAGTGAGTCTTGTTTTCTGCTTTCCTCTCGACAGGGCCTGTGGATGCTCACGGCCACTCCACGAGCCTGGGAGGAGCCCAGGAGACTGATGTGTCCCTCTTTTTCCCCAGCTATGCATTTCTGTGTAGGGCTTTGCTGCCAGGGACAGGAGTTCAGGAGAGCAATCCTCATAAGGGGGCAGAATTTAGCTCCTGGAGGCGAAGGCATCTGGCAGAGTTACAGCTGTCAGCTCTTGATGTTGAATTCTTCTGCCCTGCCACACACTTGCTGCTCTATGAACACGTGGCTAGGAAGACATCTGAGGAAATTCAAAGGAGATGGGAAGTTGCAGAACATTTGCAGTTTGTTGTGGCCAGTGCGATTTTCTCTGTGCAGAGATTTTCCAGGCCTGGTGTTTGCAGATCTCTGCTGTGGTGCAGACAGGACCCAGGTGCTGAGCTAAGAAAGAGGCCTGAAAGTAGGGATGAGCAGAGCTAAGTGAAGCCACTTTCAGCAGGACTAGATCCTGTGCTCCTGGCAGCCTCTGCCACGTGTTGTAGCGTACAGCAGGCAACACAGAAAACCACCATATTTCAGAGGAAAGCTATTGTTGAAGGATCCCCCGCTCTGTTGCACTTGGCTGTTCTTGTGGTCTTGCTGTTAAGCAGCTCGGGCTGTGCTGTTGATTGCGGAGCTGATGGAGCTTGTTGGTGTGAGTGCTGTCTCTGAGCTGCCAGCAGCCCTCGTCACCAGCAGAGGTTTGGCTTTCACAGTTATTGCTGATGGGCTGAACGCTGCTGTGCTGCCCACGGTGACCCAGAGAAAGCTGAGGGAATGGCTGCCGAGAGCAGACCTGCCTTGGCATCTTCCCTTCATTGCTGTTCTTCATTTGCCTGGTGCATTTCCATGTCTACTCGCATCCTTCCAACTTGGCCTTGTTTCTAGCAGTCCCAGGAACTGTCCGTATGTGTGCCTTGTTTGTGTCCAGCTCCAAATGAAGAGATAATCCTGATTGCTTGGAAGTACCTGGCCTTTCTAAAGCCACCTCCTATGCCCTCCTTTAGGCAGCAGCTCCTTGGCTCATTTTCCACCTGTCCTAGCCTGAAAGTGGGGGGATTTTCTCTCGGAAATTCACGTATCTTGGGCTGTTTATCACTCATCCGCTAGGCTTTTTTGTTGTTTTTTTGATTTGTGTTTGTACTGTAGCATTTTGCAGTATCTCTCTCTGTGTGTCTTCCTGAAGGAGCTGTCGCTGTTTTGCTCCTGGCTGTTGAGCTCATGCAGTGCGCAGCAGCACGGTGTCTGCGCTGCGTTGAGTCAGATGGCAGACTACAGAGGGCATTGATGGCCTAAAATATCATAATCTGTTTAGAGGTCTGAGACCTGCAGCAAATAAGAGGCTGTGACATTGATGTGACTTCCAGAAGCATCCAGGAGGTTGAGAGTGCTTCTGGTTTTGCTTTACCTTGCTGATAGTGTAGAGAATACAGTAGATAATGCCAAAAGCCATTTAGGGAACAAAAAGCCCCGAGAAGAAGAAGAAATTAGCATTTTGTAACATTGGGGCCTGTCCAGAACATTGGCTCGCTTGGGCACTTGACCCACAAGTTGCAGCCCGCCTGCCCGCGCTGGCCTTGCTGCCTGGCTCCCGAGGGGCCGGAGCGACCGGGGATGGAGGTGGAGGGCATAGCAGGGGCCAACCAAGTGTCTGGTGGTTGTGGCCACCATAGGAGCGCCGCAGAAGGACACGTTGATGTCACGGCTTGGGATGCACTGGGAGAGGCTCTTGGCCCTTTGGTTGGCATTGGCAAGAGCTCCTTGGGCTGGGAGAACGATGGTGTCGCTACTCGCCCCGATGTGAGTTGCCTTCCAAAATCCATGCCTAAAATGCTTGAGGATGAACTGCTACCTCTGTTGTCATGGCTGTCGCTTGAAGCACAGTATTTCATTGGTCTTTGGTTCAGGCTGGTGACCAGAGGAGGTGACTTTGAGCCACCAGTTGGAGAAGAATCAGTATTTGTTTTTCCTTGAACAGTCACAAAGGGCTTCTTTGCCATTCATTTCTGCTGTGTGCCGGTTTTCTGTCTAGTTCTACACTAGTGATTCTTTTTCGCTGTTATGTAATAGATGGTGTGTGTTGAATGAATTACCTCAGGGAACATAAATCTTCAATTCTGAACTTAGTGTCTTTCAGCCCGTCAGCTCAGTCCGTTTCCAGTAGACTTTGGAAGACTTGGTAAATATTTAAAACCTCTAGGTAGGCCCATTATTGCTCTGCAACAAGACAGCAGAGGAGACTTGGTCTCATGTGTATTTAACTTCATAGATTTCATAGAAATTTCATAGATTTAAGCCACACAAAACTATGGCTTCTGGATACCAGGGTGCAAGTCATGGAGTTTGTTTGTTTGCTTTTCCAGGTTCGGAATCACAGAATGTTTGAGGTTGGAAGCGAGCTGTAGAGATCATCCAGGACAACCACCTTACCCAAGCAGGGTTCCTCACAGCACATTGCCCAGGACATTGGCCAGTTTGACGATATCCATCCTTGGGGATAGCACCACCTCTCAGGGCAGCCTGCTCTGGTGCTCAGTCAGCCTTAGAGGTAAAAGGGCTCTCCTCATCCTCAGACAGAACTTCTTGTGTTCCTGTTTGTGCCCATTGCCTCCTGTCCTATCACCAGGCACCACTGAGAAGAGCCTGGGGCTCTCCTGTTGACACCCTGCCTTCAGATTCTTAAACATGTTAAGGTCACAGCATCTTCAAGGTTGGAAGGGACCTCTAGAGATCATCTAAGATCATTAAGATCATAGCTGGAGCACATAGAGATCGTTAAGATCTTGCTTCAGTCTTTTCTGGGCTGAAGATTCCTGGCTCCCTCAGTCTTTGCTCATATGAAAGATGAGTCCCCTAATCATCCAGTTCCTTAATAATTTTCATAGTCCTTTGCTGGGCTCTTTCCAGCAGCTCCGTGTCCCTCTCGTCTAGGGGAGCCCGACACAGGACACAGTCCTTTGCGGGTGGCCTCAGCAGGATTGGGCAGGATCCCCTCTCTTCACCTGCTGGCAACGCTTTGCCGAGTGCTGCCCATTGGCCTTTTTGGCCACAGGGACATATTGCTGGCTCATATTCAGCTTGGTCATCTATCTCCTACCTCCTTCTTAATAAAGCTGCTTTCCTGCTGGTTGATGCCCCGCGGGTACTGCTGCATCAGACCCTGCACATGCCGTTGAACTTCATGAGGTTCCTCTCCCCATCTTTGCAGCCTGCTGAAGGTCTTCTGATAGGCAGCACAGATCTCTGGGGTATCACCTCGGTTCCAGTTTTGTGTCATGAGCAGACTCATGCTGGTCACCATGTCCCTTAGTCCAGGTTGTTGATGAATGAGTTGACCAGTGTTGGACGCAGTGTTGACTCCTCAAGTGCACGGCTTGTCACAGGTCTCTAGCTAGACTTTGTGCTGCTGAGCACAATCCTCTGAGCTATTAGCCAGTTCTCAGTGCAGTTCTCTGTCTGCTCATCTCACCCACAGCTCCTCAGCTTGCCTGCAGGAGTGTTATCAGAGGCAGTATCAGAAGCCTTGTTGAAGGCAAGGTAGACAACATCTACCGCTCTATCCTCATCTACCCAGCTAGTCAATCCATCACAGAAGGCTAGTGAATTGGATAATGATTTCCCCCTCTGTGACTCCATGCTGACTATTCTTTTCTTGTACTTCAGGTTCTATGACTGCTGGTGAGATTTGAGTTATTTGGGGAGTGACCTCTCTAATTTCTAACAGAACATCTTCTGTTAGAGAAATGTTGGTAGTCAAGGAGACAAGTTGCCCACCTTTGCACAATGTTTTAAGCAAAGTTATGTAGTGCTGAGAAAACAAGATGCATTTTGGAGTTGTATTGATTTCCAAGCAGTGACCAGCTGCCACCTGACAGGCTCTGGGAGCGGAGTGCTGTGTAATTCCCTCCGCTATAACCTTGCAGCATCTTTTGGGAGATGCCGGAGCTGGAAGCCTGCCGTGCTGCTGGCACTGCCTGGCCATTAGTTGCACATGGGTGCAGCAGCTCGTTCCTGCTGAAGTTACCCTCTCTGTTTCCATGACTTGTTAGCTCTACCTCCTGCTGTGCTGTGGCTTATTTCTTGGGCAGTCATTCCCTGGTTGAGCTAGGACAGAGAAGGTTTCCTTGAAGGCTGTGAGCTGTAGTGTGTGCTGCGTTCTATTAGAGAATATTTCTGCCATATTGCTAGAGGCTTCAGATTTCTCTGATGCTCCTTCAGAAAAAGCAGTGGGGATGGGAGGGAGTATTTCTGTGCAAGAGTATGATCTCATTCTCCCATCTTTGGAGCCGTCTTTGCTCTTTCACCCTGCGTGCTGCCTTTACCATCTTCCCCATGATAGGAAATCAGAGCTAACACCAACTTGAGCAGCCTTTGAAGATGAAGCTTCCAAAGGAGGGGGATGTGAGCTTGGCCCAGAGCCAAGCAGCAGGAGCAAACCTGCCCATTTGGTGGGCCAGGCAGAAGGAAATGGAATCCAAAAGCAAAGCAATCCGAAGCAAAGAACCCATCAAAGCAATGTCGGAGTGTTATGGGCACAGAAAGCAAAGCAGCTCAGCCCCTCTCTGCTTCACCTTGCTGATCGTATCCCTGCTCTGCATCCTTGTCAGGAGCTGCTGTCTCCCCTGCCTGAATGGCATCCCACTGGGACCTGGCCATACCTGCTTTTCAGGGCAGGCAGGGGCACTGTGTTTGTGCTTGGTGCTCTGCAGGAACGTGGCAGAGACTGCTCCAGCTCTGAGGAGCTTCTCAGCCTGAAAGAGAGATGGCAAGTGGGGCCTGGATCGGTAAGCATAAAATCCTGAGTGTCCTGGGGAGAGTGGACAGGGCCTCATTGTTCACTGGGCCTTCCAGTGCAAGGCTGGGAAGGTGGAGGACATAGAATGAGGAGAATAGATGACAGGTTCCTACCAAGAGATGTTTTGGTTCATGCACAGTGAAGTTAAGGCCCTGAGCTCTTTAGACGAGCTCATAAAATGGAAGCCACTCTGGTCTAGGGAGTTTAAGCCTCAAAATACCCCAAGTCTGAAGAGAGACTCCTGTGTGTATGCCCGCTTCCTGTGCTGCTCCTTAGCATGTGCTCTTGGCTACTGTCAACAGCAGGACAGCACGTCCTTCTGTAAGGATGTGCTCGGAACCAGGTGGATGAGCACTGCACAGCAGCAGACCTGCACTGCCAACGTTGGGCGCTCCTAACTGGGGAGAAGGAATGGGGGGCACCATCTTACCTCTCGAATCCGTTGGGAAGGAGGGCGATGGGAGGGCGGCTGCTGGGAGCAGGGCCTGTCCTCCGCTCTGGCTTCCTCTGCAGGAGACACTAAGTTTGTTCCTACAATCAATTCAGTGGAATTGAATGAATTTCTGTAGTTCATGTTTTTTCTTTCTCCATCTTCTGGGTATTATTTCCAATTTCCTGCTTTGAATGGTTCTGAGAGGAGGAGATTTTTATTATGCCTTGCATGATAACAGCTAGTTCAAGGGGGAGGGCGGTTTGCAAGTGTCAGAGGCAGAACAATGAAGGATTTAAGCCTTCCTTCAGCGCTGAGCAAGATGAATTGTTCAGTCTGGCTTCAGGAGGTTCTCTTGGAGGCGCAGGAAAGCTCTCGTTGCAAATATGGGTTTGAGAGCCATGCTTGGCATCTCACTGGGGAATGTTGTGCACCTTGCCTGCAGTGAGATGGAAGGACCAAGCTGTCTATAGACAGAGCCGGCCTTTGGAAAGCTGAGCTTGTGCTAAGACCACTGTGCTTCAACCTTGGGCTGCTGCCAGAGCCCCGAGGGCGACGCTGAAGCTCTGCTGGGTGCTCATGTGTAGCATTGGACCCACCAGAGCCCCTTTGGGAACACGGGTGGGTTGTCCTGGCCCCCGTCCTGCCCCCAGCTCTGCTTCTTCCTCATATCCTTCCCATTTTGTGAGGGAAGGCTGAAGGACAAGGTGCCATGAACAGGGGTGCTTGAGGTGCAGCGGTCAGCGCTGGAGCAGCCTTGTCCCCCACCGTGGGGCCGGTGGCTCCCGCCGTGGCACGTGCCAGCCCTTGGGAAGGCTGGTGTGCAGCAGGGAAGGGGCCGGGAGGCTCCTTCTCTCCTGAGAATTGGGCCTGTATAAAGCTGAGGCCGCCCGGTGAAGCCTGAGCTGCATTACTGGAGAAAATCGGCCCATTTTGTGTGCCAGGGAGCAGGAAATGGAGCCCTCTGCAGCTTCCCCGGTGCTTTGTTAGCCCCGGAGCCGGGGAGCCCTGGGAGAGCAGCCAGCGGCTCCAGCAGGTCCCCAGGGACGTGCAGGACACGCGTGCAGGGGCCTCTGCCCCCCAAGAGGGCAGTTCCTGCAGAGACCCACGGAGCCAGCCCCACTGCCGGAGCCGCCACAGCTCTCCCGCCCAGCGGCTCCATGCCGAGATGATGGCTCCTGCAGGCTTCCCCTTCCTTAGGGGGAAACTGGGATTTCCAGCGCTAAAAGCTGCAGCGTTGGGGGGCCTTTCAGTTCCCCCAGTGGCTGCTGACCCTGGAATGCTTTGGGAAGCGGGAGGGATGTGCCCCTTGCAGCCGTCCTGGCTGTGGTGCTTCCCCGCTGACATTTGGGGCAGGAGGAGCCGCTCGCGTGCGCGAGGCAGCTCCTCCGTACGGCCCTTTCCAGTGACGCAAGTGCACGTCGGAACAAATGAAGCAGGAAGGATCCGCGGGGCTGGATTGCTCCTGAAATCCTCACGTGACTCGGACCCCGCGGCGCTTGTCTCAGGGGTCAGCCAGCCCGTACAGTTCATGGGCTGCTTTTACAGGCTGCCCTTGCTCGTCCAGCTTTGGCTTAGGCTGTTGTTGCCGCGGGCTCTCAGGGCCGTGTTTGGGGACCCCACGCGGGGACCCTTGAGCGGGACCCGCTGCTGCCCAGGCCTGTCCAGCTCAGAGTGCCCTGGCTCCGAGGAAGCCCCTGCTTTCCTTTGTTTGCTCATCCATGGAGGTGGTCTCACTGGAAACGTCCCTGCAGCCACCAGCCTCCTGCAGAATGGCTCCAGAGCCTCGTTCTGCTGTGTATTCTGCGTCCTGAATACATCCGTGTTCACCATGCCCCTTTTTATTACAACAGTGTCCAAGATGTGCCCAGAAAAGGGCCTGCGGTCACGGGGTGTCTCTGGGCTGCCCAGTCCTGTGTGTGTGTTGCAGGCAGATGTGTTTTGTAATCCTCCCATGCATTTCTGCAGCTCCATCTTGAGCTCGTTTTATTTCTTGTCTCTGTAATTCCTGTTGAAGGGCCGTTCCCTCAGTTGCCTTGAGTGGTCAGGATCCATTTTCCTGCTTCCAGCCTCAGTTTATTTATGATACATTAAAATACCAATGTCATCACAAGAACAAATATATTTAGCTTAAATAGCTGTTTGCCCTTCTGGCTTTATTCCGTAACGTCTGCACAGCAGATCCTTGCATTTGCAAGGGCTCCGAGCAATCCCTGCTATTCCTGGCATCCCACTCCCCTTCCCTGCCCTTTTGCTGTCTTGCCCCTGGATCTTGTGATGCTGGGATGGTGCTTTTACCGCTTGGTGCCAGGGAAGGGCTGAGCATTCCCAAAGTCTGGGCTTGATCCCCGCGGAGCCTTTCCGCTGCACTGGGGCTTTCCACATGCTCTTCCATGGGGAACTTCACAGCGTTTGCTTGGAAGGTGCAGCTGGAGCTCCGGAGGCAGCCGGTTTGCACAACCTCTCCAGCAGCTGGAGCCACAGCAGGGATGCTCCCCTTGGTGTCTGCAGAGTGAAGTATTTCCTTGCGGGGCTCTGAGCGGTCAGCCCGTCTCCAGGATTCCCAGGCAGGAGGGAGAGGGAAGTGCTCGGTGCTCCCAGCCCTCCAGGGCACCTGCAGCACCTTGTGCAAAGCAAAGACTTGCTCCATTGCTTCTCACTGGGTGAAAAGTCTGCTCGGGGCCTTACCTGGCTTGGCTGGCACTCCTGCGAGGCGTGTGCCTCTGCCAAGCCCCCTGGATTGATGTGGAGGGACTTGTCCTGGAGGGGTGTGTGGAGGCCCGTGGGTGTGCAGGGCGGGAGGGCTTCCCACGCTGCGTGCGATGGATGATGGGCAGAGGTGGGAAAAGCTTGAGCTAGGGACACAGCGCTAGGAGGGCGAGGGCCAGCGGGACGTGGGGACACAGGGATGACGTTGCTGTGCGGAGCGACCTGCGACGTCACCGGGGGTTATTGGGATGAGCTTTGGGCCGGGCTCAGCCAGCTCGGTTTTGTAGATGCCGTAGAGCTCCGTGGAAGCCCGTGTTGGCCTTGGGTATCATCCAAGCTTTGCAGCGAGGGGCTGCCTCCCCAGGCTGGCAAACATCTGCCCATGTCCTCCGTGCGCTGCTGCCACTCGGCGTTTCCTTCGTGCCCCCTCGGCACGGCACGTGCCCGGCCAGGTGAGCGGCTCCGGCGCCGCTCCGGCACAGGCCTCCCCGCACGCTCCCGCTTTGTCATCGCCGGGGCCTATTGTCTGCTCTGTCTTCCCAAACAATGCCGGATTATCCCAATGCTGAGTAAATACCAATTAACTGGAGCCTGATTCATGGCAACATAAAAAAAATAAGCCGCTCTGTAATTATTTCTGCCTTAATTTAGACCAAACAGTGGTCCTCCTGGAAGACATATGCTGACTGCTGCAAGCTGCTTTGCAATAAAAATGGGGAAATCTGGCACAATACCTTCTGCTGGAAAAATCAACATGTAACTGCTTTGGTCTGTGTACCCTGCTGCATCTCAGAGCCTTTTGCTTGGCACCGTGCTTATTTCTGAGAAAAAGTCTTTTCTTGCTGCTGGTGACGGCTGCTGCTGTGGCAGGACGAGCTCCTGGGTCTGCTTGGCTTAAGGGACTGGAGCATCTCTCGTAGGAGGAGACACTGCGTGAGCTGGGCCTGTTCAGCTTGGAGAAGAGAGAAGGCTGAGAGGGGATCTGATTAACATGGATAAATACATGAAGGGAGAATGCAGGGAAGAAGGGGACAAGCTCTTCTCTTTAGTGGCCAGTGACAGGACAAGGGGCAATGGGTGCAGCTGAAGCACAGGAGGTTCCACCTGCAGGTGAGGGGGAACTTC